>JAOTOM010004602.1:0-267500 GCA_034440615.1 Ashinkailepas kermadecensis
TGCCATGTGGTATTACATAGACAAATGTCATGCTGTATGCCATCATATGGCAGTGAGGGATTCAACTCGCTGGTTCATTATCTTAATTGGGCTTCTCATTTCAGAATGGATTTGGTGGATATAATAATCTTCTGACAAACGGAAAGAGCCACATATGATATCTATAGGTAGGCATGAAACATACCGAAGTTCTAAGTGGAAACGCCACAGGGTTCCGTTCTAGGTCCACTTCTCCTTGTCATCTTTGTGAGCAACGTTGATGTGGGACTGGGGAATAGGATATTTCAATTTGCTGATGACATCAAGCTGGTAGGAGTGACTAAAATAGTGATGAATCAAGCAATATTCAGTTAGACTTGGAGGACCTAAATAATGAGCTGATCAATAAATGTCTTTAAAGCTATGACAAGTGCAAGGTTATGCATCTGGGGTCTGCATGTGGGACATTTATATATGCAACGGGAGGTAGTGAACTGGATGTCATGAAAGAGGAAAAGATTTAGGTGCGCTAGCCTCAGGTGTCTTTAAAGGAGAAAAACAATGCAACTCAACTAGGGACTGACTGATAATGATTGGAATCATTGATAGGAATGTGAAATATAAAAAAGCAAGGAAGTTATGATAAAATTGTATTTAATATTAGTACAAATTAGAGTATTGTGTTGAGGCATGGGGCCATTACTTATAAAGATATATAGGTATGTTAGAATGAGTGGAACGCAACATGGGCGATTTTCAAGATTCGGCAAGGTATCATTGTTTACCCTATGTGTGGAAGCCGTGTCATGTTAAGAGACATTTCAGTAGTGAACATCACTTCAAATATGACACAAATATATGAATTTGTGGAGCAAACGTTCTCTTCTTCTAGCCTTGCACAACATTTCCTCCTACACACGCATGTGTGCAGACTAAAACCTTGTTGCAGCTTGATCACCTCGCGGACTAGAAAAACGGTTAGGTTGCCAGTTTTCTTTCAGACTTCCAGTGCCAACGGAAGTCACGTGTTTTGAATGAAATTTGTTGCATACCAGAATTTAAAATGAATGTCATCAAGACGATGTACAAATATGGAAAGGCACCAAATTATTTGTCTTGTCATCATATCGAGCAAATACCTTCATCAAAACATATACACAGTCGTCATTTTAACATGTAAGTTTGAAAAAAACAGAATTCCATTATGAAACAAGTATAATACTAATAAATGTCAGCTGATACGTTTCTGATTTGATGTCAAGCCAACGAAAATGTGTACGAGATTTAGTGTCCAACAAAAGGTAGCTAGCTAGAGCTAAACTGTGTGTGTAGAGTGTACTGCATCCGACAGGAGTTGAAAAAAACAAAAAACAATTGTGGTGTGGGGAGCGGAGGAGGTCATCGAGTTCACGTAAGCAAAGGTAGACTGAATCAAGTTGCTGGTAGCTTGCACAGCGTTGCCCGACAACGTACCTATCCAGTAAGTGGGGATGCAGGATGGTTCAGGTATCCAACTTCCCCACAGCTCACATTTGAATGGGTGGAGTAGTATTTGGTATTCATTGATGGGAATATGACAGTTATGAACCCCGTCATCGTGATGAAAGCAATTCAGACTCAGATGTCAGCAATGTAGCCAGCTAATTGCAGGGAGCGCCAGCTGTGTAATTGTTATCGGTGGTGGAGATGCTGATTCATGGGTGCCTTCAATAGCTCTTTGCCAGCATACGGCTCCCAGATACAACGTGCCGGCTTAAGATGTGGCCGTGCACGCGTCTTCCTCTGATGCAGATGATAACCGGTGTGGCTTCAGCGGGTTAAAGATATCGGCTTCAACATCCCCCAACTAATTTTTACGCCAAAGGCGCTTCTGCGAGGAAATGCCAATGATGAGATTTCCTGGATCCGTCCCTGACTTCCATTACCTCTCGTGTCCGTGTTAATACATTCGTTTCGTCCGTAATTAATATGTCAGCTAATATCTAGCTGAGCATTTGGAAACTATCTAGCTCAAACTATCTATAGACACTATCTAAAAAAGTATCACGTCTCCGGTATATCACCATCTTATTTCACCGCTATGTCACCATCTTTCGTCCCCGCTATTCACTATATTCTGCGTAGTCATGCAAATCAGAAATTACCTTACTTCCATCATTTTATTGATGCACACAATGACAACAGGGGCAACATCTAAGAATTTCGCAAAAGTAATTCAGTTGAAACTAATACGTCTTGAGTTTCATGAGGTTGCTCATTCAGGATACTTAGTGTTACTCATTTACATATCTTATGTTTGAAAAGTGTTCGGTTTTTGATGAGCCTGGGACGCGGTCTGCAGCTGTTCCCCGACCATCAGGCTAGCTGCAGTATCGGGCCAGCTGTTCCCCGACCATCAGGCTAGCTGCAGTATCGGGCCAGCTGTTCCCCGACCATCAGGCTAGCTGCAGTATCTGGCGGTAGCGATTTCGGAGTCCAAGTCCGATTCGCGTTTCCGTGACCCTTCTTGGTAGACACACATTATCACGAAGACTTCAACATACATTGGTTTGGAAATATCTAAGTAATCCTGAACTTTTGGCCGGGGATGAGGAAAATTAATACACCAAACAAAACTAACCGAAGAATGCGGACATGGTCGACAAGCCACTGAAACATCTCGTCAAGGGTGGAGAAATCCATTGGAATGGTATCAAGATTGACTCGACGGGCAGACACTGGGAAGTGAGTGGTCCGCTCAGATCAGCTGTCGTTATGATGCCACGTCGGCTCTGGCAGAGGCTCGGCGGACAAGGCTCGCCTCAGTCGCCCCATTTGCGCCACCATTTAGAAAATACTTGCGACGGCTGTGTCATCGGTAGGCGGCCGGCGCGCCACAGATAATGGTGCGCCTCTCCAGCTGACGGCTGCCACTGGAGGGCCCCTCCAGGTGACGGCTGCCACTGGAGCACCCCTCCAGGTGACGGCTGCCACTGGAGCACCCCTCCAGGTGACGGCTGCCACTGGAGCACCCCTCCAGGTGACGGCTGCCACTGGAGGGCCCCTCCAGCTGATGGCTGCCACTGGAGCACCCCTCCAGGTGACGGCTGCCACTGGAGCACCCATCCAGGTGACGGCTGCCACTGGAGCACCCCTCCAGCTGACGGCTGCCACTGGAGGGCCCCTCCAGCTGACGGCTGCCACTGGAGCACCCCTCCAGCTGACGGCTGCCACTGGAGCGCCCCTCCAGCTGATGGCTGCCACTGGAGCACCCCTCCAGGTGACGGCTGCCACTGGAGCGCCCCTCCAGCTGATGGCTGCCACTGGAGGGCCCCTCCAGGTGACGGCTGCCACTGGAGCACCCCTCCAGGTGATGGCTGCCACTGGAGGGCCCCTCCAGGTGACGGCTGCCACTGGAGCACCCCTCCAGGTGACGGCTGCCACTGGAGCACCCCTCCAGGTGACGGCTGCCACTGGAGCACCCCTCCAGGTGACGGCTGCCACTGGAGCACCCCTCCAGCTGATGGCTACCACTGGAGTACCCCTCCAGGTGACGGCTGCCACTGGAGCACCCCCTCCAGGTGACGGCTGCCACTGGAGCACCCCCTCCAGCTGATGGCTGCCACTGGAGCACCCCTCCAGCTGATGGCTGCCACTGGAGCGCCCCTCCAGCTGATGGCTGCCACTGGAGCACCCCTCCAGGTGATGGCTGCCACTGGAGCGCCCCTCCAGGTGACGGCTGCCACTGGAGCACCCCTCCAGGTGAGGGCTGCCACTGGAGCACCCCTCCAGGTGACGGCTGCCACTGGAGCGCCCCTTCAGCTGATGGCTGCCACTGGAGCACCCCTCCAGGTGATGGCTGCCACTGGAGCACCCCTCCAGGTGACGGCTGCCACTGGAGGGCCCCTCCAGGTGACGGCTGCCACTGGAGCACCCTCCAGCTGATGGCTGCCACTGGAGGGCCCCTCCAGGTGACGGCTGCCACTGGAGCGCCCCTCCAGGTGACGGCTGCCACTGGAGCGCCCCTCATGAGCTCCAGGTGACGGCTGCCACTGGAGCACCCCTCCAGCTGACGGCTGCCACTGGAGCACCCCTCCAGGTGACGGCTGCCACTGGAGCACCCCTCCAGCTGACGGCTGCCACTGGAGCACCCCTCCAGCTGATGGCTGCCACTGGAGGGCCCCTCCAGGTGACGGCTGCCACTGGAGCACCCCTCCAGGTGACGGCTGCCACTGGAGCGCCCCTCCAGCTGACGGCTGCCACTGGAGCGCCCCTCCAGCTGACGGCTGCCACTGGAGCACCCCTCCAGCTGATGGCTGCCACTGGAGCACCCCCTCCAGCTGATGGCTGCCACTGGAGCACCCCCTCCAGGTGATGGCTGCCACTGGAGGGCCCCTCCAGCTGATGGCTGCCACTGGAGGGCCCCTCCAGCTGACGGCTGCCACTGCAGCACCCCTCCAGGTGACGGCTGCCACTGGAGCACCCCTCCAGGTGACGGCTGCCACTGGAGCACCCCTCCAGGTGACGGCTGCCACTGGAGCACCCCTCCAGGTGACGGCTGCCACTGGAGCACCCCTCCAGGTGACGGCTGCCACTGGAGCGCCCCTCCAGCTGACGGCTGCCACTGGAGCACCCCTCCAGCTGACGGCTGCCACTGGAGCACCCCTCCAGGTGACGGCTGCCACTGGAGCACCCCTCCAGCTGACGGCTGCCACTGGAGCGCCCCTCCAGCTGACGGCTGCCACTGGAGGGCCCCTCCAGCTGACGGCTGCCACTGGAGCACCCCTCCAGGTGACGGCTGCCACTGGAGCACCCCTCCAGGTGACGGCTGCCACTGGAGCACCCCTCCAGGTGACGGCTGCCACTGGAGGGCCCCTCCAGCTGATGGCTGCCACTGGAGCACCCCTCCAGGTGACGGCTGCCACTGGAGGGCCCCTCCAGCTGACGGCTGCCACTGGAGCACCCCTCCAGGTGACGGCTGCCACTGGAGCACCCCTCCAGCTGATGGCTGCCACTGGAGGGCCCCTCCAGCTGATGGCTGCCACTGGAGCACCCCTCCAGCTGATGGCTGCCACTGGAGGGCCCCTCCAGGTGACGGCTGCCACTGGAGGGCCCCTCCAGCTGATGGCTGCCACTGGAGCGCCCCTCCAGCTGACGGCTGCCACTGGAGCGCCCCTCCAGCTGACGGCTGCCACTGGAGGGCCCCTCCAGCTGACGGCTGCCACTGGAGCACCCCTCCAGGTGACGGCTGCCACTGGAGCACCCCTCCAGCTGACGGCTGCCACTGGAGCGCCCCTCCAGCTGATGGCTGCCACTGGAGGGCCTCGCCGGCGTCGGCCGACCGCACCACGCTGTGACGAGGAACACGGGTCACCTGTGGGCACCTTCCTCACAGGGGGAAGCCTGCACTGGCAACACTTCAAAAACTATTGCTATTTCATGGAGCGTAGATGTCGAAGTTACCAGTGTGGTAAAAGTAAGTTCAAGTGGTAAAAAATAATTACTTTGTCACATAGTACCCATCAGCCCCAATTATCTTTACCCTCTGGCAAGTGGTAACCTTACCCCTTATTCGGTTACTCTCTCAGTTGCCAGGAAAGTGAAGTTTCGTCCAATTCGGATACAGTATATCTCATCACGATGTATCGTAAATGGTAACTATACCAATGCTTTGAGGATCTTGAAAGAACAGGTCTTTGACGCGATGCAGTTGGTTTCACTCAGCGGTATAGGACAGGAAAAACCATGAAGTCATATAGTGGTGAGGCTTAATAAGATCCACACGGGCCCATCTGCGTTGAACCTATAAATGGAAGCTGCTATAAGATGAGAAAATGGGGACTGAAGCCTTCTAATCTTCTAATCTACGGAGTTGTAAAGCACTATCTGCTCCAATGTGTTACTAAGTAAAGTGTGGATGGGGACGATGTTCAGGGTCGCTAGCTTGCCTGGATTGAGCATCACTGATTTATAAAATTGTAAGGGGGTGTGCACTCAAGTGTTCCTGGAGAAGCGCCTTTTACTTAGAGGGGCGCCATCAGCTGAACAATCAAAGGTGAGAGTGTACTCGTGTGAAAGTGTAGTGCTCGTGCTCTTGTGTGTTTTTCGGCCTTCGGCTGAAAATGTCAAAGGGTGGGACGCACTCCAACAGCCGGTTTCCACTCAGAGAGGCGGTGGCCAAAAGGTGTGGGGGAGGAGGAGACTAGTCGCCACCCCCACACCTGATAACTACCCGCGTCTCATTTGTTTGGAATCTCAGTACATATATATATATATATATATATATATATATATATATATATATATATATATATATACATATACATACGGTAACGTGACACAGCCACAAACCACGCCCGGTGCTTTACGCAGTTAGCAAGCCCGACAACTGGACAGGCAGTTCCACTTCCACGTCTGGTGAAGCAACGCTACCGGCAAGGTCTTCAACACAACAGACCACAGGGTCCAGACGGCGAAGCGTTAACAGCGCTACCACATCGCCGACTTCCGAGGCTGTCCGCACACACACACGTATCTGCCAGCTGGCGCAATGGCGCGGTGGCCGTTGGGAGAACAGCTGGCTGGCGACGTCACCTCCCATCGCCAACCCCCTCACGTCCTCTCCCCCTCGACATTGCCCGTCAGACGCCAGAGGGTGTCTCGGACTTGAGGCTGCGTGTGGGGCTGCCCGACGCTGCGCGGTTCTCACGCAGCACAGCCGGCTTACATCAGTTCAAAGAGAGGGGAGAGAGAGATGGTGATTTTCTCGTGAAATTGGGCCGTACCAGCAGCACAGTCGGCTTATAACAGATCGGAGAGTGGGATATAACAGATCGGAGAGAGGGAAAGAGGGATAGAAGATACGGCAACATAGTTGGTAGCCGTAAGCTCTGTCGATGATTATGTATATATTCGACATCTGCACTGAAAACGAATTTACCCCCAACTCGCGGGTTGACAAGCAAATCTTGGAAAGTTACCACACAGCCGATTCAAACCCCCTCAAACCATGGTTATGCAACTCTGATATTGCGGATACAGCTACTCCAAGACGACGGGTTTACTATTTCTGTTTACTCTTGGAGCGAGGGCACCATTTATCAGTTCCTCTAAAATTACGGGTTACTCTCCACTGACTACCCTCTATCTAATGATTTCACGTCATGATAGCTCGCGGTCACAGAGTTACTATCTCGCTGTTACCCTTCATCGCATTGTTTCCCTTCGAGAGGCTGTGAAGCTGCCCAATGTCCAAATGTTCTACTGTTTGATATGTATGTATGTGTGTGTGTCTGTATGTGAACCTGTATTCCATGTATGTACCGGCCTTTTACGCCGCGTTCTTTGTTTGCAGGGGTCTCTCAGCTTCCCTCTATTGCTTGCTTCATATCACTGGATGCCTCATAAGCCGGTTTTAACGTAACCCTTTCTTTGACGTAACAAATATCTAGCGGTTGGCAGTCTGCTAGACAAAAAAAATTATCTCAGGCACCGACCCTTCTTTCACCAGTTACGCTACTGGCATTACATCTCATCTAGAGGTTATCTTTTATGGGTCGCGGTAGTACAGTGGGTAGAGCTTTCGGCTCTTGATTACAAGGCCGTGGGTTCGAATCCCGCAAAGGGCGAGATTTCCGAGTCCACCCGCGATGGTCGGTATTAGAGATCGATATGAGAGACCGGCGAAGCTACATAACCAAACGGCCGAATGGGTCGTAAACACCAACGTTCTTCTTGTTCAGGGATATCTCTTGCACTTTATTTTCAAGTAGGCGTCAATATTATGGTTTTTGTTTCCTACAATGGTGCTCTCTTCAAGCATTCGCAGCACACAAGTTACCGTTGCAGCACCACAAGTTACCATTGCAGCACCACAAGTTACCGTTGCAGCACCACAAGTTACGCAGTACAGCTTCTGCAGTGATCATTGACCAGTTAATGTTCATCGATGTCTGCCATGAATTTGGAAGATATTTGAGTGCCACTGCGCCGACTTTTGGATCAACTCCGATACTCTTACGCTTGCTCCTCGATGAATTATTAGATCCTCTTGTTTCGAAGATAATCACTTTTACCCCCACTCATTCCATGATTATACTATTCCCAGTGCGAGGATTGATACTACTCCCTCGATGCTTCTCCTAGCCCCACCCCTATCCATTACATAGTCTTCGCTCCACATAATTGCTTCTCTATGATTTAACATTCGCTTCTGCTCATAGAAAACCAATGATTATAACTGACATGCAGCTTGTTCTCTTCCTTGTGTCTTCCATAAACATCAGTCAGTTGAAGATATTTTGGAATACCTAACATGCAGTCACCTTCCAATGAAGGCTGATCACATGAACCCTTTCGTTCATTTCCAAATGCGTGATACACAGAAAAGGCGGTATATTTATTGGTCCGTATGCGGTAATATCTAAGTTGAACAAAACGATCCTGGAAAGCCTCCGGACACGTCTCCAACTTGCAGAGCCCGTTGCACCACCCCAACCTGTGTTACACCAGAAAGGACACATCTTTAGACACTTTGCCAACACGTCCGTCTCCATCACATATTCGGGAATGGCCAAAGCCGTGTTGGGGAAGCGCGTGAGGACGGGTTGCGCGAACACCGTGAACTTGGCGCCTCACACAAATAGCCGTTATACCGCGTTGATGTGTTAAATTTCAGCACTTCCTCGTCCTCCTCAACAACCATGTTTTCCTCGATGCAGGGAGCTGACTTAGCAAGGTACGACTCCCGTAAGACCTCCAACTCGTGGAAGAAGCACAACAGGTGTTCTACCGTCCCTTCTGTACAATAAGTTCCAGATATAAAACATGTCAGTAAGAAAACATTCGTTCTGTACCCATTGTGCCCCCTGGCAGAGCTGAGGCTCCGATTCTAGGACAAATGTACGTAAGGACAAATGTACGTATGACAAATGTACGTAAGCAAATGTACGTATGCGCAGATGTACTTACGTATGGCAATTGTACGTAAGCGCAGATGTACGTATGGCTAATGTACGAAAGCGCAAATGTACATATGGCAAATGTACGTATCCGCAAATGTACGTAAGCGCAAAGGTACGTGAGCGCAAATGTACGTATGCGCAAAAGTACGTATGCAAGAAAGTACGTATGCGCAAATGTACGTAGGCGCCACTCGTGCGCCTACGTACGTATGCGCAATGCGCTGTGCCACTATGCGCAAATGTACGTACGTATGCGCAAAAGTACGTGAACGCAAATGTACGTATGCGCAAAAATACGTAAGCGCAAATGTACGTAAGCGCAAATGTACGTAAGCGCAAAAGTACGTATGCCCGAATGTACGTAATCGCAAATGTACGTATGCGCAATTGCACATATGCGCAAATGTACGTATGCGCAAATGTACGTATGCGCAAAAGTACGTAAGCGCAAATGTACGTATGCGCAAAAGTACGTATGCGCAAATGTACGTAAGCGCAAATGTACGTATGCGCAAAAGTACGAAAGCGCAAATGTACGTATGCGCAAATGTACGTATGCGCAATTGCACATATGCGCAAATGTACGCACATTTACGCATGCGTACCTTTGTGTTTACGTACATTTGGTTAGGTATATATGCCATACGTACATTTGTGCTTACATACATTCGCTTACGTACCTTTTCCATACGCACATATGCGCTTACGTATATCTGCCATCAGTACATTTGCCATACGTACTTTTGCGCTTGCGTATATCTGAGCTTACGTACATCTGTCATACGTACTTTTGCGCTTACGTCCATATCTGCATACGTACATTTGCGCTGACATACTTTTACCCTTACGCACATTTGCAATTATGTACATTTACGCATACGTATATTTGCGCTTACGTACATTTGCGCTTACGTACATTTGCGCTTACGTACATTTGGGTATACGTACAGTAGCGTTTGCGTACATTTGCGCTTACGTATATTAACGCATACGTATATTTGCGCTTACGTACATTTGCGCTTACGTACATGTGCGCTTACGTACATTTACGCATACGTACTTTTGTGCTTACGTACATTTGCGCTTAGGTACATTTGCCCTTACGTACATTTGCGCTTACGTACATTTGCGCATACGTACATTTGCCATACGTACATTTGCGCTTACGTACATTAGCCATACGTTCATCTGCGCTTACGTGCAATTGCCATACGTACATCTGTGCTTACGTGCATTTGCTTACGTAAGTTTGCGTACGTAGATCTGCCACACGTACATTTGCTTTACGTACATTTGTCCGGTTACCGAGGCTCCCTGTGGAAAACAAAATATAACTATGTCCTTTGCCATGACGCAAACTGCAAAACATAACAGGTTTCAATGATGTCTTGTTGGGGCAGCACTCTGACTTTGGGGTATATTTGTTAAGCTTTGGGTAGGCAGCAGCGATCTGCAGAGGCGCAGCAAAGGGGGCCCGGAAGCTCGCCCACTCCCTTTAGCAACGAACAATATACTAGATGAAACAATAAATTGGTGAAATTTTCAACACGTAAAACGGAAAATGTTCGGTGCGATTCCCGCACCGTGGCATTCTCCGCTCCATGCCATTGTTGGGAGTAAGGCTCCCTTAAGAAAATCATGGCTGCGCCACCGATAATGTGTGGCAGGTCTTGGAACCTACAATCCAAACATTTAGTTCCACTAACGTCAGCACATTTAACCCGCGCACGTCCGGGGGGGCAGATATCTGCCCCCCTCCCCCTGCGGTTTTTCCTACTTTGCCGCCATACTAATCGGGTTAGCAAGGCCAAACCTCGCATGGCTGCTCATTGGTCTTTTCCGCATATCCTCAGAAATGTTTGACCCTGGGTCATCTCAAGTCAGGTCACCAGGTCAGGCGAAGTGACCTAACGTCCCTCCGAGTTCTAGGTGGCATCACTCCCACAATAATTGGGCGATTGATTTCAAACTTATATCACGTCATGATCTTATCAGGGTCTATAATATGTATCTCACGGTTTTTTCGTAGCGTTGACCTGAAGTCAGGTCGTGGCCATGGCTTACCAATTATAGGCCTATGGAAAAATATACAAATGTTTCCTGGTTACATATTTGCTCTCGGAATGACCTTCAACCGTTATGGCGTGTAGTTGGAAGCTATTCGCAATGCTATCGCTGACATTTTTGCTCAGTGGCCCCACCAAGGTCAGCTGAGGTCACCTGAAATCACTAGCACATTTATGTGCACTATATCGCAATGCATTGAGCTAGAAGGCTGAAATTACCGTCATTGTGCTTGTATCGCCAAGACGTGTCGATTGATGTATTACATGACCTCCCTACTCTACCCCATGACCTTGACCTGAGGTCATTGTTTCGGTGACCCATCTGTTGACCTGACCTTAAATTACACAGCGTATGTCGATAGCACATTTCAAGGGCTGTTGAATAGCATTTGCAGTTTGTTTCTATCTGTTACAGGTCCTGAGATATGTGCCAATATCTGAGGGTCCCACCCGATCTGGTCGAATTTGACATATGATGACCCAGTGACCTAAATATTGACCTGAGCGAGAAAATGACCGAAATACTTTCGATAGAGCTTGTCACCAGCTATCCAAAGCCGTTTTCCGTTTGTCGCTACCTAGCATATTTCTCGAGATCTTAGGGGGGGGGCAGACATCTGCCCCCCCCCCCCGGACATGCGAAGTTGGCGCGGACCGCCGGACGTGCGAGTGTTAATAAAGAAATGCTGGTGCCGTGGCCATGGCATTGGCAGATCCAGGGGTAAACTGATGTGTCCCCACGCTCCCGGCCATGGCATTGGCAGATCCAGGGGTAAACTGATGTGTCCCCACGCTCCCGGCCCCAGTGAACATGTGGCTCCCATTTGACCGGAAAAGGTGCTCTCTAGCACACGTTAGTGCACCCCTTTCCACTTCCCACCCAACGAGTGTTTCAGCTGATACCACCCCTCATAATCGAAAAGGACTCCCATTCTGGAGAAATGCTGCCCCTACATAACGCCAAACATTTTTTTTATTCCGCACCTGAATAAAAATGGAGGATTGTTGCCCAGTACCCACGGAGTATGGTACTGCCTCACCACCACCAAAAATTACATGCCCAGTCAATTGAATCTCCCCCAACTCGAGGAACATTCGGAGTAGTCCTTTCTTAGTACAGCAGTTCTGCGTTCCCCATTTCAGACAAGGGGACGAGTGGTCTAGGGGTTAGATGCTCGTCTCACAATCGAAAGATTGTGGGTTCGAATCTCACCTGTCGCTACTCTTCGCCCGCGACCAATCGGCGTGAGAGATTGGCGACGCTATATGACTCAACGGTCGACGTGTCGTAAAACCAATAACCAACCAACCATTTCAGACATTATGAGCAGGCGAGATGTGCTGTATTCAAAGTGGAAAGCTTTAAAAGTGAGTTGAAATATTTTGATGAAAATCGCGCATGCCAATTCGTTGGAATATGTACTTGGAATTTTTCACCCATTTCAATAGCGAAACTTTCTCAATTACCCTGTTAAAATACAACAATCTGTATAAGATTGTGTTTGAAGAAAAATTCAACGTAACATAACCGAACCAAGCCTAACCTCCCATGTGAGGGAGGTTTTTGGGAAGGAAAAGTGATGCAAATTACAAAAAAGCATTAGAAAATGTACAATTTTTCTTATAATTGTAGAGAAACAAAACTTGTTTTTTTTTTTTTTCTTAAAAAAGTTTTGGTTAGGATAGGTTACGATAAGTTGGGTCAGATTTTTAATTGCAAAAATTCTGAAGCAAAGAATACTTTGGTATTTTCCCATGTAATCAATTTTTCCGGACATGGGACGTTAGGTTAGGTTAGGTTAGGTTAAATTGCATTTTCATTTTTCTTTTAAAACTTATTTTATGCTGTTACCTAACTCAAAGCACTATTTCGTGGCATTCCTCTCAACTGAAAAGTAAGAATTTGTACAGGAAATAAGTGGTTGCATCATGTTAATCCCATCCATAACCATTGCATTGGAAAAGGAAATTCACAGATTCAAAAATCGCCTTAGAGCAAAAATTACCAAAATTATTGTGCTTTAGAGCATTCACAACACATGTTTTCCACACATTTTTCATCCATGACGCGAAGAAGGGTGTTATTTTTGGTTAGGCTGGAATAGGTTAAGTTTTCTTAGTGTGCAAAAAAAGTAATAAGAATTACTTTTTTCAAGAAAATTAGCGATTTTATTCTTCCAAAATTGTTTAGGCTAGGTTAGATTAGTTTAGGTTATGGTTTCAAGTTGAATAATTATGATTAAGAAATGTTGTATATTTTTTCCTTTCTTTAATGTTTTCCCTTACATGAGAGGGTAGGCTAGACTAGGTTAAATTGGGTTAGGCTAAAATTTACTTTTCTATTGAACAATACGTTATGCTGTTACCTAACTGAAAGCTCCTTTTTTGGTGTTATTTTGCCTGCCAACTGAAAAGTGAGCCGTTTGCACAGGAAATGTGTGGTCACATCATGTTTACCACCCCCATAGTCATTGCATTGGAAAAAGGAATTGCAAGAATTTATGAAGCACCGTAACCCTTTCCAGTCAGATCCTCTCACCCCGTCTCAGTGGGGGAGGGTCCTTTTATGCCTCCCTCTTATTTCCAAACTAAGCGTTGCAAGAAAAGGAGTAGTTTTGTTTTCAACGAGTTAATTTTGTTTTCAGTGTGTCTATATGAATTACTTATTTACCCTTGTTTAGTTCTTCCAGGCCATCGTTGCTTTTATTGGTCGAAATTCGTGTAGTTGAGTTCACCTGGTGATGATTTGGTAAATAAGATAAAAATAGGCTAAATGAAATCAGCTGTAACATGCATACATGTTACAGCTAATTTTATTTGTATTATTGTTTTTATTAGTATTAATTATTCCTACGTATATTTTATTTCAAGAGAAATGAGATAACTCCAGCATGTTTCTTATTATAATAAGAAACATGCTGGAGTTATCTCAATTCTCTTGACATATAATTACTAAATCTAGTGTGAAAGTAAATGCATGCAATGTGGTACTGGGACCATTGTCTGATGATAATTATGCTAGAGTGGATGTTGAGAAACAAGTACGCCTCATGTAGGTTGGCTACTATGAAGAACCGCAGGCGAGAACAACGATGTAACGGCTGATGCACTGGTGTATATTAACCGAGCTATCACAGGTTCGAATATCTTACTGTTCGCTTGTTTCAATATCATGAACATAGCAATTTCGGCAGCAACTCATAAATTTTAGACATTTTTAAGCACTGGTAGTGGGTGATTGGATGGACAGCATGTAGGGTCCACCAGCTATGCGCGTGGCACACTGTCCACACGTCCTCTCGTGTCTGTCAGTAGCACGTCCACGCTCCCAGGCCGCCCATCTGGACGCGCTGGACGCTGCGCCGATGCGGTACATCTGGTCCAGCTGCCTGCCTGCGGCCACCGCCCGTGGAGCAGGCAGGAAACAGGCCGCAACCAGCGCGGCAACCACCGCCCGTGGAGCGGGCAGGAAACAGGCCGCAACCACGCGGCAACCACCGCCCGTGGAGCAGGCAGGAAGCAGGCCGCAACCACGCGGCAACCACCGCCTGTGGAGCAGGCAGGAAACAGGCCGCAACCAGCGCGGCAACCACCGCCTGTGGAGCAGGCAGGAAACAGGCCGCAACCACGCGGCAACCACCGCCCGTGGAGCGGGCAGGAAACAGGCCGCAACCAGCGCGGCAACCACCGCCTGTGGAGCAGGCAGGAAACAGGCCGCAACCACCGCCCGTGGAGCAGGCAGGAAACAGGCCGCCACCAGCGCGGCAACCACCGCCCGTGGAGCGGGCAGGAAACAGGCCGCAACCACGCGGCAACCACCGCCCGTGGAGCAGGCAGGAAGCAGGCCGCAACCACGCGGCAACCACCGCCTGTGGAGCAGGCAGGAAACAGGCCGCAACCACGCGGCAACCACCGCCTGTGGAGCAGGCAGGAAACAGGCCGCAACCAGCGCCGCAACCACCGCCCGTAGAGCGGGCAGGAAACAGGCCGCAACCAGGCGGCAACCACCGCCTGTGGAGCAGGCAGGAAACAGGCCGCAACCACCGCCCGTGGAGCAGGCAGGAAACAGGCCGCCACCAGCGCGGCAACCACCGCCCGTGGAGCGGGCAGGAAACAGGCCGCAACCAGGCGGCGTCTCAGTCAAGTGACCAAGGTTAGAGGCAGCTGGGTGAGGCGCGCCGCTGGAAGTGGCTCTGGCTCGGCAACGCCGCCACCGCGCCCCGTGACCAAGCTGCTAATTAACTCGTATACGGTGCCGCTTCAGAGCACCACAGGTCAGGCTCAGCTGCTTCCAGCCGGCTAAGCCCACGCACGTCCGGCCGGCTAAGCCCACGCACGTCCAGCCGGCTAAGCCCACGCATGCCCGACTGGCTAAGCCCACACACGTCCAGCCGGCTAAGCCCACGCACGTCCAGCCGGCTAAGCCCACGCACGTCCAGCCGGCTAAGCCCACACACGTCCAGCCGGCTAAGCCCACGCACGTCCAGCCGACTAAGCCCACACACGTCCAGCCGGCTAAGCCCACGCACGTCCGGCCGGCTAAGCCCACGCACGTCCAGCCGACTAAGCACACTCACGTCCAGCCGGCTAAGCCCACGTTGCCCGACTGGCTAAGCCCCACACGTCCACCGGCTAAGCCCACGTCCCGACTAAGCCCACGCACGTCCGGCCGGTAGCCCACACGTCCAGCCGGCTAAGGCCGTCCGCGGCTAAGCCACACGTCCAGCCGGCCAAGCCCACGCACGTCCAGCCGGCTAAGGACACTCACGTCCAGCCGGCTAAGCCCACGCATGTCTGACGGCGTCGCTGTGAGCTTTAGCTGGGTGGGGACGAAGCCTATTTTAGCAGCCTCCCATATGTAGATATGGGAAATTCTAGATACTGGTATGTCAGATGAGAATTCATCCTCGCCACCCCGATTGTCGCCAGTGTGGTGACGTCCAGGCACATGCCCAGGACAGAAAGATACGTCCACATCCAGCAGGTAAAATAACAGTTGTGAAAATGGTATGGAGACGATGAAAATATCAAAATAGTAGCCAGGACGTGATTGCAATATAAATAATACCAGCCAACAGGCATATATTTCCCACAAACAAGATCTGTGCCTAGGTACCGATATGACTGTGACTGTGATCTGTGTTTGAGTACTGGTATGACTGTGACTGTGATGTGTCTGGGTTCTGATATGACTGTGACTGTGACTGCAATCTGTGTCTGGGTACTGATATGACTGTTAATGTGATTGTGATCTGTGAATGGGTACTGATACGACTGTGACTGCGACTGTGATTGTGACTGTGTTTGTGTACTAATATGACTGTGACTGTGACTGTGACTGTGACTGTGACTGTGATCTGTATGTGGGTACTGATATGACTGTGACTGTTATTGCGACTGTGACCTGTGACTGTGATCTGTGACTGTGATCTGTGACTGTGATCTGTGTCTGGGCATGGGTATAATCTCTGGGGGGCTGGGGGACATGTCCCCCAATTTCTGAAAAGTGGCGATTTATCCCCTTTAATTTCCTTCGTGTCCTCCCAAACCTCAGCTACTAAAATACCTGTGCATACTCGCCGCAAAATTCTACTTAATCATTTATAAAGTCAAAATATCTATGCAAAAGAATCATGAAAAATACCAGAAGCCGATCTAGGCAATCAACGGACTTCACAGGCTATCTGTCGTCACAAAATCTCCGAGTGGTAAATCAGCAAACGTTGGAAATTTCTGCTTCCATGCCATTCTTGAATAGCATGAATCTTGACCATCCTTTGTTTTCGCTTGAGTGGATAATTGTACTTTGCGATGCACCAAATTTGCATTATCGCAAGGCTTTATACGTCTTAAGTTGCCTTCCCCTGTGCATATATCTATATGTCTTAAACAAACGTGACTCTGTGTCTCCTTGGATCATGATCATTGAGGGGCGTCTTTAGCAGCTTTAAGCACGGACGTCATGTTAACGTTGAATTCGTATTCGTATTCAGCGACGAGTTCGTCAGAAACGTATTCGTGTTGCTATTCACATTCGCATTTAGCGACGGGTTTATGATCGTTCGAATTAATAACCACAAATGCTACTGCCTGTACTGAAAACGTTGGAAGGAACTACATAGATCTCACATGGCCACTTTAACGGTCAAGGTCCAACGCAAACCGGTTTCTTCTGTCGTCTCGCATTTCTTTTGTTTTCACCCAAACCTTCCCAAATCTGGTATCAAGCGATAACCTGTTTTGAATCCACGTGTAACAATTCAAACCGGGGCATGTCAATGTGAATCTTCAAGGTCAAAGGTTAGCTTGATTTAGTAAATGGCGATATTGAAGCGATAGCGACCAAACGAGATGTTCGGTTGCCTCGCATTGTTTTGTGTGTTCGCCCAAACCTACCCAAATCTGATATCAAGCAATAGCCCATGGTGAACACTCGAGTAGCATTTCAAACCGGGACGTGCTTAAGGTCAAAGGCTTGATTGAGTCCTTCGATGACCTCACGTTTCGTCGCTATGCCCTCAATTTGTAGAAAGTGATGTCATTTGACATCGCTAGTTGTGGAGTATCAGAAGGCATCATCATCATCATCATCATCAAATTTGAAGTAATCTCGATGGTCAAAAGTTAAGCTGATTTCTTCGGTCGCTTCACATATATTTCGGTTTCTACCAAGCCTACCCAGATTCACTATTAAGCGATAGCCCATGGTGAACCCTCGAGTGACATTTTGAAACCGGGATATGTGAAGGTCATTCCTTAAAGTCAAATCCTAGTTGAAATTTTTCGAATTCCTCGCGATTCGTCGCTATGAGTTCAATTTGTATCAAGTGGCATTTGACGTGGATTGTTGTGCTGTATTACAAAGCTAAGAATCGAATTAATTTCAAAACTCAAAGGTCAAGCCAATTTCTTCGATCGCCTCGCCTTTTTTCTTCGCCCTAACCTCCCCACAGTTGGTATCAAGCAATAACCCGTGGTGAACCTCGAGTAATATTTCAAACTGGGACTGTCATTGTCAAACCACAAGATGAAAGGTTGGCTTAAATTGTTTGAAGTCCTGACGTCTTGTCCCTATGGCTTCAATTTGCATAAAGTAGGTGTCATTCGACGTGTCGTGAGGTACTCTAGCAAACTGTTCAGAAATAAAATTATATTTAAGGAAAAAGGTCGAACTAATTTCTTCCGTTTCCCCGCATTTTTTTGTCGCTTTCTCCCAAAGCCACCCATATGTGGTATCAAGAGATAGCCCGTGGGCAGCCCTCGAGTAACATTTCGAACCGGGACATGTCATGTCAAACCTCAAGGTCAATGGTTCCCTTGAATTTTTCGAAGTCCTCGCGTTTCGTCGCTTTGGCTTCAGTTTGCATTATGTGGGTGTCATTCGACGTAGGCTGCCGTGTGGTGTCAGAAAGTTGAGACATCGAAGTAATTTCGAAGATGTCGAAGGTTCGGTGGGTGTACAATGATTGAGGGTTGTATAGGAATAGGAGGAGCAAATCTCATTTTGTTTGCAGCAGTTATGATAGCGAGCTTTCACGTCCTATATGACTGCGAGTTCCTCGAATACATTCGTCATAACATGCTCGCACATTGCTGTTCCGGACATGTTAAATATGGAACCGTTTTTTTAGTTCTCCGCTTTCCTCTTTCAATGGTTCAACGAAAGTTGTTAAATTTGCAAGAGAAGCCGCACGCGAATGCGCACGATTTTATGACTAGCCGGAGTTCATAGCCGCGAGAGAGCAGTGTTTTGATCAGGAGTGGATCGCGGAATTGTCATGGGGGGGGGGGGGCACTTGTCTTTTGTGGTGCCACTGCGAAAGTACCTGGAGGGGCACCTCTGGCTGAAAAATTCGAAGGGGTACACTTGAACATTCTCAGAGGGGCGCCTTTTGCCGGCCGGAGGGACGCCACCCTCCATGTGGAGGCACGTTCCCCCAGTGCCACACCCTTTATCCGCCCCTGGTTGTCATTACATCGAAATGTGTCCCCGTAAAACAGGAAAGCATGGGAAAGGTTAGTGTAAGTCCATATTTACTACAACAAAACCATCGCCCAATATTTTCTGTATTCCTGCTACAAGAGGGCAACGTTTAAGGTAATTACAGCATTGTTCTATGGTGATTGTGATATCGGGCCCCACATACGACATCAAGCTGCGTGTCCATAGGCAGTGATAAGCAGTGAAACTTGCTAACTTTGTCGGAACTTTTTGTCCCCAAAATATCATTTTTAAGAATGATAAATATAAAAACAAACCTTGAGAATGAAGTGGCTGAAATCCGGATATTTGTTTGTTTTTTTTTGGGGGGAGGGTTTACCTCTCTATCCTGCCCAATCTTAAAGCGTCCCAGGTTTGTCCCTCGCCCCAATTTCAAAACCGTGGCTACACCCATGTACCTGGGTACTGATATGACCGTGACTGTGACTGTGATTTATGACTGTGATCTGTGTCTGGGTACTGATATGACTGTGACTGTGATTGTGATCTGCGACTGTGATCTGTGTCTGGGTACTGATATGACTGTCCTTCGATAGTCCTGCCATTCGCATTAGCCTGTTACAGTTTTGCTCTGCATAGGCTGTATTGACCGTTGATAGCTCGTTGAATATTTCTTCCCCCTATATTGCTGTATTATATAATATAAATCGCGGCCCATCAACAGCATGTGTCGACTATTGGTTTAAATAAATCGGTGAAATGCAACTTCGCATAACCTTCGCAATGATTTCAAACGAGGCTCATCTCACTTATACGTTTCGAAGAGTTTTATAATAATTATCCTCAATGATTCGATGACAACATCCTCGTCGATCAATTGTAAACTAACTACCATTTAAAAGTCATCATATAGATGTTCGATGTCGACAACAATAAACGAGTATACTGCCTGCGCCTGGACCTTGTTCAGAAATCGAGTTATTGAGGGGGGGGGGGGCAGTTCCAATCATAACTCGATTCGCAAGAGGTCAGTGTAAAGACTCGGCAACCTTCGGAACCTTCCTCATAAAATTTCTCCCGAAATAGCGCACTCCTGCTGCAATGGCCTCGTCAGAGGAATCGTTAATTCCTCCTCTCTTGGCTGCCCACTTGTCGCAACAAACACAACAAACACAGCAGTATTACCTCCTGCTTGAAGTCGCCACAAACTCTGTCCTTACTTGACCAGTCCCCTCTCTCACGGAGTACCGTCACCGCCAGTGCCATCAAGTGCATGGCCAGTCCCGAACACCGCCACAACGGATGAGGAAAACAACTGGAACAAGAAAGAGCATCGACGCAGCCGCGGGCAGCAAAAACCGGTGCCGCTTCGAGTCCGGTGGCCGGCGCTTTCCACCAATTACCGTAATGGTTACGCGCGTTCATTAGGCGAGTGGAGCGAGGAGCGCGCTGTTTTGCGACACGCCGGTGCCGGTCGGCGGCGCCGCCGCCGCTCCGTTTAGACACCGGGTCCAGGCGGCCACCAGCCGGCCGTGGCGCTGCGGGTCGCCCGGTCCGTGGCGACGTCCGTGACGACGTCCGTGACGCCCGGCACCGTGTCGCGCCTCTCACGCGACCGGCGCCCGGCTGCGTGCGTGAGACGGCGTGCAGCGTGAGACGGCGTGCGGCCGCCGATGTTGTGCCGGTTTTGTGCCGGTTCGACATCGGTGTACAGCCTCGGAACACCTGTCAGCGTGGGGAGCTCTGACCGCTGCAGTAGGCCACGCATCTGGTCCAATGCAAAACAGTTGCAACACAGGGAATGAACAGATTTTTGCTTTAAAGTGAATCTAGCAAGGAATTGTCTCCTGGTCACCAGGTTAGAAGTGTGAGCAAAAGCTATGCAGCCGCTAGGGGATCCAGGGGAGGAGAAACAAGGCGTTTACTGAACAAAGACACAATTAAAAACTGTTGATTCGGTCACAATATCGTGCAAATATTGCATCTAAGCTTTGGTTGAAGAATGACACAGGCTCATGCAATTGTGTTTATCCAACCATAAAAACGATGCTGCTAGCCAAAGCTAGGCAAACATATTTCATTGGTGTGAAGAGTGCGGGAAATGCAAGAGTGGTGCCGGCCCACACCGCTTGCGCCGATCATTAGGGAAGATACTACACTGGAAACAAAATTACCCCGCTGAAAAATAAAACTACTCAAGGCTCACGAGTAACTCTTTAACGGCAACAAATTAAGGCGAATAATTTGAAAATGTACCATATTACTTGGGGTAAAAATACACATATTCAGTGTCCTAGTGTTACAGGAACTACCAGATCAGGGTTGATCCATGGAAGGGTAAATATTTCCTCTTTTGTGATACACCTGATGCATGCTCCACTCAATTAACTTTTACAGGGCCACCCAGTGAATCGGCTGTCGCTATGTGGTTACCCAAAACGAATACCATTAGGCGGATGTCCTAACCAAAGCTATAACTCCCAGATTGGTAGTCAGCGTCAACCCACATGCGTTTGCATCTTGAATTGCAATGCAAGAGGCGTCCTCGTGGGTGCTCCGCGAGATGCATTTTAATTTTCCGAACTTCACACTCGGGCATACAAAAAAAATATATAAGAATTTATAGGTTTATAATTGACATATCCAAACCTAAGGCCTATCGAGTCAGGTTGGACAATAACGTCAGCTGCTGGGGTGTCGTTTAGCTACATATATGACGCGTGTGACGATTATGATCGATATCAATCTTTTTATCTATGCGAGCACCAATTGAACCAATTACAGTGCAGCATTTTTGTGATGACAGCCAAATAGTTCTTGCTAAAGCGCCTTCGAAATCCATCGATCAATCGGCGAGTTTGCTTCAGGCACATTCACCAGTTGAAAATGATATAGGGCGCACGTGCTGTCACGCCAGCGAAGCTCCCGTGGGAAGGATTTGATATGTGAATATAAATACGGCTGTGTTTTATATATTTGCGTTTCACGAAAGCTATTCTTTCTATTGTCACAACAATTCTGGACTGTAATTGGTGAACTTGGCGCGCGCACAGATAACAAACTGATATCGATCACACTCGCCACATGCGTCTTATATGTAGCTAAACGACACCCCAGCAGCTGATTGCTATTGTCCAGGGCTGATCCAAACCATGAAAAAATGTCGCATATCTACGGCTGGAGATTCCAGGTGGGTCAGGGGGGGGGGGCTGGTTTGGTACCCTGCTAATGGTAATTTCTCATTTTCCATATTCAATCCGAAAATATATCATGAAAATAAGAATCCCTGGCTTCGTGAGAGATTTCCAGCCCTGTATGTGCCTATCAGGTCACTGTGCTAGAAATACATATGTTTTACGTTGTGGGATAGGCACTGTCCATGTTCTCAAATACCTACAGTTTATATGAAAAATTGGTCATTTTGAGAGCAGCCTTGTATCAAAGTGAACTGAGGGATCAGTTCATGTTATATTTAATGAATGATGTGAAAATAAATGGAGACCAACAAAATAGCCATTACTTTTTAATATATCTGTGAGGCCCAATGTTTGCAAAGCCATCTTGATGTCATAGCGGTATGCATTTGGACTCATGGTGCGTGGGAGGCAGTGCACCCTGAATATAAGCTTAGCGAGCCAGTGCCTAGTACACTATATCTACCCCCTTGCTTTGGATGTGGATAGGGTATAACACCAGTGTAGGGGAGTAACTTTTTAAAAGTTGGGTTGGGAAAATGGGGGTTATTTTTGCTTTGAGTTGTTTTATAATTTCGTCAAAGTTATTTTCCGAATCCAATATTACGTATGTGACTAGCATGATATGACCAGTAATTTACTGTACAAATGATTACTTTGCAGTTGGCAGGCCAGATAGCACCAAAATGGGGTTTTTAGTTAGGTAGCATAGCATTAAAACAATACTTAAGCGAGAAGAAATGCAATATAGCCTATCCTAACCTAGCCTTCCCTCACATGTAAGGAGAAAGGGAAAACATGGGAAAAAATTATGAATTATTTTATCATTATTTTCTAAATGAAAAAAAACTAACCCAACCAAACCTAAACAAGCCTAACCTAACCAGTTTTTGAAGAAGTAATCAAAAAGTTTCCTCAAAATGTTGAAAAATGTTTAATTAAAATGTTTCAAAACTAAAAGCCTACCCTACCATAGCATCATCAAAACTAACCTCTTTGTTTGCTTACATTTTACCTACCACGACCTACCACGTGTTCATACTTTTGCTTACATTTTACTTTTGATCAATACAAATGTGGAGAATGAATGTTTATGGTAATTATTGAAGAACGATTCATAGGGAAATCAAACTCTACATGCTTTAAACTATTTCCAGGGATTTGAGTCGAAATCCGAATTCTAACCTAATATAACCTATGGTGAACTCGTTGCCGGTGAAAATGCAAATACAAGGTATGCTTCGGGATCCCTATAATGGCTTAGCTTTCCATCTTAAATATATTTCCAACAATGTTCTGCATTGCAACCTAGCTTACGTACAATAATGCAGCCATAACTTTCTTAAGGGGGCCGACCAAAACAAAACATGTTATGAAAAGTGAACGCTTTCGGCGCGCTTCGCTGGACGACACATTTTGGTTTTGCTTGGCAAATTTATCAAAATGTCTTGTTTGATTTGTATTTTTGGTTGCTAAGGGAGACAGGCCCTGGCACCCCCTTAGCTGTGTCTCTGCATACGTAGATCGAACGTTAGAAGGGAGAGCTTTCTAGAGCTCACCGAGCCCGGCGAGCGTGGATTTGCCGGCCGGCACGACGATTCAGCTGGCACGCTCACCGGAGGGCCTCTCACATGACGCGAACCAGAGAGCGCAAGCCCACCCCGTAATATCTCGGAAACTACTGAAGGTAGAACTATAAAATGGAAGGAGGCTACAGCTGCAGGTCAAATAGAGTCGCCCTATCGTCCGGCACGCGCGTCGCCGCGTCACAGCGCCGACCAAACCTTTGTGGCTGCCGACGGCCGGCCGGCCGGTCCGCCGTGTACCCCGCAGGCCCTGCATTTACCACCGGCTTTCAAAGAATATGTTTACATACATACGATGCGCTATTCAATTTGCAGGGAAGTCACAAGATAAAAGCACAATGTCCCCGATCGTTCATGAGATATCTTCGTAAAACAGAAGAGGTGGGCTGATTCCGCCCCCTCCCCCCATCCTCTCTCGTGTCCTTGTTAAAACTGGAAAACTTTCGTCCAATGAGCAGACGGCGCCACCACCGCTGCCGTCGCTGTATTAGGGATGGATGGGGAAGAGTAGGCGCTAAGCAGCTAACCAGGTGGAGTCACATCACTTTTCTGAACGGAGTTTTCACCATCCTGTGGTCCAAAAACAAGCGCCTATAATTTAGTGACGACATGTTTGTGCACGCGTTGTCATTTGCCGGCGCGCGCCTGTGGTATCGGCCGGCGCTGGTGCCGTGACAGTGTCGGCTGGCGTGCTGCACGCACCATGCTCCGTTCACCCCGGGCGGCAGCCATGGCTGCGACCCTTACACTTTTTTGTTCTTTGAGGCGCGCATTGCGAGTATGCTCGGGGCCGTCACGGTATATTTCCCGGCCCTATGCGGAGGATCCTCCCGGCCGCCGTGAAAGGTCCCCCGGCCGACGTGGAAGGTCCCCCGGCCGACGTGGAAGGTCCCTCCGGTCGACGTGGAAGGTCCCCCGGCCGCCGTGGAAGGTCCCCCGGCCGACGTGGAAGGTCCCCCGGCCGCCGTGGAAGGTCCCCCGGCCGACGTGTGTGGCACTAAAAACTGCACCCAAACTTCTGACTGGTCCCTCGACCTTCTCCCAGCGGTCCCACTGCTAATGGAACGGGCTCTGCTCACTCTCCATAGTGCTCTGCTCACTCCCCATAGGCCTGCGCTGGATGAGACATGTCTGGGAACCACGAAGTAAACATTGCTTGAACGTGCATACGACACGGCCCGCCACAAGGATTTTGTCAACACCTGGTGACAGTGGCGTCGCCACGAAATTCTTCCAGGGGGGCAATGTTGGAAGGAGGCCTCCTGCTCCCCGAAAGGGGGCCTCCTATTGTTTTTTTAGGCTCTTGGTGTAGTTCAAGAATGGGAAACATGAATTCATGTTGATGTCTTGTTGGTTCTTCGCATGGTGCATCATTTACGCGAAACGCAATAGCAATAATCTTCCTTTTTTCCTGAGAACTGAGCCATGCCGGGGTATAAATAAGTAAATGTGGATAAATACCTAAGTGCCAAAACAAACCAATGTCTTAATGCTTTCTCGACCAGAAGAATCTTCCCGCTGGCCTCTAGATTGCAGCGAGCTGGCGGTGCTGGTGCTGAGCATATCTTAATGATATCTCCCATTGATCAACCACTTCTATGTCCACCAAGTCTAACTGAATTTAGTTAGATTAATCACTACTGTTTGTCAGCCATTCCCATCGGCTTGATGTCACAAGTAAGCTTAAACGATCGTTTCTCAGTCCTAGGACGACAATCTCGCGAAGGTGACAACGAGAAGTGTATTGAATTGGTTTTCTTATCGCCATCTTAAGGATTTATTTATTTTTATAACATTTGGTGCTGGCTGTAAGGCACCTGGCACACAAACTAAAATAATATATATTCAGCGAACAAATTCATGACAAGAACAAGCATTGAACAACATTGCATAAATGACAATGCAGCAATGCAACAATGGCAATGCATAAATAATGCAAAACCTTCAAATTCCACGCCGTCACGACCATGGTTTTCGCTGTGCTGCACCGTTTTGTAAATGACGTCGTGGAGAAGGTATTGCAGCTGGGAAGCTCTAATTATGCAAGCTGTAATCACAGAGGACAAGTTTGTAGGAAGAAAATGCATTAAAAACATCATTCCTCCCAATTTGTATGGGGCATCGGTGTTGTTTTGTATGCTTGTGAGGGGGAATTTGCCACCTCAATGTTGGCTTTGCCCATGTTTCTGAAAATGATTGGGAGACCAGTGGCGTACCTATATTTGCGTCAAGGGGGAGGGTGGGAAACCTATTTGGAGGGGGTCCACCTACCCCATTAGAAAATTCCTCGGATTTCGAGCACTATTTTGTCAAAGGGGACCTTTTTAAATAACATAATTAGTGATCAACTGAATTGTCCTATGGAGGGGCCTAATCTACCACTATCATTTCTGATTCGTCGGATTTCAACCCTAATCCCCCACCCTGTTATAATGTTTTCTTTTGGTATCCCTTGATAAGTCACCTCACACTGCTGAAATTACACCTATACAAATCACCTTACAATTTAAAATTTCCCAATTTAAGATATTCCAGTTCATAGCGCCCGGTCGGCACGACGCCAACGTTCGTGCACATGCACACCCATCCTGCGCATTGGGCACATTCGCAACACTTCGTGCGATGATTCGGTTTCTGCTAGGCCTCCTACGTGTTGCCAATTGCTGCCACATGATAGACTTACGCCATATTTGACGTCATGGCATGCTTCGTATAGAACGTTCGCTGCCAAAATTCGATTAATTATATTCGATCATTAGTTCCCTATTTCCAACATTTTATGGTGGTTAAGAAATGCAGATACCCGCTGAGCTTTGATGCACCTCATATCTTTGATTCAATATGCTTCCAGATTGGCTACCGAACCGAGGCCCTGCCTCAGTGTTCTTTTTGGACCCGTTTCGTCTTTCTTCGTCTACGGATATGTCTTAGGGCTTCCATCCATTTTTGTTAGGAGCCGAACACATTTTGAAACCCCTGCTCGTTTTAGGGTTGTGTTGATTTTTTGTGCGACGAGGAATTTTTTGGGTGTCGGGGCGCTTTCAAAGATCCCGATGTGTATATTTAGTGCTCGGTCTTTTTGTTCGTCTTGGGACCATGCTGCTTTTTGCGGCCCCAGCCTCTTTTTCAGGCCCTTGCTCGGTCGCATGGCCCCTGTGTGCCTGGAGAGCTTCTGGTGTATTTTTTTTTAGAGCTCCAGGTATGTTTATTTAAGGCTGCAATGCATGTTTTAAGGCCCTGTCGCTTTTTGCTAGACTGTGCACTTTGGAGGGCCAGTTGCACTTTCGGCCCCCGTTGTGCTTTTAGGGATCGGCCTTTCGGCTCTCGGCCTTTCTTTCTGCCCCGTTGTGTTTATTTGGGGCTTCTGACGCACATGTGTGGGGCCCCAGTACAATTTGTGGGATTCGGTGCGACTTGTCTAGGTGCGACTTGTCCCAGCGCGACTTATCGCGCCCAGGCGCGTGGTTCCGGGGACCCAACGCCAGTTTTCTGGGCTCAACGCGATTTTTGTGGATCTCTTCTGAATTTTCTATAAAGCCCGAATCCCGGCCTGATTTCTCGAGCCCCTGGCGCCATGTTTTTGTATCTCACCTCTATTTTTGTCGAGCTCCGGTATGTTTTTCTTGGCCGTACGCGATTTGTGTAGGCATCTGATGATATGTTCAGTGCTCCAGGAGCCATTTTCCTGACTCGGACAGCTATTTTTTTAAATCCCTCCTTATTTTGGAAGGCTGTGCTCATGTGGCGCCCTAGAGGCCAATTTTTGGGAGCCCCGACGTGAATGTTTGATGCCCAGACCAAATTTTTCGGGCTACCGATGAGATTTGTGTGTCCCGAACGCGATATTTGAGGAACCGGTTCAAGTTTGCGAGGCGCGTTGTACTTAACTGTAACCCCAATGCGATCTTGGCGGTTCCTGTTGCAGATTTTCGGGCCTCGGAGCGAGTTTTCTGGGCCCGCTGTATTCATCGGATCAGCCCCCTGCGCGAATTCTGGTGGACAGACGCAAATTTTGTGGCCCCAGCGCGACTTTTTGGGGCCCCGGCACGATTCTTGTGAGCTTATCCCTCTTAGGAGGGAGGGGACATTTGCCCCTTGGATATGCCACTGCGGCCACCGAAGGAGTTTTTTTTTCAGCCGATGTTACCTTTCGGAGTGTAAAAGCCCTTGCCGGTCATTTTTTTCCGGACCTGTTCTTAATTTGTCGGTGCTGGGGTCGATTCGATCGAGTCTCAGGTGTGAACTTTTTGGACATCGAGTTCTATCTTTTTAAAGGTTCTTATATGATACTTTTGGGTTCCGGTACGATTCTTCGGTCTCCCGGTGCGATTTTTTTCTCTCGATGCCCTGACACGTTTTTTTCCGGTGCCCAACGGGTTTTTGGGTGACTAACCCGATTTTGGAGGCCATACATTCCGGTTCAGAATTTATTGGGAGGGCAGCTGCAACTTTTGGGGCCTGGCGCCACCTTTTGGGCCCCCAGTGTGATTTTCGAGGTTTGCGACGCGCCTTTTTTAGTCCAATGTAATCTTTTGTGTCCCGACGTCATTTGCTTGGATCCCTAGCGCGAGTTTTAGCGATCTCGGCACTTTTTGGTCGTCCAACACGTTTTGGAGGCTTTTGGCGTCATTGTTGGGGCCCCAGAGTCATTATCCATGTCCGGATTGTGTTTCGTCGTTCCGGCTTCATTTGTGTCCCAATGAGACTGTTAGGGAACGGTACGACCTGTCGTGCCCTTAGCGTGATTTTCATGGTCCAGGAGTGACTTTTTTTTACCCACAGGCTCAGCGTGATTTTCAAGGGCCCCGGTCGGCTCTTTTTGGGACCATGTCGTGATTTTCAAGTACCCCGGCACGACTCCTACAATTTCTTGGGGGCTTCTTGAAAATTATAGGCCTCCTCTCGCGTCTTAGGTGTCTCGTCCCATTTCCTGGAGCCTCTTTATCAGTTTTGGATGTCTGCTCGTGTCCTACCCTCCTCCATATTCAATGGCCCCCTCTCCCGTCTTGGAGGGCCACCTCCTACATCCTGGGGCCCCTTTAGCATGGCATGGGGCTTCCTCTCATGTTCCAGGGGCATTCTCTGCCAAATTAAGGGCCTCCTGTTACGCTTCGTGGGCCTCCTCCTTTGTCCTGGCAGAGTCTACCCGTCTTGAGGGCATCTTCAATTTTGGAAACCTCACCTTATTCCATACCTGCTACCACTCCCATCTTAAGGGCCTCCTCTTATTTCCTGGGAACTCCTTCCGGTCTTCGGGGTCTCATTCGGCCCTGGAGACCTCCTACTCCGTCTTGAGGGACTCCTCTGGATTCCGGCAGGGGCATCCTTTCCCCTTCTAGAAGCCTTCTTTTTCAAATTAGGGGCCTCCTCTCACGTCTGGAGCCTCCTGCTCTGCGTTTTGATTCGATATTTGCCCATTTTAAGAGTGGCCTCTTATCTCGTGGTGGACTCCTCTTCTCTCCCAGGTGCCTGTTTTTGCGTCTCCGAAACCTCATTTCATATCCACTGGCTTTCTCTACCGTCTTAGGGCCTCCTCTCATTTTCTGGGGCCTCCTTTCCCGTATTGGGGCCTCCTTTGCAATCCTGGGGCTTCCTTTGCAATCCTGGAGGCCTCCTTTTCAATCCTGGGTGCCTCCTTTGCAATCATATGGGCCTCCTTTGCAATCCTGGGGCCTCCATTGCAATCCTGGGGGCCTCCTTTGCAATCATGGGGCCTCCTTTTCAATCACGGGGACCTCCTTTGCAATCCTGGGGGCCTCCTTTGCAATCCTGGGGCCTCCTTTGCAATCCTGGGGTCTCCTTTGCAATCCTAGGGGCCTCCTTTGCAATCATGGGGGCCTCCATTGCAATTATGTGGGCCTCCTTTGCAATCATGGGGCTTCCTTTACAATCACGGAGGCCTCATTTGCAATCATGAGGCCTCCTTTGCCATCATGGGGGCCTCCTTTGCAATCCTGGGGGCCTCTTTTGCAATCATGGGGGCCTCCTTTGCAATCCTGGGGGCCTCATTTGCAATCCTGGGGTCTCCTTTGCAATCTTGGGGGCCTCAGTGCCAATTTCTGGCGAACGGTTTTTTTAGCTGGCTGAAGGTCGTGCGGGAAGACCCTCAATCTGGAAGAGGCCCCTGCACTTGAAAGGGTCCCTGAGCTGAAAGAGGGTCTCATGAGATGCGCGATGTCCATTTGAGCTGTTAGAGGCTCCTCAGAGCTATTAGAGGCTCCTGCGTTCGGAGGAGTCCCATATACTGAGGGAGAAGGGAGGGAGTTCCTGGGCTGAGGGTGGTTCTGATGAGCTTCGAACGGCCCCTGGGCTGTGATAGGGTCATATGACCTGTGCAAGGGCTAGCCATGGGGGGGGGGGCGGGGCCCATCGATCCCCCTTGGAGGTCGATGGGCCAGCAAGCGTGATTGAAAAGCCCTCCGAACAGGATCAGGCAGGGGGACGTGTACAAGACCTAGGAGACTCTCGAACAGCATGGAACGGCCCCAAGCAGGATCGAAGCCTGCATGCATGCTCCCAATGGAGGCTGATCGGTTGCGTTGACATTGGCCTGCCAAAAGATGTTAAAATTTACATTTTGGGTATCACGTAATTATAACCAATGAAATACCATGTTTTTTTCGGTTTCGGGAGGGAGAGGTACACAAAATGTTGTCCCTACTTGAGCCAATCCTGGCTGCATCCTTGTACCTGTCAAATGGTTTCTCGCCAACAGACGGACCCTGAGCTGTGATTTTGCGTTTGCGTACATTTGCGCAAGCGTACATTTGCTCTTATGTACTCTTGCACTTACGTGCATTTGCGCTTACGTGCATTTGCGCTTACGTGCATTTGCTTACGTACCTTTTCCATACCAGCATTTGCTCTTACGTACTCTGCCATACGTATATTTGCCATTCGTACTTTTGCGTGTTCGTACATCTGCACTTACGTACATTTGCCATGCGTACTTCTGCGCCTACGTACGTTTGCTAACGTACATTTGCTGAAGTACATTCGCCATGCATACATTTGTCCTTACGTACATTTGTCCTAGAATCATGCTGTTCATGAAAGAGCTTCTTTTCTTCTGCGAAATGGTGACGTAATGTAATGCTTTAACGTGACGTTATGGTGACGTACTGTAATATAATAAGTGCTTTCAAATGAATATTTGCTTGATAAAGTTCCATTTTCACGCGATGGCGTGTGTCTGTCTGAAACACGACATGAGTGGTAATCTGGACTACTGGGCTTCATCTCTGCCCTCTGCCCATACATCTCATAACACCAGACGTGCGAGGAACTGCCATCTCACATAGCATCGCATATTGCCCATCGCGCGGGCTGAAGAATGATAATTTCCTAAATTTTGGCCCTCTGAAGTCGATTTATCCTGGTTTTGGAATCAGCCCGTGTCGCCGTGAAGCCATGTACTGATGCTATTACGTGATTTCGGCAGGATCCGTATGTCTCTTTACTACTCAGCTTAATTTTAATTTTCTGATTAGCATTGCGTTGCTCTAGGCGGCCTACACTTCGGCCCTATGGGCAGATCCAAGGGGCAACCGGTCCTGCTCCGCCCCAGTCGCCAGAAGGTGGGAACTGACATGTATTTTGCTCTGAAACGAAAATAAATGTTTTCCGCCAATACGAACTCGGAGCCCAACTCCTGCTCCACTCCGGCGCAAAGCAGCTTTTTCCCAGTCCCTTTCTACATCCGCCAGAATTTGAGACGCTTTTGCAGCTTGTCGCAGTTTGCCAAAAGTCGATCAGCTGCATCCGCCTCCAGTTGCCTACCCCCTTGGAAGTCGGTCGTGTCCGCCAGTGTAAACGTGCACAGATCACTTGCAGATAAAATTTTTTTTCATTTCGATGTAAGCACAATTCCAAATATATAAAATGTCAAAGCTGCATCAACGAACATTTAATCCTGTGACTAAGTTCATGTCACCTATGCAACTTAATTATCTGCCTTCCAATGCACAGCGGATCGTCAGGTGGCTCCACAGATGTCACAAGCACACCCTAAGCTCACACCATTTGCTGTATGGCTTTCGGTTTGCCTGCTCCTACATTTACGAAGATTACCTCAGGCAGACCAAAAGTCCCATATGGCTTACGTGATAAGGCATAACATGATATGATAGATGGTATGACATGACCGGTGCAGAAGCTTACGAGCCCACTTATATACCTTCCACGTAAACTGGTGTGCCAGCTCCACAACCTCCGCAGAGCCGGCGCGGCAGCTTCATGGCATCCACAGGAGCCTGAACGGCAGACCCATAGCCTTCACAGAAGCCTGCGCACCATCTCCATAACCTCGGCAGTAGCCGGGGCGCCATCTCCATGACCTCGACAGGGGCCTGCGCACCATCTCCATAACCTCGGCTGGGGCCTGCGCGCCATCTCCATAACCTCGATAGGAGCCGGCGCGCCATCTCCATAACCTCGGCAGGGGCCTGTGCGCCATCTCCATAACCTTGATAGGAGCCGGGGCGCCATCTCCATAACCTCGACAGGGGCCAGCGCGCCATCTCCATAACCTCGGCTGGGGCCAGCGCGCCATCTCCATAACCTGCGCAGGGACCGGCGCACCATCTCCATAACCTCGGCTGGGGCCTGCGCACCATATCCATAACCTTGACAGGAGCCGGGGCGCCATCTCCATAACATTGATAGGAGCCGGCGCGCCATCTCCATAACCTCGGCTGGGGCCTGCGCGCCATCTCCATAACCTGGGCAGGGGTCGGCGCGCCATCTCCATAACCTGGGCAGGGGTCGGCGCGCCATCTCCATAACCTTGACAAGAGCCGGGGCACCATCTCCATAACCTCGGCAGGAGCCGGCGCGCCATCTCCATAACCTGGGCAGGGGTCGGCGCGCCATCTCCATAACCTGGGCAGGGGTCGGCGCGCCATCTCCATAACCTGGGCAGGGGTCGGCGCGCCATCTCCATAACCTGGGCAGTGCGCGCCATCTCCATAACCTGGGCGGGTCGGCGCACCATCTCCATAACCTTGACAGGAGCCGGCGCGCCATCTCCATAACCTGGGCAGGGGCCGGCGCGCCATCTCCATAACCTGGGCAGGGGTCGGCGCGCCAGCCCGTCCCGTTCTGAGGTATGGTCCATCCCGGGCTCCATCATCATCGAGAAGTCCGGAACGACCAGCTGTGACAGGCCATTTGCCAGCAACTACGCTCGATACATCCTCGACTGGAAGAGGCGTCCTGCTCCCCGTTATCCCCCCCATCCCTCTCGGAAACGGTGGCCAGCGATCCCTGAACGGCGGAATATATCCTGGATAATTCATGATATTTTTCGCGCGTTTCAACACTGGCGCGTTTTCTTCGGCGGAAGTTAAATTTGCATGGTTGTGTGTGCAGTTTGTTTCAGCACCCGATGCTTGGAGTTTAATGTTAGTGCCTACGAAGGGTTGACATTTTGTGAATGGGTCACTCTGTCTGGGTCTTCAGTCAGCACTGGACCAGCACCGTCTCTGCCATGCCGACTCGACTGCATCGCTCTTGCCTGAACTGCTTCCGCGCTGTGGGTCTCTGGCCTGTGTCGCTCGCCCTCTTGGACTGGAGATCTCAGGCGCGAAATTGAGCCGACAGCTCCACAATGACTCCGGCCGTGTCTATGACTCCACGCTGAGCGCTCGAACCCTTCATCAGGGGCCAATGCCCTCGCCGAGCGCCCGGGCGGCCTGCGACCGGCTCCATTTTACAGCCGTTTGACGATGGGTCGGCATTTTACAGGCCCGCGGGGATAATATCGGGGCCCGCCATGAACTCGTAAAAACAGTCGGTACAAGTGGCGAGCCGCCATACCAGCGACACGCCGTCACTGGCCAGCTCACATTCGGTTGTCCGTAAATCGCCCGCCGACCGGCAGCCAGACATGTATGTCATCGCAGACAAGCCACGGCGCCGGCCGGTAGCCAGACATGTATGTCATCGCAGACAAGCCACGGGCCGGCCGGCAGCCAGGCATGTATGTCATCGCAGACAAGCCACGGCGCCGGCCGGCAGCCAGACATGTATATCATCGCAGACAAGCCACGGGGCCGGCCGGCCGGCAGCCAGACATGTATGTCATCGCAGACAAGCCACGGGGCCGGCCGGCAGCCAGGCATGTATGTCATCGCAGACAAGCCACGGGGCCGGCCGGCAGCCAGACATGTATGTCATCGCAGACAAGCCACGGGGCCGGCCGGCCGGCAGCCAGACATGTATGTCATCGCAGACAAGTCATGGCGCCGGCCGGCCGAATCTCCACACAGCGTTTGGACTGAACGAGTCTGGTGGTTGGCTGCGGTGTGGCACTCGACTGGGTGCGGCGGTATGAGGTGACTATGAGCCCTATATGTGGCCCTGTGAGTGGCAGCAGGTCCGGCCTGCTTGTCGTCCCCGCTCTCGGCGGGTGTTGGTCCCGCCCCGCTGAGGGGTGCTCAAACACGAAACACATTCCCACAGCTCTCTGTAGCACTCTTTATATCTCTCTCTCTTTCAATCTCTCTGTAGCCCTCTTTATATCTCTCTCTCTTTCAATCTCTCTCTTTCTCCTCTCCCCCATCTCTCTCTCTCTCTCTCTCTCTCTCTCTCTCTCTCTCTCTCTCTCTCTCTCTCTCTCTCTCTCTCTCTCTCTCTCTCTCTCTCTCTCTCTCTCCCTCTCTCTCTCCCTCTTTCCTTCTCTTTTGAACATACACTCATCCCCTCAACAAACACTCTCTCCTCTCACGTATATTTTCCTCTCCGACTTCTGTCTTCTTGTGCCTCTCGTCTCTGTCACTCTGTGTATGTGCCGCTCTCTCACCCCGCACGTTGATCTGCTCATCTACCTGCTGTTCAGTGGTGTTGCCACGAAATTCTTATAGAGGGGGGGGGGGCAAGGATCAAAGTGGGCCTCCATGATGTTAGGGCCTCCTACTGTTTTCTGTCTCATGCTGTTCTATGGTTTGAAGGGTTGGCATAAATGAGTACTTAAGTTTCGTAACAAGAACCGCACTAACCATTTGTCGAACCTTTGTCTCCAATCAGGTTCGATGTATTCATCTTTTGCATTCGTGTATGCACAGATGCACAGATCACATGTGATAAATGGATGCTCACGGGGCCGTTTAGCCACGTGCCGAAAGGACGGACACCGTGACGATGCGCCTCAGCGGTGCGATTTCACAGTTTGCACCTTGCCGCGGAATATGACCACATTGAGAAAGACAGCCTACAAGAACGTTCACAAACTATGGCACACCAATAAAAATGTATGCATTATAAATAGTAAAAATTGCCGCCAAAGCTTTGGTAATCTTGTCCTGAACAATCCAGCCACCTCAAAATGGTACCTGCCCTAGTTTGTTCTACCTGTATAATGAAATAGTAAGAACCCAGGTTAGCGAGTCTTGGTGAGCAAAAAAACTAAACAAATTTCTCGGAACTGGAGCCATCGAACAATTATCCAGTACAACAGTTATCAGAACAATGCCATCAACAGGCTGGATGATTTTAAGTCATAATAACTATGCCCGCCATGGTTTATACTTGATATTGTCCGTGATTAACACTATTGAAATCAATGTCACAGAACACAATACAGTGGGTAGCAAAATGTGATGAATATCACGATATGAATAGCAAGCGATGCATAGGCATCTGTGAATGATCGCAAAAGTATTAGGCACAAATTCACCCCTGTTCTCCCCAATCATTTCAACTTTTCACATGGGATCTCTATGGATTGCCCCCCCCCCATCCATTTGCGCTCGCCAATTTCCTCTGAGTATTGTGCCCCCTGAATTATTTCCAGAGATCAACGTCCCTGATGGATCCTCCTTTCCCATATCGAGAGCTACCCTTTCTATGCTGGTGGCCTTGTTGCCCGTGTTGGGTGCCTGCTCTCACGTGTTGGGGGCCTCCTGCATTTAGAGTCTCTTTTCCTCGCTTAAGGGTGTGATCTTGCATCCTGGTGGACTGCTCTTCTCCCCTAGCGGTCTCTTCTTCCAACTTATGGGCATTCTGTCACGGCTCTGGAGCTTGATCCTCGTTAAACCTTGATGGCTCCTTATCCGTCTCGGCTGCATGCTTTTCGTCTTGGGAGCCTTCTCCAAATCCTGGGACCTCCTCGCCATCTCCGTGCCCCGTCTTGTAGTGACCTGATCTGACTTTCTGGGGGCCTCGTGCTTGTTTGCCCCCCCCCCCTAATCCCGAAAGCCTCCTTATCCGTCTTGGGGGACTTACCCTGCATCCTAGGTCTTCTTTCCTCTCCTATAGATATCTTCTTCCAAATCAGGTGCCTACTCCCACGTCTTGTCGGCGGCCTCCATCCTGACTATCTACTTACCCATCTTAAAGAATCCGCTTGCGTACGGGCCTTCTGTTGTTTCTTAGAGCTTCCTCTTGCAAATTGTCGGCCTCCCCACGCGTCATAGCCTCTTCGCATTTCCTGGGGACTCCTTACCAGTTTTAGATGCCTCCTCGTGCGTCCTACCCTCCCCCATATTCCATGATCATCCTCTCCCGTCTTAGAAGGCCTCCTCTCACATCCTGAGGCCCCTTTGCCATGACCTGGGGCTTCCTCTCATATTCCAGGGTCGTTCTCTGCCAAATTAAGGGCATCTTGCCACCAGACTTGTGCTCGACTCAAATTTTTTGAATCGGCTCACATTTGACTCATAGATCTTGAGATCCGATTCAACTCATGATTCACAGCAGGTTAAAATTATTTGATTCGACTCAATTCAGACTCAGAGCTACAGAGATCCGATTCAACTCACGACTCAAACAAATTTGAATCGATTCAGATCCGACTCAATGGTATCAGACTCATAAGCCATATGATTTGGTGTGCACTGCCCACACACTATAAATATATATACATATAAAATATAATGTATATAAATATAATAATAATAATAATAATAATACTAATATATATATATATATATATATATATATATATATATATATATATATATATATATATATATATATATATTACATAGGGGAAGGGGGGGGGTCCTAAACACTTTAGGCATTATGCAAGAAATAGCTCTACTGCTGCTTCTGTATGGCTGAACCAGTAATGGTACTGTGTTTACTGAACACAAAAATGAACAAGCTATCCATATTCAACAGTTCCTTTCAATGAAAATCTTCTAACCACTTGCAAAGAGCAACTTTAAACAGATGATTATTTTATAGCGGTGTGCCGTATCCTGAACATGAAAATGTTGTTGTTCAGGATTACCTCACTGTAGCTGTTGCGGTACAAGCTATTAGTAGCACTAAAAATGCTGGTGTAATTGCAAACAAATTGAAATCACTTCCTTATGGTTTCCTAAAGTCAACTGCTCTTCGAAGCCTACAGTGGTTCCTGTGAACTTGCAACCTCTGTACACAAAGTATAGGTAGAATTATGTGATCAGACTTTCATGTTTTGGTAGCGACAGGTCCATCATTTATGAATACCGCCATCTATTTGTTATTTATGCACTGAACATGATGTGGGAGACGACCAAAGGTAGGTGTTCGAAAACAGAACGTGTTCAGATATCCCCCTCTTCCCTATGTGATGTGAAAACAGTTATTGCAAAATGATTTATTCGACAGACAGTTTGATGTCTACGCATCTTCATCTGTGTCCAATTAAAGAAAGGAATTAGTATTTATTTAGACCCCAACGAAGATGCTCTAACATTGAAACATCTTTATCTGTTGAATATATTATTTTTGCTAAAACTTTGGGTATAATTGGAGATCAAGCTAAATTTTGATTCTTTGGAATTTTTATTTTGAATGCATGGTATTTTCACGTAAAAAATGACGATGCGGCCACTCATTTTCCCCGCAAATGATAACTTTTCAGTTGCCAAAGAAATAAACAATCAAAATCTTCACTCTACAAATATAGCAAATCGCGTATAATCATCCGTACCTGGTGTGTCATAGACGTGATAAAGAATAAGTTCAACACTTCTGCACCTGATGTAATACTCTTTGACATCGAAACCGTATGTTTCGCCTTAATTCGGTATATATTCGGTATACATTAGGTATATATGGTAATCTTCAAGTATTACCCCTCACGCTTTGTTTATATCAACAATGCATCCGAGTCACCGTCAGCTGACTGCCAGTCAGCTGTTAGTGAATTTCCTCGGGCACAGCACTGACTCGATAGGCCTTGGGCACAGCTGTCCAATACATCCTCGAAGGTTTATTATGTATATTTACTAAGAAGGGAAGTGTGTTTAGTAAGGATATGTCCAAATTTCTGGAAGTTTAATAGGTATTCTTACTAAAGTTACCTCTACAATAGGTGGTTTTAGGGATTTTTGCTCCCAGATCAGTGGTCTCAGGAACAATATAGATTGAGAAGACCCGTAGTTAAATTATTTTCTTCGACTGATTTATTAGATGCTTATATTTTGGGAATTTTATATTTTTCCAAATCAATGACATAAAGACATATAAAGACATAAAGATCAGTGCAACTATGAGCCACAAGGGCCCTTCTTGGTTGCACTCTGTCACTGAACCAGTTGTCCATCAAATGTGTTGATCAACTCTCCCTGGAATACAGAAAACAAGCCCCTATTCTTATAATGATTGTCTATGCTGTTCTTAAAGATGTTCAGTGTGTTGCTACTGACAATGGTTTCTGGGCTGGTTCCAGTGTTCTACTACCCTGTTGGTGAAGAAGGACTGTCTTAACCTTGTCTGCTGTGATTAACTTTAATTTTGAATTGATGACCTCTAATTGCATCATTTCTGTTAAATTCAACAGTTCCCTGAGATAACCCTGTTCCTGACCATGAACAAATTTAAAGACCTCGATGAGATCTCCTCTCGCCTTCTATATCTAAGTGAAAACATATTCATTTCTTCAATCTTTCCTCGTCAAATTCGTTGAAATCACATTGAAAACACCAGAAAACAACATTTTGATCAAAATGTGTGCCATTTTGCGCAAATCCTGTAATTGTCGATGGAAAGAATCAACCTCAATATAATGATATAGAATGATAACCTCTCCTCTATAAATATAAGTTTGAGACATTGCTGAAATTACAGGTCGACTTCGAGCAATCGTGCTCAAATCACCTGAACAAAACCTATATAATGCCACGTATTCCAAAATACTTGATATTTTCATCAATAAAGTTGACATATGTTGCTATACAAGAACAATGCTATTTGTTCACAAAAAGATCATGCTTGTATTCCAGACTAAGTTTTAGGATATTACAGAAGACATCTATAAACTGGTTAAAATATGTTATATCCGTACACATTTCCTTCATATATAGGGAAAAAGTCATCTACAGCCAAATTGATACCAAATGAACCAAATTCACAAATTGATACAATATATTTTTTAATAACCTTCGAATGACGTCATGCAGGCTGGAGAAAACTTCCATCTACCTTCTAGTAAGGTACCTTTGTTTGTTATTTGTCACGCGCGTCTGATATGATATCATACGCGCAGGTGACAAATAACAAGCCAACGAATTTTATTCAGTGCAGATCAAGCCGTGCAGATGCCATTCCGTGCGGACGATGTTGGTTCCATATACTTTTCACAATTCAACCCATTTATGTGTTGTACTCTGGTACTAGGATTGACTCGTGCATGATACTGATTGTGGATACCAGCTTAACATGAATAATTATTTGTAGTTCTTGTATTGGTTTTGGTAAATAACTTCGTACTGGTACCCTATTCTTTATTCACTGGCAGATTGAAGTTGACATTGTATTGCTAATTATGAATAATTATGCTGTGTTTTTACTCCTACTTTGTGTCATGACATAATATTCACACATACATGCTTCATATTATTTGTTCATAACATGCATTTGAGTCACAAGACTCAAATGACTCATTGTGATTCAAATGATTGACCCATGATTCAACTCATTAATTTTTTTAGAAAGATGTGATTCAACTCGACTCAAAATATGTTTTGTAGAAAGAAATCGATTCAACTCTCGACTCATCCAAAATGATTGATTCATGAGTCGATTCTTGATTCAACTCGAGTCGGCACAAGTCTGCTTGCCACGCCTCGTGGGCCTCCTCCTTTATCCTGGCGACGCCTTACCCGTCTTGAGGGGGTATACAACTCTAGGAACCACACCTCCGTTCATACCTGCTACCACTCCAATCTGAAGGGCCACCTGTCATTTCATGGGGCCTCTTTCCGGTCTTCGGGGGCCCTTTACCATAGCCTATGACTTCGTTTGCAAAATTAGGGACCTCCTTCCACTCCTCGGGGACCACCTTTGCCCTGGCGATGTCTTACCAGTCTTAGGGGGAGGGGGGAGGGCTTTAATTTTTGGAACCTCATGAGGTGCCAACTATAGGCGCACCTATCGTACAGGCTACCACTCCCATTTTAGGTGTCGTTTCTTATTTCCTGGTGCCCCTTGCCGGTATTCGGGACCTCATCCAGTCCTGGTGGCCTCCTAACCCATCTTTCGGGGCTGCTCTTGAGTCCTGCAAGGGCCTCCTCTTCTATTCTAGATGCCTCCTCCTCCTCAAATTAGTGGCCTCCTCCCATGTCTTTTGGGCATTCTGCTCCGTCTTTTGTTTCGATTTTTGCCCAACTTAAGGGTGGCCTCTTATCTCCTGGTGGACTCCTTTTTCTCCCAGGTGCCTCCTCTTCCAAATTACAAGCATTCTTTCCCATCTATCTCAGGCACCTTGTCATTTTCTGGGGACCTTATTACCCGTCTTGGGGTCTTATTTTCCTTCCGGGAGCCTCTTATCTCTTATCCGATGGCCTTCCTCTCCTATTTTAGGGACCTCATTTCCTACCTCTGTGGCCCTCTCTCATCCTGCGGAGACCTTCTTACCCACCTTGGGGCATCCTTCTGCGCCTTTGGAAACATCTCCTATCCTATGTCCTCATTTTATATTATAGGGGCCTCCTCTTCCATCTTGGGGGCCTCCTTTTCCAAATGAAGAATCTTCTGCCACACATCGGAGGCCTTCTTGTCTGATCTGGGAGACTCATTGCCGGTCTCGGTGACTTCCTGTTCGTCCTGGGGGCTCCTCCCTGTCTTCGTTCTACGTCTTTTTAGGGACCTGATCTGGTTTTCTGGTGCCTTGTCAGTCTTGAGGCCGCCTTGACAGCATGGTCTACCGTCCCGTCGGTCGCCTTGCTCACCTTTCTTTCCTGTGCATTTTCGGATATGGACCTCCTCAAATGTCAGGGGGCGGCGTCCCCCAGTCTCACGGCAGGGGGAGGCCGACTACCCCTGCTTCCTCGCCCCCTCCACCCGGTGACGACGCCCCTGCTGCTGTTGATTGGTCATACCAAATCCGATCCACCAAACTCTGGGTCCCAAGAGGAAAATCCCATGAGGCGCTATGGCGTTCCCCTCAGAATCTCTGCGATTCTTTCTGAGCGATATTTTTCTATCAATATTCTATAGCACAAAATTGCATGACATACCATTCATGTCAGTCCTGACCGATATGCCGTCCATTTTCCGTTCATTATGTGGAGGAAAGCCTCATCAGTCATCTGCACGGCTGCGGGGAGCGGATTCTCGATTTGCATGCTGACGAATTCATCGACATCCAAGAGGTGTGTTTGGTAATTGTGCGCTCACTCGACATGGAATAAGCAAAAAAAAGTATGTTCCGGCAAGCTTCAGTAAACATCTATCCCTCAGCGCTGAATCAACGTCTTCCTATGCAGGCAGCCTTGTAGCTGCATAGGAACAGCCAATGCAGACGTGAAGGCCATCAGCAGGGACGGGGAGAATTGCCATTCAGCCACGGTGCCCGGCAGGCAGGGCGGATGCCGCCGCTGCTTCAGGCTTTAGTGCTGAATCAGCGGCGTCCATCAACTAGTGCTGGGTTTGACTACATCCAATCTTGGCCCCAATGTCTGGCGACGCTCGTCCTGTATTGCATCAACGTCATTGAATAGCACCGAACTGGCCGGAACGTCCGGAACGTCCGGCTCGACGAGCCCGACTTATTATGGAATCAAGCCGTCCTGAAAATAGAATAGGGAAACGTATGATACGAATTTGTCCAGCGAGCCGTGCTTGCCTAAAGGAAGCCGTAATGCACGCGTTCAATCAAGACTGGATCGTAGAGCGTCCGCTCGTCTGGGCGGCAGCACACCTGGCCGGATATTGGGTGGCTCCACGTCCTACCCGCTCCATCTTCTCACTCTAGTCTTCAGCCGACAAATGGTCGTTTGTGACATGTGATCATTTGCGGGGGACCACGGACGCTGAGGGGTTCGGCGGACAACAGTGGATGGTTAGTCTGGAAAGGTGGTGTGTTGGTTTGGAAACCGACGTATGCACCGTCGGCACAGTCGTGAGTCCATGGACTCCAGGCCAGTCACAGTCGTGAGTCCATGGACTCCAGGCCAGTCACAGTCGTGAGTCCATGGACTCCAGGCCAGTCACAGTCGTGAGTCCATGGACTCCAGGCCAGTCACAGTCGTGAGTCCATGGACTCCAGGACAGGCACAGTCGTGAGTCCATGGACTCCAGGCCAGTCACAGTCGTGAGTCCATGGACTCCAGGCCAGTCACAGTCGTGAGTCCATGGACTCCAGAACAGGCACAGTCGTGAGTCCATGGACTCCAGGACAGTCACAGTCGTGAGTCCATTGACTCCAGAACAGGCACAGTCGTGAGTCCATGGACTCCAGGACAGTCACAGTCGTGAGTCCATGGACTCCAGGCCAGTCACAGTCGTGAGTCCATGGACTCCAGGACAGTCACAGTCGTGAGTCCATGGACTCCAGGACAGTCACAGTCGTTAGTACATGGACTTCAGGATAGTCACAGTAGTGAGTCCATGGACTCCAGAACAGGCACAGTCGTGAGTCCATGGACTCCAGGACAGGCACAGTCGTGAGTCCATGGACTCCAGGACAGGCACAGTCGTGAGTCCATGAACTCCAGGACAGGCACAGCCGTGAGTCCATGGACTCCAGAACAGGCACAGTCGTGAGTCCATGGACTCCAGGACAGTCACAGTCGTGAGTCCTTGGACTCCAGGACAGTCACAGTCGTGAGTTCATGGACTCAATGACAGTCACAGTCGTGAGTCCATGGACTCCAGGACAGTCACAGTCGTGAGTCCATGGACTCCAGGACAGTCACAGTCGTGAGTCCATGGACTCCAGGACAGTCACAGTCGTGGGTCCATGGACTCCAGGACAGGCACAGTCGTGAGTCCTGGATAATGGAAATAACTGTTCCCCATCAATTTGTGCCTACCCAGTCATCGAAATATATTCTTAAGGATACACATTTTTGCTTAACCACACATCATGGTCAATGAAGCGAACGACGCTCATGAGGTTTCACGTTAAACATTGAAATTATTGGAGTGTGGGTCAACATGTGAGCCAAGGTCCCCAAAATTCACAAAGTCGACACCATGCCTATGGCGTTGGCTGTAGAATAACGATACTTCAAATGTGACATTACTTCTTTACTGTCCCGAATTTCAACATAGGCCACTAATCAGGTCTACTGTACCACTGTAATGCCATACGGATATAAGCTAGAAAAGTACGCTCTCGAGGATGGAATATGCAATGCATTATCCCTGATTGCATTTAAGGAGATTGGCGCTTAAAGTAGAAGTGCTTCCAAGCTGTTCTCAGCGCCATCTAGAACACACCACGACAACTGCATAACAGAGTTTCAGAACGCTACACGCCCCACACGATGCAATCGACGGCTGGCTAAAGTTCGAAACTCCACCCAAAATGTTGTATGTAAGTTGCACCTACGCTTCGAGAGCTCTAGTCTGCTTCGTTGCAGCACCTGTCCCTCTCCCAGAGTGAATCAACTGCCCACCTCTGTCGCGCATTGCTGGTTGACCTTGGAATTGTGTGCACCACACGCAACTGCGAACAGCAGCCCAAGTGCACCGTCGGGCCCACTTGACGACCAGCAGCCCAAGTGTACCAGCGGTCGGGCCCACTTGACGACCAGCAGCCCAAGTGTACCAGCGGTCGGGCCCACTTGACGACCAGCAGCCCAAGTGTACCAGCGGTCGGGCCCACTTGACGACCAGCAGCCCAAGTGTACCAGCGGTCGGGCCCACTTGACGACCACGACAAAAACGCGATCGCTATCGACGACGGGAGGCTTGTCTAGATTTGTTTCTGACTCGCGCTGTCGCGGCCCGCGCGCTCTCGACGGCGACGTATGCTGGGCGGTGTGACGTCACATGTCACCTGGTAATGACGTCAGCAGAGGCTGACGCCGTTAGCTGACGGGAGCTGCAGGCGTGTCGTGCAGGCCGCAACCACTGGCAATGGAATGCTTCGGGCTCGGACGCGCCGGCAAAACCAGAAACAGGTTCGTGACCAGGGCATACCCACCGGGCAAAACCAGAGCCAGCTTCGTGACCAGGGCATACCCACCAGACAAAACCAGAACCAGCTTCGTGACCGGGGCTTACCCACGACAAGTGTAATCCGGCTTTTGTTTGACAGGCGAGCTATGGCCGATATCGGGGAATCGTAACTAACCGGCCACTTAGTTGGTGGCGGGCAGCCTGACAGCCTGCAAACTGGCGAGCTGCCAACTCCTGATCAACCAATCGCTTCACCGATCGACCCCTTGAGCCGACGTTAACGTCCAACAGACGTCGGCCGACGACTGGCTGTTGGAGCGAGATTTGGAGGCCAGCCAGTCCCAAACTGGCTCTTTCTGATGGTTTCCCCGTTCTAGATTGCCGGGCCGGTGCGGGCGCACCGGGGCTCTGTCTTCACACATCCTATTTCAATTGATTATTCCACAAGCAATCCTATTTTATGTTTTCAAATCGATAATCACACTGATCATTTAGCATTGATCGTAATGTGGAGATTGCTATGATGGCTGCATGTGCATATTTCTTTTCGTGCTGTGTTTAATCCGTTTTTATCGACGGAAATTTGAAGAAACATATATAAATATCATAAAAATAATGAAATTAGGCACAATTCGAAGCGAAAGGGGAAGAAGTCGATTCGGTACTAAATGGATTCTCCATAGTCGGTAGTAGTTTTTGATAAACTATTTCCTGATTATTTTGTTATCGGATGGTTCATGGAAATCTGGAAAAAGGAAAATAATATTTATGAAGTTAGTATTTTGTTTCAAGATGGCAAACTAAAGTGGCCAAAATCCGTGGAGAAATTGGTATTTGGGGGTACCCTAAGTTGATGGATCCAGGGCTGAGCCCCCACCCCACCCCAACTGATCTTGCGATCCTGCTCCCCTGGCGACATGGTTTTGTCGGCAGCTCGGCAGTCGGCAGTTCACTTGAAGAAGGAGGTGGTATGCCCACGGAGGCATAGCAAGGTGTAACATGAGCCGTAGCTGTGCTATGTAGGGGAGGGGTCATGAAATAGGTTTCGCGAGCAAAGGAGTTTAGAAAGGTTAGGTTTAATCTTAAAGTTTATACAGGGTAAGAAGCACTAGATTACAGATTGCCAATATTGAGCTCATAAATACTCACGGTCGACGAAAATCCACGTTGAAAATCCTTCGTTTTGACAGCGCTCTTGGCTCCCAATTGTGTATCCTAACGCTGCCTGGTGGTTCAGCACTGCTATGGTAAATGCCGGTTAGCTGATCTAATGACCAGCTGGTGGACAGTTCAGGCCCAGGTCGGCACGGCCACAGACGGACAGGGTGGCCGCGAGCGGTCTGTGTGATCGCGGACGGTCGTCATAAGGGGTGAGTACGAGAGGTGTTACTAGGGGTGGCTGTCTCCCTCTCCTTATTCTCCCCACTCTCTCTTTCTCTCTCTCTCTCTCTCTCTCTTTCTCTTTCTCTCTTTCTATCTTTCTCTCTTTCTCTCCTGTCTTTCTCTCTGTCTCTCTTTCTCTCTTTCTCTCTTTCTCTCTTTCTCTCTTTCTCTCTTTCTCTCTTTCTCTCTTTCTCTCTTTCTCTCTTTTTCTTTTTCTCTCTCTATCTCTCTCTTTCTCTTACTGTCTGCCGACTGACGTCCGCAACTGGTGCTACCTGGCGCTGCCATATCTGGCACTGCGGACTGACGTCCGTAACTGGCGCTACCTGGCGCTGCCATATCTGGCACTGCGGACTGACGTCCGTAACTGGTGCTACCTGGCGCTGTCGTAACTGGTGATGCCTCCCGTTGCCGTAACTGGCACTGCCGTTCGCATTGCCATCGAAGGTTGTCTGCCGCGGTATCCGAGGAATGCCGTGTGCGTCCGTTTTATGATGACCGTGGTGGGATCTGCGCCCTTGTGACCGGCCGTTCTGTGGGACGCTCCTCCGGCCGCTGGTCCGGGTTTTGACCCCGCGCCGGTCCTGCGCCACTTTTTGCCGTAGTAATTCACCATTGAAGGTCAGACCGTGTGCGGAAAAAGCGGGCAGCTGCGGCTCGCTGCCAAGGTGAGTAGCTTGGCAGTGCGCTAGCGGAGGGCAAACCCGTCAGCCCGAGGAAATGTAAGGGTTCATGTGCATGGGTATCAATTGAATGATAGGCTCATCGTTATCCCTCTGCCCAGACAAACAGAAGCTCTGCGCCACCCCAATCCTCTGCACCCCGAAACAACCATTGCTCTCCACGCCGGCTACCCCAATCCTCTGCACCCAGGCACCCCAATCCTTTGCACCCGGCATCCAAATCATCTGCACCCGACACACCAATGCTCTGTACCCCGGCACCCAAATTGTATGCACCCCGACACCCCAATCCTCTGCACCCCGACACTCCGGCACTCTTATGCACCCCGGCACTCCGACACTCATCTGCACCTCGCACTCCTCTGCACCACGGCACTCTGGCACTCCGACACGCGAACCACAGCACCCTGACACACAGGTCATCTGCAAAATCAGGACTAATGGCAGGTACCATGCACCCGGGATGGTGTCCTCGTGGGAGTCTGGGTGAAGCATGTCACGGGCCAGGTACGTCAACGCCCTACTGCATGAGGAAAAACATACCTCCATGATATGAGATGCAAGTATATTGTGTTCCAAATATAGCGACCGCACAAAGGAGGAAAATAGGGTACTTGAGATTGGAAATAACCCTACCCATCTGGGGAGTTTTATCACGAGCTGTTACGTTCAGCATTTAATATCAGCCCTAACATTAGCATAACAGAAAATAATTACAATCGGATCATGTCTTACGTGTTTTAAGCTGGCTCTTAGGCGAATGCATGAGTGGGAGGCTCGACATAATCATCGGTACACTGGTACATGCCATCATCGATGGAGTACTTGAGAACGCAAGTGTAAATTAATGTGGCAGTAACCTCGGCACACTCCGGCAGCCCAGATAACCCATAGCTCCACCCAATGTGCTCCAACTTTCCTTGGACTGGGCATTTATTAGATCTCCCTGTGTGGATGCCACGAGCAGCAGTTTTCTTCCATGTGTATAACCATCTCTGGCAGCTAAACGCCACACACAATTCTGTAGCTCTACAGAATTGCTTCCGCCAATTTTTGTTCAGATAGTCAGGCAACATGTTATGATAAATGCATTCACCTACTTGTAATACCTGTATGCACACTGGCGGATCCACGTCGAGGGCATGGGAGGTTGCTACCCCCTCCTGCATTACGCTTGCAGAATGTTCAAGTCCGGGGAAATCGGGAGAATTTGTCAACATGTGACCAGTTTGCTACGCTCTCCATTTACCGAGTTAACGCAATTGGCTAGATTCACCTGTAGATTGCACTGATTGCAGCCTTAATTACTGCAAGGATATAATTATCTTTTGAAAGAATTTCCCTTCCCACGGTACGATGAATTGCAATTTGTTGAAAATTTTGGACTTCGAGTTTCGCCCCCCCAGTGTCAATGCATTTGGCTCCCATGTATCTTGGGATCCGTACTCTGTCTGTCTGTCTGATACACTGGCTCTGACTCGGAGACACAGGTCCCCAGCGCGGCGGGGGAGGGGGGGTGGAGTCAGTTCAGAACTGGTCTCGAGGGCGGACGTATGTGAGAGACCGAGGTGAGGACAGAGTTGGATTGTTCAAGTTTCTGAGATGTAGCCTGTTACAAGGTGTGGGTGCTGGGACTTTTAGTGGCTCGGTTGAACAGTTGTCCGTCGTAACCGCTTGTTGATTTGAAGGCTGGAGCGTTTGTTAATTTTGGTATCACTGTTGGACTGGTGCACACTGCTCCCGGTAGCATAATGCTACCGGGAAGTCAGATCCAGGGTAGCATTATGCTACCGGGAAGTCAGATCCAGGGTAGCATTATGCTACCAGGAGGTCAGATCCAAGGCAGCATTATGCTACCGTGAAGTCAGATCCAGGGTAGCATTATGCTACCGGGAAGTCAGATCCAGGGTAACATTATGCTACCGGGAAATCAGATCCAGGGTAGCATCCTACCACCGAAAAGTCCATGTTAATTGACGCAAACATATGCTGTAGCGTGCTCATACTGCCGTTCGCCTCGTCTGAGTGTGTGGTAATTTGTCCCGACCTGAGATGGATTGGGCGAGACCAGCGCAGCTTCTTTGACTACAAGTCCGTGAGTTGAACCCATGATCCCATGAGTTGAACCCATGATCCAGCAGGGTCATGTGAGGAGTTCTGGGGCTGTGTCTGGCATCCAAACATGTTACATTGCTCGCGCTGTTTGAACGCTTGCTTATCTAAGTGTTTTATAATGGCTAGTGGTGAACAAACGCATCTGCCCATGAGCTGACTGTATCTGTAGTGGTGGTGTATCCACCGCGTCCCATCGATGCCACGTGATAGTTGTACTGATGACGTCATATTTGGGGTAGTAACGTCACGACCTTGTAATTTACATGATGGGTGTTTATTTTCTGCAAGATGTGTTGCGATAAACGCAGTGTGGGGTTGGATGACGTCATCCTTGCGACTGTGTCTGTGCGACTGTGGTCACAGTGGGTGCGACACATCATGTAGAAGGCTCCAGCCCGTCTTCCCATCTTAAACACACAATATGCCACCACTGCTTCAGTCACAGTTCTAAGGGACTCAGACCAGGAATGCAAATGGTATAATGAATTATCTGCCAGAAGAACCACAGTCCAACAGAATAAACACCGGCGAGGTATATCGAACACAGGTACACACCTTGCCCGTCAGCCTATACATTACCACCTTGCACATTGCACACATGGTGCACAGCGGCCAGCATCCAGTGTAGACGCATGCGCAAGGCACAGAACCTAATGCATTCCACCGGAACACAGAAGTGGATACTATGTGTGTGTGCCCGCGTGGTCAAACGACCTGACCCACCCTCGGGCGGGAGTGATGTCGCGGGGGCGGGCTCGGGTCCACGTGTCTCCATCACTATTATCGGTAAACACACATCACTATTATCGGTAATCACACACCACCACGACAAGCATTATCATCAGAACAGCATTACTTTAGTGGCAATATGTCTAACAAGCTGCCCTGACACATTCATCCGGACGACGTGAAGCAATTTATATAGCACACACTCCCCTTGCTACATTCCATATCTCAAACGCATTAGCCAAACTATGCGAGAGCACACCAAGTGCTCAGGAGGTGAACGAACTCGCCAGCACAAATCCTCCGGCCACGGCAGGCAGAACTGCTGGTAAGCCTCGAAACTTGACGCATGCAGTCCACATGGGCATCGGACGGGCTTTGTGGCGCAGCAGCGGGCCGGCGAGCGGCCCTGGGCATGCCACGCTCGACGCCCTGTCGCCCAAATTGGGGCCACCCGACACAAAGGCGAGGGGAGGCGGCACACTCACCGTGAGAAGCCTGGCCGGGACGGTGGAGAACGGCGGCGGCCCCACACACCGGGTCGGCCCAGGGTGGCAGTGCTGTCGGTGCTGTCCTGGGGCGGAGACTGCTACAGTCTGACCTGGCCAGCGGCGGCGGCCCCACACACCGGGTCGGCCCAGGGTGGCAGTGCTGTCGGTGCTGTCCTGGGGCGGAGACTGCTACAGTCTGACCTGGCCAGCGGCGGCGGCCCCACACACCGGGTCGGCCCAGGGTGGCAGTGCTGTCGGTGCTGTCCTGGGGCGGAGACTGCTACAGTCTGACCTGGCCAGCGGCGGCGGCCCCACACACCGGGTCGGCCCAGGGTGGCAGTGCTGTCGGTGCTGTCCTGGGGCGGAGACTGCTACAGTCGGACCTGGCCAGCGGCGGCGGCCCCACACACCGGGTCGGCCCAGGGTGGCAGTGCTGTCGGTGCTGTCCTGGGGCGGAGACTGCTACAGTCGGACCTGGCCAGCGGCGGCGGCCCCACACCGGGTCGGCCCAGGGTGGCAGTGCTGTCGGTGCTGTCCTGGGGCGGAGACTGCTACAGTCGGACCTGGCCAGCGGCGGCGGCCCCACACACCGGGTCGGCCCAGGGTGGCAGTGCTGTCGGTGCTGTCCTGGGGCGGAGACTGCTACAGTCGGACCTGGCGTAGCCCTCACAATATTGACGCTTCGATGTGAACATACGAATGCAGCCAGATATAAAACATTGGGAATATGCGCAGAAAGTATGCATGTGCTTAACGGCTCGGCTGCAAGCCGTTTTATTCGGAGTCAATGTGACACCATACATTTCATTTTCATTTTCATATACACATCACGAAGTAACATTCACATTCCCATCCCATGACATCGACATATAGGTTGTACAATGTTCTTCATGCTAACATCATCGCTACCAGGCCCTCTCCTAACATGCTAGCTGGGGGTCATGGCCCTCAGTTCTGACTCTACCCCCTCACAGCCAGTGGCCATTTCCAACTACTGTAGCATTACTGTGGAGAGGGAGAGGCGGAACCTGGCTGGCTGAGAGATGATCCCGCAGTCGCCAACAGACGGCTTCTCGGTCAAAGTTCTTCAGTAGATGCCGTACCGTCTACGATCATAGTACCTCATTAGACGCCTTATCGTCCACGTATTTTCATTCCCATATGTTTTGCATTTTCTGAAGCATATTTTACCATATATTAATTTTTTACAATAAATTTAGTCCGAATTATTGTTGGGGTGGTTGTAAGGATCATGGTTCTGTTTATAAGCCGAGCTTGCTGCATGGACCCTGGTCACACCACCCGATCCGATAATTCCATATGAACAGCAGAATTTTTACCGAGAGTCTGACGTGCTGTCAATGCACCGACACGGCCGTCTTGGAAGCCCGTCCCCGGCCTTATCAGGCTAGTTGTCTTCTGATCCTCCCAGCCGAGGGCTAAATGCGAGCGCGTGAAGCGACTCAAGCCCTGTTTTGCTTGGAGAGGGAAGACCATTGCAGGCAGCCAACGCTCTAACAAACTCAGCTACGAGGGCGGCTTTGCGTCACCTAAGCATCTAAGGCTGTGCAATACCGCCTGCTGATGGACCAGAATACATGCTATTAAATTTCGTGACTTCGCTCTTAAGTATCCATAGCCCAGCAGCAATTCCCAAATCACCCAATCACTTCCAAGAGACCTGATATTAGGAGTAAACTTGTAGTTCAATGATATACAATTTCAAGTGAAGCATCAAAGACTCCGAGGTCTACACAGAATGTGCCGCTGAAATGAAGCAATGAGCTGAAGTTAAAGGCCAGTCTTGGCCACAGCTCCGACCGTGGATGAGTCTGCCGCCGTTGAATGGCGTGTTTATTAACAACTATGTGTTGTGGAATTAATCTCCGCTATCATTTTGACCGCTATATTCTAATGGAAAGAAAAAAAGACAACGAGATTTTCTGACTTCGATTGTGTCGCACAACCAGCGGACATTTCATCGAAACAACGCCTTGAAGGAGTGCACCGCCTACAATCGCATACCGGGACATCATTCTATTTCCCCACCACTGGGTGGCGGCGGCCTCCTGGATGTTCGGATCTGAGGCCAATATTGAATTTTAATTTCAGTTCATCGCTTCATTTCAGCTGGACATTCTGGGTAGACCTCGATAGGCTTGTCTTTGACACTTCACTTGAAATCGTATATCATTGAATAACAATTTTACTCTTAGCCTCATATCTCTTCGAAGTGTTTGAGAACGGTCCCAAGAGATCTGAGGCTAGACATGAAATTGCGTCGGTGTATGAGCGTATGAATCGTCAGCTGCGTGCCGAGCAGCTTCCGGAGGGACCGGCCACAAAGGTTACGGCACCTCTCAAACCTAACGGACCAAGGCTCTCGGTGGCCACAAGCTATGCTTCCATTTGACGGCACTTCTGAGCCCATTCGCGTTCTCGTCGCACTCGCTGGTCAGTGCTTTGACGGGAGCTGGGCCACGCTGGGCCGCTGGTGCTCCTCAAAAGCGCGGGAATAATGCGCCTCACCGCCGACGCACTTGACAGGTCCAAAGCGTCGAAACGGCCGCCGAAATCCGCCGCCACCCGCTGTGCTGTGGTGCAAGTCTCCGCCGCCGCCCGCTGTGCTGTGGTGCAAGTCTCCGCCGCCGCCCGCTGTGCTGTGGTGCAAGTCTCCGCCGCCGCCCGCTGTGCTGTGGTGCAAGTCTCCGCCGCCGCCCGCTGTGCTGTGGTGCAAGTCTCCGCCGCCGCCCGCTGTGCTGTGGTGCAAGTCTCCGCCGCCGCCCGCTGTGCTGTGGTGCAAGTCTCCGCCGCCGCCCGCTGTGCTGTGGTGCAAGTCTCCGCCGCCGCCCGCTGTGCTGTGGTGCAAGTCTCCGCCGCCGCCCGCTGTGCTGTGGTGCAAGTCTCCGCCGCCGCCTGCCGTGCTGTGGTGCAAGTCTCCGCCGTCCGCTGTGCTGTGGTGCAAGTCTCCGCCGCCGCCCGCTGTGCTGTGGTGCAAGTCTCCGCCGCCGCCTGCCGTGCTGTGGTGCAAGTCTCCGCCGTCCGCTGTGCTGTGGTGCAAGTCTCCGCCGCCCGCTGTACTGTGGTGCAAGTCTCCGCCGCGCGCTGTGCTGTGGTGCAAGTCTCCGCCGCCGCCCGCTGTGCTGTGGTGCAAGTCTCCGCCGCCGTCCGCTGTGCTGTGGTGCAAGTCTCCGCCGCCGCCCGCTGTGCTGTGGTGCAAGTCTCCGCCGCCCGCCATTATCGCGGGGATGGGGAGAAGGCTGAGGAGGAGAGGGATGAAGAGAGGTGAAGGAAGAGGAGAAGACGAAGAAGGAACAACAGAAGGAGGGGAGGAGGCTGAAGAAGGGAGACCAAAGGCAGTGACGAAGGACAAAAATAGTGGGAAGGAGAGAGAGAGAGAGAGAGAGAGAGAGAGAGAGAGAGAGAGAGAGAGAGAGAGAGAGAGAGAGAGAGAGAGAGAGAGAGAGAGAGAGAGAGAGAGAGAGAGAGAGAGAGAGAGAGAGAGAGAGAGAGAGAGAGAGAGAGAGAGAGAGAGAGAGAGAGAGAGAGAGAGAGCGGGGGGAGAAATAGGATGAGTAAAGGAAGAGAATAAGAGGAGGAGGAGGAGGAGAACAAGGAGGAGAGGAAACCAAAGGGAGAGAGAAGGGTGGAAGACTGGGAATAGGACCATGAGAAACAAGGTGCCCGACACCACGCTCAGCCGCTGCCCTGCAGATGGTATGGTGACCAGCTGACACGCAGCCGGCCCGGGGCGGTCGCCGCCGACCTGGACCGTTTTCTCGTGGGTGGCCGACGGCTGACTGCTGCCTTTTGAGACGTTTTCGCTTTTGGGCACTCTGTTCCTGTCACACGGCGTGTGTTGGGCGCACGAGCTAACAGCGGCGCGCTCAATTGACACGTGCTCGACCTATTTTCTTTTTCCATGCGCCGCTCGTCGGTAACGCGGCGATGTGTGTGTGTGTGTGTGTGTGTGTGTGTGTGTGTGTGTGTGTGTGTGTGTGTGTGTGTGTGTGTGTGTGTGTGTGTGTGTGTGTGTGTGTGTGACGCCGCTACCCGCCGTGGGAAGACGTGATGGATTCATGAACGCTGGCGAACATGATCTGTGTTGTGAATGGCGGTCGATTTCGGAAATGGTAATGGTGTTCGAATGGCGGCTGCTTGCAGGTACGGAACGGGACGGGACGGGACACGGTCGCCTCAGGTACGGAACGGTACGGGGCACGGTCGCCTCAGGTACGGGACGGGACGGGACACGGTCGCCTCAGGTACGGAACGGTACGGGACACGGTCGCCTCAGGTACGGAACGGTACGGGACACGGTCGCCTCAGGTACGGAACGGTACGGGGCACGGTCGCCTCAGGTACGGAACGGTACGGGGCACGGTCGCCTCAGGTACGGAACGGTACGGGACACGGTCGCCTCAGGTACGGGACGGTACGGGACACGGTCGCCTCAGGTACGGGACGGGACGGGGCACGTTCACTTCAGGTACGGGACGGGACGGGACGGGACACGGTCGCCTCAGGTACGGAACGGTACGGGACACGGTCGCCTCAGGTACGGGACGGGACGGGACACGGTAACCTCAGGTACGGGACGGGACGGGGCATGGTCACCTCAGGTACGGAACGGTACGGGACACGGTCGCCTCAGGTACGGGACGGTACGGGACACGGTCGCCTCAGGTACGGGACGGGACGGGGCACGTTCACTTCAGGTACGGGACGGGACGGGACGGGACACGGTCGTCTTAGGTACGGGACGGGACCTAAGGTCGCCATATCGCCACGCCATTGCACCCGTCCGATGATATAATTTCGTGTGGCCCACCATTACGCTGGAACCGGTGTCAGCGGCGGCCAAGTTGAAAGCGTCGCCGCACAGGATGGCGTTGGTATGTATAAGTTGTGGTGTTGTGACTAATGCTGAGCCCTAGTACACCACATGTTGGATTACCTGCAAACCCTGGGGTGTAACTGGCCTATTCAGTGCACGTGTACCTGGCCAATACGACAACCTCTACACCAGAGGCCAGAGGACGGCACCGCCACTGGAGATAGAGGATGACACCGGTGCCCGAGACAGAGGATGACACTTGCACCAGAGACAGATGCTGGCATCGACACTAGAGACCAGAGGACGACACCTGAGCCAGAGACAGAGGACGACACCTGAATCAGGGACAGAGGAAGATACCGGTGCCAGAGACAGGATGACACCTGCACCAGAGAAAGAGGATGACACTGGTGCTATAGAGACAGGACGACACCTGCACCAAGGACAGAGGATGACACCGCCACCATATGTCAGAGTACGACACCGCCACCGTAGACAGAGAACAACACCTGGACCTGGTTGTGGCACTGCCCCCCACCTCGCAGTCGGTATAAGACCATCACTGTGACCACGGAACGAGCCGGGGTTCGTCCGGCAGGTGAGAATCGTCTACCTTCACAGGTTCGTCTCCTCTTCCTACCCTACCAGGTGCATCTCATGCAGATAGCGATGGCTGATGGGATACCTTATGAACCCCTAGTACGTCTCCAGGTGGCTATGGGCACTTCTGTCCCGCTAACTACGGCGCCTCCCCTCACCCACATAAACCTACATGCATTCGCGCGGTGCGTGCATGCACGCACGCACGCACGCACGAACGCACACATATATATATACACACACACACACACACACACACACACACACACACACACACACATACACACCGTTTGTTCAAGTTGTCTGCTTTCCTCTTAATCGTTCAACGGAAGTTGTAAAATTTGCAAGTGTGAATGTGCACGATTTTCTAACCAGCCAAAGCTAGTAATCGCGAGAGAGCAATGCTGTAATCAGAGGTGGATCGAGGAATTATCATGGGGGCACTTGCCTGGAGCGGCGCCATTTCTTTGGAGGGCACCACTGCGAAAGTATCTGGAAGAGCGTCTCTAGCTAAAAGAAAATGAGGCGGGGTGCACTTGAGCTTTCCCGAAGGGGCACATTTCCTTCCAAGGGGCGCCTTTTTCTTTCAGAGCGGCACCTCTGGCTGAAAAGTTCGAGGGGTGCACTCGAACCTTCTCAGATGGGCGCCTTTTCCCGGCCCGAGGGACGCCAACTTCCACGTGGGGGGCATATGCCCCAGTGCCACACCCTTTGTCGGCCCCTGGTTGTCATTGCACCGAAATTTGACCACCGTAAAACAGGAATGCATGGGGAAGGTTAGTATAGTCAATATTTTCTACGACAAAACAATCGTCCAATATGTTCTGTTTTCCTGCTACAAGAGGACAATGTTTAACGTAATTACAGCATTGCTTTTTGGTGATTGTGAAGTGAGGCCCAGTGCATACAACATAAAGCTAGGTGTTCATAGGCAGTGATAAGGAGTGACGCTTACTAGATTTGACGGAACATTTTGGCCCCAAAATGTCATTTTTAACAATAGCACATCAGGAAACCAGACCATGAAAGGTAAGTGGCGGAAATCCCAGGGTTATTTTGGTGGGGGACCGTGGCCTCTCTATCTCCTGCCCAAACTTACCGCGTCCCCCCCTCCCAATTTCAAAACCGTGGCTACACCCATGGGTAGAGCTGGGGACAGCCGACCAAACAAGTGGATTCTTGGATACCGACTACGAGATGGCCGCAATTTGGCGGATACCATGAAGCGCGTGCACACAGGTCACCGAGGAGATGGTGAACAGTCGGCAGCGGGTAGGGTCGATGACACACCGGAGGCGACGCGCGCACCTGTCTGTCTCTGCCTTCAACGTTTCTTCACTCGCTGTCCTGTCTCGCTAAATACCCTCCCTGTTTTCCCTCGTGGTCAGAGTGATGCATATGCTTAAGACTTATTCCATGTCATGCAATTATCGCATCACTTGCATTCACCCATGCAAACTTCATGCTCTACCGCTGCAAGTTATGTTTGCACGCAGCTGTGCAGTGTGCATAGTGCATTGCACTTGTGCACCAGGGCACACGTAATGCTGCGGGCAGTCTGGTGAAGAAGTGTATAATGACGGCTAGGAAGGAGGACACGGCTTCATTTGCATGCACTGGAACTGCATAATTTAACGATACAAGCCATCAACTTCCGCAGGGGCGCATAACACGCGCAGCAGCTGCCACAGCAGCTGCCGTCGGCTCCCGGGCCTCAGCTAGCAAAATGTATGCAATATATAAGCATGCCACACTGGCATACTGGCATACAGTACATGTCTGCCCACGATAAAAAAAAAAACCTCGCATCTTTTGGAGATCTAGCATTTCCGAAGTTTTTATTTTCATTTCGTGATTGGCATGCGTGCTTCATGGCGTACCGAGGGTATTGACAGGATTGATCAAGATATTGGAAGATCGAGGAGAGGTAGTCAAATAGGCATGACCTAAGGTCGACAGGTGTCAGATCAGAACATGTCAACCCAATACATACCAATGATGTACCAGAACGTAATACATCAGGGTTCTGATCTGGCTTCACTCGAACTGTGAGGATTACAGTAAGCTTGAACTCCATAGCAACAACTGTACAACGGTGCTAAGAAGAAAAAAGTGCCTGTTCCTGGATTTGGATCATCAGATCCTTTACTGTGAACACCTCAACTCATGTGTTATTCGATGACATTTGAGCACCGTCTAGACTGTAGAAAATAATGATTATGCTTATGGAGATGGACGGTAGGACCACCTGGAATGCATCGCAAAAATGTAAGCGTCAACAGGAATTATTGAACACATGTGGAGAACTCCACTAGTTATTGTTGCCCACGTCCAAGGAGGCTTCACCATTGCTGATCATATGTGGGGCATATTTAATTTGGCATAGATAGGCCGAAGATCAGGGCGACTGGCCTTCCCGCTATGACAAAGCCAGATGACATCAGGCAGATGACATCAGGGCGACTGGCCTTCCCGCTATGACAAAGCCAGATGACATCAGGCAGATGACATCAGGGCGACTGGCCTTCCCGCTATGACAAAGCCAGATGACATCAGGCAGATGACATCAGGGCGACTGGCCTTCCCGCTATGACAAAGCCAGATGACATCAGGCAGATGACATCAGGGCGACTGGCCTTCCCGCTATGACAAAGCCAGATGACATCAGGCAGACTTCACCCAGGCAGCAGCATGACCACAAGAACAAGAGCTCCAGGCATCTTCAACGATCACTCCTGCGACTCGAGAAGGAAATCCATCCACACCAAATCCCCAACTTCTCTCTGTCTCCCAGCTAACCTTGATCCCCGGCGGAAACCTAACGGTGACGAGCCAGCTGCTCTGGGCCATTGCGGCCGGGACAGGGACCAGAAGGTGAAAGTTCGGTCCAGGGTGCAACGAATCCGGGCATTTTTCAGTAAGGAAGGACACCTGGTCGTTGTGGCGGGCCAAGCCCTAAAACCTAAGACAACCACGCCGGCGTCTAACGCCCACTCGGCACGCGGCGCCTTCCTGGTAGGCACGTGCACTGAACCACAGCACACCATCACGGAATCACGTGCACTGAACCACAGCACACCATCACGGAATCACGTACACTGAACCACAGCACACCATCACGGAATCACGTACACTGAACCACAGCACACCATCACGGAATCACGTGCACTGAACCACAGCACACCATCACGGAATCACGTACACTGAACCACAGCACACCATCACGGAATCACGTACACTGAACCACAGCACACCATCACGGAATCACGTACACTGAACCACAGCACACCATCACGGAATCACGTACACTGAACCACAGCACACCATCACGGAATCACGTACACTGAACCACAGCACACCATCACGGAATCACGTGCACTGAACCACAGCACACCATCACGGAATCACGTACACTGAACCACAGCACACCATCACGGAATCACGTACACTGAACCACAGCACACCATCACGGAATCACGTACACTGAACCACAGCACACCATCACGGAATCACGTGCACTGAACCACAGCACACCATCACGGAATCACGTGCACTGAACCACAGCACACCATCACGGAATCACGTGCACTGAACCACAGCACACCATCACGGAATCACGTACACTGAACCACAGCACACCATCACGGAATCAGTACGAACCAAGACAACAGAATCACGTACACTGAACCACAGCACACCATCACGGAATCACGTGCACTGAACCACAGCACACCATCACGGAATCACGTACACTGAACCACAGCACACCGTCACGGAATCACGTACACTGAACCACAGCACACCATCACGGAATCACGTACACTGAACCACAGCACACCATCACGGAATCACGTACACTGAACCACAGCACACCATCACGGAATCACGTACACTGAACCACAGCACACCATCACGGAATCACGTACACTGAACCACAGCACACCATCACGGAATCACGTACACTGAACCACAGCACACCATCACGGAATCACGTACACTGAACCACAGCACACCATCACGGAATCACGTGCACTGAACCACAGCACACCATCACGGAATCACGTACACTGAACCACAGCACACCATCACGGAATCACGTACACTGAACCACAGCACACCATCACGGAATCACGTGCACTGAACCACAGCACACCATCACGGAATCACGTACACTGAACCACAACACACCATCACGGAATCACGTACACTGAACCACAGCACACCATCACGGAATCACGTACACTGAACCACAGCACACCATCACGGAATCACGTGCACTGAACCACAGCACACCATCACGGAATCACGTACACTGAACCACAGCACACCATCACGGAATCACGTACACTGAACCACAGCACACCATCACGGAATCACGTACACTGAACCACAGCACACCATCACGGAATCACGTACACTGAACCACAGCACACCATCACGGAATCACGTACACTGAACCACAGCACACCATCACGGAATCACGCACACTGAACCACAGCACACCATCACGGAATCACGTACACTGAACCACAGCACACCATCACGGAACCACGTACACTGAACCACAGCACACCATCACGGAATCACGTACACTGAACCACAGCACACCATCACGGAATCACGTACACTGAACCACAGCACACCATCACGGAATCACGTACACTGAACCACAGCACACCATCACGGAATCACGTACACTGAACCACAGCACACCATCACGGAATCACGTACACTGAACCACAGCACACCATCACGGAATCACGTACACTGAACCACAGCACACCATCACGGAATCACGCACACTGAACCACGGGGACTTCCTTCACTCTCGCACAAACATTATGCCACATCCTGAACACACTTCACTTCACCATCTCCAGGCACACCACCATATCGTCGTACGCATTTTTGACGCCTCGATTCTCGGCTATGGCCGGTGGTGTTATGACAAGTCAGTTCCCGTTCTCACGGGCGGCGACGGCAGGTCGGCGGATGCTGTGTCATTGCGCCGTGTCACCATTATGACACCCGTGTCGGTGTGGCCGAGCGGTGTGCGTGAAAATACCCTGGCCAGATGGTCGTCGCAGAGTAGCGAAGGAGGCCAGACGCGGCTGAGCAGCAGAGGTGAGCGAACTGCCCGGATGGACGGTTGGCCGTCACTGGTGCCTGTAGAAACCTGGAGGACGCGGCTGAGCAGCAGAGGTGAGCGAACTGCCCGGTTGGACGGTTGGCCGTCACTGGTGCCTGTAGAAACCTGGAGGACGCGGCTGAGCAGCAGATGTGAGCGAACTGCCCGGTTGGACGGTTGGCCGTCACTGGTGCCTGTAGAAACCTGGAGGACGCGGCTGAGCAGCAGAGGTGAGCGAACTGCCCGGTTGGACGGTTGGCCGTCACTGGTGCCTGTAGAAACCTGGAGGACGCGGCTGAGCAGCAGATGTGAGCGAACTGCCCGGTTAGACGGTTGGCCGTCACTGGTGCCTGTGGAAACCTGGAGGACGCGGCTGAGCAGCAGAGGTGAGCGAACTGCCCGGTTGGACGGTTGGCCGTCACTGGTGCCTGTAGAAACCTGGAGGACGCGGCTGAGCAGCAGATGTGAGCGAACTGCCCGGTTGGACGGTTGGCCGTCACTGGTGCCTGTGGAAACCTGGAGGACGCGGCTGAGCAGCAGAGGTGAGCGAACTGCCCGGTTGGACGGTTGGCCGTCACTGGTGCCTGTAGAAACCTGGAGGACGGGCTGAGCGGCAGAGGTGAGCGAACTGCCCGGTTGGACGGTTGGCCGTCACTGGTGCCTGTGGAAACCTGGAGGCATAACTCGCTGGCGTTTGCTTTTGTTGGATTATAGAATTTGTTGAAACTGTTGTTCAAGTGGTCGCCGTTTGGTTAACTATCAGTCCTATCCATGGGTATAGCCACGGTTTCGAAATGGGGGGGGGGACAAACCAGGGACGCGGTATGTTTTGGGGCAAGATGGAGTTGTAAGCCCCCCCCCAAAAAAAAACCTTGAATTTCAACCACTTCATTTTCAAGGTCTGGTTTTCAGATTTACCATTATTAAAATAATATTTTGGAGACCAAAAGTTCCTCGAAAATTAGCAAGGTTTGCTCCTTATCACTGCCTATGAACATCTGGTTAAATGTCGTGTGTGATGGGCCCGATTTCACAATCGCCATAGAGCAATGCTGTAATTACGCTAAACGTTGCCCTCTTGCAGCAGAAGATAAAATATTGGACGATGGTTTTGTTGTAGTAAATATGGACTTACACCATTGGTGTTACGAAGGTGGGTGGGGGCATTAGGGACAGTTCCTCCCCTTGAGAGGTTGGGGGCCCAATAATCGCGCTGGGGTTCGGACAAATTCCACCAGGCTCCCTAAAAATCCTCGTTGGGGCACCAAAAATCGGACCGGAGCTCCTAAAAATCACATTTGGGGGCAAAAAGTCGCGCTGGAGCCCATAAGATGACGCTGAGGGCTCTAAAATCGCACCAAGACAACTGAAAATCACATTGGGGCTCCAAAGAATCTTCCTGGGCCCCAAAAAATTGCGCTGGGCCCCCCAAAAGTGGGAACGGGCCCCTGAAAATACCGCTGGGGCCTAAAAAATCGCGCCGGCACTCAGAAGAGTGGTTTCTAAAGGTCGGGCCCGGCCACCGGAAATCATGCTGGAGCCAAAAAAATCCTGCTGGGATCCCTGAAGATAACGCTGAGGCCCAAAAGACGGGCTAGGTCACTACAAATTTGCGCTGTGGCCCCCAAAAGTCAGACCAGGGGCCCTAAAAATCAAGCTGGTGACCCAAAAAAAAGTCGTTCCGGTGTCCTTGAAAATCACGATGGCCCCCAAAAGACGGACTGGACCACTGACAATTTATTTTTATTTTTATTTATTCGGTTTGCCACACACAGGAACAGTGCCCCAACTATGGTGGTCCTCATACATACACTCCACACGCCGCCCACTCGTGACATCTACTTCAGAATAGTAAAATGGTGACTGGTTAAAACAAAACAGTAAAAATGAACATGTACGATATATAATTATGGCCTGATGAAAGAGGTGAAAATGTTTATGCTCAGATCTCGTAAGATGTGTGACGAAACACTACAATCACCTTACAGCAGTTGCATGTAGGAATGCAAACATAGTGCGTCTGGAGTCCCGAAACATATCCAGTTCTGGCTGTACGGCGGTTAATGCGTTCGCAGCTCGTGGTAAGCGGGAGAACAGGCTGGTTGCAATAGCGTTGACGCGGGCCGGGCACCGCAAACGGTCGACGTTTCTGGTCCGACGAGACGCGACGCGGAGCGGAAATCTGCCTAGGAGGAGCGGACTCTCGCAGCGGCCGCTCAGCAGCCCGTGAAAGAACGACAAATCGAGTAGCTCTCTCCTCCCAGACAGTTTCGTTGCGTTGTATTTTGACAGAGTTCATCGTAATTTCCTAGGTTATACCTGTCACGCCTGGTACCTGCCAGAAAAGCCAATAATTTGTGTTGGATGCGCTCCAGCCGATCTAGGTGAGCGCGCGCCGCTCACGCCCACACTACGCTTCCGTACTCGAGTATGGACCTTACGTGGCGTAGTAGGCCACTACTACAGCTGTCTTGCTGTAGTTGCCTCTAATCCCCTGTAGGCTACGGATTAAGAGGCCCAAGGCTTTATTTCCCCTTATGACGATGGAGTCGATGTGATGCGAAAAAGTTAATTTGGTGTCAAGAATGATGCCGAGATCTCGTACATGTGTTACTAATTCGAGTTGAGCTGATCCAATCTGAAAACGTATAGGCAATGGTTGAGTTTTGAGAGTGACTCGAAAATGAAAGCACTTGTTGGTACACAGGGTCAATTTCCAGGTTTTGCACCAATTTTCCAGATAATTTAGATCACGCTGTAACCCGATGCCGTCTTCCTGGCCCTTGATTGTACGGAAAATTTTGAGATCGTCACAGTACAAGGCGAGACGATTCTAAAACGTTGGGAAGATCGTTGATGAAGGCCAGGAAGAGGCCCAACAGGGAACCCTCTGCAACCCCGCTCAGTACCTGGGACCATCCTGATGTCAAACCGTTGACAAGCACACGTTGGCGTCTGTTCATGAAGTACGATCTAAAAAGTGAGAGAACTGGGCCAGAAATGCCGTACGAATTTTCCACGCTGGTGGCCCAAAATCACGCTGGTGGCAAACAATCACGCTGGTAGCCCAAAATATCAGGCCGGGGCCTCTGAAAATCGCGCAGTGGCTCCCAAAACGTAGGACAGGGGTGCCTGAAAATCACGCTCGACACCGACGAATCGACACAAAAATCACGAAGGGACTCCATCGAATCGACCCGAGCACCCGAATATTCAGAATAGGTCCCGAAAGAATGTTCTCTGAAGGGTCTTTCTACCCCGAAGGGTACCATCGGCTGAAAAAATACTCGTTTATGCAACTGCAGTGGTTTCCCGAAGAGGAAAATGTCCCCTCTCTCCTGAACGGGTGGGCTCCAAATAATCACGCCGGGGTCTTTCAAAAAATCGCCCTGGGGCCCCATAAATTCGCATCGGGGCTTCAAACAGCTGCAACGGGCACACAAAAAACTTACGCCGAGCCGGAAGATTTGCACCGGGGCCCGCGAAAATCGCGCTGGGGTCCAGCAAAATACAACGCTCCCAGCGAACCCTCATCGAGCACCCGAAATATCGCGCCTGGACCCAAAATTACCGTCGGTAGTCCCCAACATTTTGGTAGGGGCATCACAAATGTCCCCTCGGATCTCACAAAAATTAGCGTCGATGTGCCCAAATAAGCACGGCTTGGCCCCAAAAATCGATATCGGAACCCGACAAAAATCAACATGGAACCGCCAAAGTAAGGAAGGATTCCGGAAAATGAATGTCCGAGCCAGGAAAATCGCTCCTGAGCCCCAAATATACCACCATATGCCTTCAAAAATCGCCCCCCCCCCCCACACACACACACAACAGAATTATCGGAGCTCGAAAAATGGAGGCTGGACACAAAAATATGGCACCGAAGACCCCAAAAATCAGGTCAGGATTCGGACTTTAAAAATTCAGAAGTCACCAAAAATTGCGTTGAGCCCAACAAGCTGGCGTCTTATCCACCCGGAATCACGCACCTGAGCTCGAAAAAGTCGCTCAGGGATCCCGAGAAGTGATATCGGAGCCCCAAAATCGTGCTGCGGTCGAACAAATGTTCCCCAAGTAAACACAGCAGGACCCTAGGAGCGCAACGGAAGGCCGAAAATGCACCGGGCTCTACAAAGCGCACCCAGTCTCGCAAATAGTGGCAGGGCCTTAAAACCTGCGTTGCAGCTCCAAATAACACACCGGGAGCTTTAAGAAAACAACGGAGGCCCTCAAAGCACACCGAGGCCATGAGACCGAATGGGGACCTCAAAAACCGGTCGGGCGTTTTTGCGAAAAAAGCGACATGGTACTGAAAAATAAACAAAAAGACCGGGCACTAAATAAACACATCGGGGTTTTCGAAATCGCGCCGGTTCCTCAAAAATGCCGTCGGTGCACAACACAAAAGCAACAAAACTCTACGAAAAAGCCGGGTTCTCAAAATGTGCTGGGCCCCTAACAAAAATTAGCTAGAGCCGTAAAATACATCTGTAGGCGAAGAAAACGCAACGGTTCCGAAAAAAACAACGACACCTAGCTAGGGCTTCAGTTCGGTAGCCAATCTGGGAGCGTATTTAACCAAAGAGATGAGGTGCAACAAAACTCAGCGTGTATCCGAATTCCTTAGCCAACCGAAAATGTGGGAAGAAGAGAATTAATCATGGAATTGAATGAACGAATTCTCCTAGCGAATCCAACATACGAAGCATTCCACATGTTAAATATGGCACAAGACTATCATGTGGCAGCAATTAGCAAAACGTAGGAGGCCTAACAGAAAAGGGAGAATGACACGAGGTGTGGGGAATGCGCTGAATGCGCATTCGCGCATCGTTCGTACACGTGCACGAACGTTGACGTTTTTTGCGACCGGGCGATATTAACTGGAACGTGTGAAATTTGAGAATGTTTCATTTTTAATTGTACAGATGTTTTAATTGCACAGGTGTAATTTCAGCATTGTGAGGTCACTTATCAAAGGATACCAAATGAAAACCCTTCGAACTCAATGGATGAGTTAGGGTTGAAATCCGGTGACACAAAAAGGATGGTGGTAAATTAGGCGCTCATTTACCCGACAATTAAATTGGTGACTAATTATTTTATTGAAAAAAATGAAAATGAGCCCCTTTGTAAAATAGTGATCGAAATCCAGGGACTTTTTATACAATGGGGATTGGTGGGCCCAATCGAAATCCGTTTGCCCCCCTCCTAGCGCCGACCAGCTGTGGCCGTCAGCTGCCGACCAGCTGCGGCCGTCAGCTGCCGCCAGCTGTAGCCGTCTGCTGCCGACCAGCTGTGGCCGTCAGCTGCCGACCAGATTTGGCCGTTAGGTGCCAACCAGCTGTGGTCGTCGGCTGCCGACAGCTGCGGCCGTCAGCTGCCGACCAGCGGTATCCATCAGCTGCCGACCAGCGGTATCCATCAGCTACCGACCAGCGGTATCCATCAGCTGCCGACCAGATGTGGCCGTCAGCTGCCGACCAGCGGTATCCATCAGCTGCCGACCAGCGGTATCCATCAGCTACCGACCAGCTACGGCCGTCAGCTGCCGACCAGCTGTGGCCGTCACGGCGGGGCAGCTGTGGTGCTGAGGCGACGTCCAGCGTTGGGTGGGATGTCCGTTTTTGCCGGCGATCGTCAGGAGTTGGGCGGTGTGGCTGGACTTGGTGTGGAGGCGCCAGCGTGGCCCTGGACTTGTTGGGCGGTGTGGCTGGACTTGGTGTGGAGGCGCCAGTGCGGCCCCACTCGGCTGGAAGACGCGGCCGGTCGGCCGGCGGCCCAGTGATGGCCGTGTGGGTGCGCCCGACGCCCGCCGACGCGCCATCCTAAAACGTATCATCAGTGCGTGTTTTTGAACTCCGCCCCCGCGGCCGGGCTGGGTGATTGCCGTTTTTCGTCCACGGCCGACAGACTGGTGGAGGGCCCGAGTCTGCTAAATAACGACGCAAGTGTCTGCCGAACCTGTCTGTCCGGTTTCGACACGACCGATCACCCGTGAAAAACCGGTCTGCCGGTCAGCTGGGCGCCTGCTTTGTGGTCGCCGCTCGCGCTGGTCTACGCGGCCCGGTCCCGCCGTTTAAAGCCGGCCCGCACCGAAAGGCACCAGAGGATGACAGAGGCAGATGACCCCTGCAGACCGCCCTGTAGACAGCTAATCCCTCTGGTCAGCTGATGATGGAAGGCTACATTTGGGAAAGACTGGCGATTTTAGACAAGTGATTGTTGTAGACAGCTGATTCTTATAGACGGTTGGTTCCAGGGCACTGCTGAATAATGTAGACAGTGCATTCTAATAGACGGTAGATTCTAAGAGACTGCTGAATACTGTAGACAGCTGATTCCTAAGATGGGGAAGAGGGGGTCAGGGGAAAAAGCCCCCCCCCCCCAAAAAAAAAAATTTTTGGTTTTCACCCCCCTCCCTCCCCCCCCCCCCCCCCCCAACCAACGGAGAGAGAAAATGGGAAAAAAAAAAAAAAAAAAAATATAAAAAAAAAAAAAAAAAAAAATAAGATGCACAAGTTCACATACACACATGAAAATGCACACCTACATATACATATGCTTTGCATGCATAAATACATGCACTCACATGCATACATATACACAAATAGATACACACGTACACACATTCACACATGTACACACGCATATGCCTACACACACTCTGCCGATCCATATACACACCCATGCATGCACACATATACATGCACATGCACACCCCCATCTACACGTATACATATATACACACCTGCAAATACATGCAATTAAGCACATTCTTACATGTGTGCCATCATCACATATGCATATACATGCTGATCTTCACTTTCATTCGCATACTTGTATAACCAGCTACCTATAAACCCTTCATTCATTTTGTATTTTGTGCAATTTATCGATGTTAATTTTTCCTTGTTGATTGATGTCTTATGCATACGTCAAGGAACCAAGCTATGATAGCTGTTTTTACGACTTTCTTCTTGATAGGTACTTGATTATGGGAATGGAATTTGGAACAAATAATGTTACTGCAAGTCCTTGGTGTTGTAAATTATTTTGAATTAAGTCCATATGACTTCAATGAAAAATGTACATGGAAATTTTTTAACATGCCTTAACTTACTTGGTGATGAGTAATGGAACATATTTAGTATGGAGATTGGTAATGTCTCATTGAGAAATCTGCGTAGTAAAAATGCGTCCCCCCAAAAAAGGCGTCGGACCCACCCGGAAACACGCACCTGAGCAAGAAAAGTCGCACAGGACCCGAGAAATTATACCGGAGCCTCCAAAATCGCGTTGGGTCCCACAAATGTGCCCTAAATAAGCACAGCGGGAACCTAAGAACGCAACGCGAGGCCGAAAATGCTTGGGCCCTACAAAGCGCACCCAGTCTCGCAAAAATTGGCAGGGCCTTGAAACCTGTGTTGCAGCTCTAAATAAGCACATCGGGAACTCTAAAGAATGCATAACATATCGGGGTCTTCGAAAACGCTCCGGTTCCTCAAAAATAATGTTGGTGCACAACGCAAAAGCAACAAAGCTGCAAAAATAAGTCGGGTCTCAAAAATGTACTCGGCCCTTAACCAAAAATTGGCTAGAGCCCTAAAATATACCCGTAGACGAAGAAAAACCCAACGGTTCCGAAAAATAGCACCTAGCTTCGGTTCGGTAGCCAATCTGGGAGCGTATTTAACAAAAGAGCGGAGGAAATCAAGACTCAGCGTATATCCGGATTAACTAACCACCAGACATCACCAAATGTGGTGCAAGACTATTATGTGGCAGCAATTAGCAAAACGTAGGAGGCCTAGCAGAAACCGAAAAATCACACGAAGTGTGGCGAATGCGCTGAATGCGCATTCGCGCATCGTTCGTACATGTGCGCGAGCGTTGTTTTTGGCGACCGGGCGTTAATAACTTGACGGTGTGAAATTTGTAAATTTTATATTTGTAATTTTACAGGTGTTTTAATTGTACAGGTGTAATTTCAGCAGTGTGAGGTCACATATCAAAGGATACCAAAGGGAGAACCTTCAAACTGGATGGGGAGTTGGGTTGAAATCCGGTGTCTCAGAAACGATGGTGGTCGATTATGCCCCTTTCACATGACAATTAAATTGGTCACTAATACTTCTTTTTTAAAATAAAGTGAGCCCCTTTGAAACATAGTGGTCGAAATCCGGGGACTTTTTATACAATGGGGGTAGGTGGGCCCACTCTAAATCCATTTGCTCCTCCCCTCCCTAGCGCGAACCCAAGGTCATTGACTTACACTAACCGTTCCCATGTTTTCATGTTTTACGGTGGTACATTTCGATGCAATGACAACCAGGGACGGATAAAGGGTGTGACACTGGGGGCAAGTCCCCCCTCCCCACGGAAGGTGGTGTCCCTCCGGCCGGAAAAAGACTGAGAACGCCTCTGAGAAAGTTTCGAGCGTACCCGCTTCAATTTTTTATCCAGTGGCGCCCCTCTGAGAGAAAAAGGCGACCCTTGGAAGGAAAGGCGCCCCTCCGGGAAGCCCGAGTGCACCCCCGCCTCAAAGTTTTCAGCCAGAGGCGCCACTCCAGGTACTTTCGCTGTGGCGCCTCCCCAAAGGAACGGCGCCCCTCCAAACAAGTGCCCCCGTGAGAATTCCTGGATCAAACCCTGATTACAACATTGCTCTCTCGCGGTTATGAACTCCTGCTGGTTATAAAATTGTGCCCAATCACGTGTGGCCTCTCTTGCAAATTTGATAACTTACGTTCAACCATTAAGAGGAAAGCGGACAATTAGGAAAACATGTTATATATTTTATATGTCCGGAACAGCAATGTGACATTGTAAATTAAAAACCAGCGATCACAGCGCCGTCCGAGCAGGTCGTGACGGATTTATTGAAGGAACTCCTAGTCATATAGGATATAGAGTGCCTGCTATCACAACGGCTGCAAACAAAAAGAGATTTGATCCTCCTATTCCTATTACACTCAATAATTGTACACTCAATGAACCTTCGACACCTTCGAAATTATTTCGATATCCCAATATTCGATATCACAACTGTACGGTAAGCCACGTCGAATGACACTCGCATAATGCAAATTGAAGCCATAGCGACGAAACGCAAGGACTTTGAAGGAAAAAAAACTAACCTTTGACCTTGAGGCTTGACCTGACATGCCCCGGGTTGAAATGTTACTCGAGGGTTGCCCACGGGTTATCTCTTGATACCAAACATGGGTAGCTTTAGGAGAAAACGACGCAACGCGGGCGATCGAAGAAATTAGTTCGACCGTTGACTTCGAAAATTAATGTGATTTCTGAACAGTTTGCAAGAGTACCTCACGGTACGTCGAATGACACCCACTGGATGCAAACTGAAGACAGCGACGAGGCGCGAGGACTTCGAGCAATTCAAGCTAACCCTCGATCTTGTGGTCTGACATTGACATATCCCGGTTTGAAATGTTACTCGTGGTTCACAACGGGCTATTGCTTGATACCAGATGTGGGTAGGTTAGGGCGAAGAAAAAATGCCGGGCGACCGAAGAAATCGGTTTGACCTTTGACCTTTGAACTTAGTTCGAATTCGTAACATTATAATACGGCACAAGCCACGTCGAATAACACCCGCTTGGTGCAAATTGAACCCAGAGCGACGAATCGCGAGGACTTAAAAATTCAAACTAGCCTTTGACATTGAGGTTTCACCTTGACATATCCCGGTTTCAATATGCAACTCGTTGGTTCACCATGGGCTATCATTTGATAGTGGATATGGGTAGGCTTGCGCGAAATATATAAAAATGCGAGGCGACCGAAGAAATCAGCTTGCAATTTTGACCCGTCGAGATTACTCCGAATTATCACATTCTGATACCGAACAACAAGCGACGTCGAATGACACCCATTTTCTGCAAAATGAAGCCATAGCGACGAAATGCGAGGTCATCGAAGAACGCAATCAAACCTTTGACCTTGACATGTCCCGGTTTGAAATGTTACTCGAGTGTTCACCACTAGCTGCCGCTTGATACTAGAGTTGGAGAGGTTTGAGCGAAAATGGAAAAATTTGAGGCGACAGAAGGATCAGCTTGACCTTGGCCTTTGAAAAATAATTTGATTGCTTAGCTTCCTGATACGGCATAACAAGCCACGTCGAATGACGCTCATTTCATGGAAATTGAACCCAACCACGCGATGGTCGATATCGCTTCAATATCGCCATCTAATAAATCAAGCTAACCTTTGACCTTGAAGTTTGACCTTGACATGTACCAGTTTGAAATGTTGCACGATATTTCACCACAGGCTTTACATCAGATTTGGGCAGGTATGGGTGAAAACGGGAAAATGGGAGGCAACCGAAGAAACCGGTTTCCTTTGGTCCTTGACCGTTAAAGTGGTCGTTTGAGACCTATGTAGTTGTTTCCAGCGTGTTCAGTACAAGCAGAAGAATTTGTGGTAGTTGATTCGAACGATCATAAACTCGTCGCTATCTCTTGCGCTGTCGCAAGGCCTTGCGATAATGCAAATTTGTTGCCTCGCAAAGCACAATTTTCCACCCGAGCGAAAACACAAGATGGTCGAGGTTGATGTTCTTCAAGAATGGCCTGGAAGCAGAAATTTATAACGTTTGCTGATTTACTGCTCGGATATTTTGTGACTACAGATAGCCTGTGAAGCCCGTTGACTGGCTAGATCGGCTTCTAGTATCTTTGGTGATTTTTTTGCATACATATTTTCACTTTATAAATGATGAAGTATAATTTTGTGACGTTCATGGTCAGGTAGCTGAGGCTTGGGGGACACAAAATATATCGAAGGGGACGAATTGCCACTTTTCAGAAATTGGGAGGGGGGACATGTCCCCCCCCCAGTGGCTACACCCATGCATATGACACACTCCAAAATAGCGTAGTCATGCCCTGCAATGCCCTATTGGATCTTTGTTAGAAGTCGTATTCTTAATTTAAAATTTGCTGCCAATGGTTGAAAAGAATTTGCTGAAGGCATTAGGAAGTTGTTCTGCTTCGTTTTCATTACCTTCTTCATCTACGATGATTTCTGGACCTTTTTTGTTTTGTTCTGCGTATTCCTTAAATTCCTGCCATACTTTAACCATGTTTTTTTTCTGTTTCACCCAACTAACTGATTTCCAATGCCAGTAAACTTTTTCACCTTTTTCTGATTCTGGTGTGAACCCAGATTGGGGGTCTGTCACGAGAATAAAAAGAAATAAAAATGAATATAAATGGAGGCATTTTTGCCTTCCATTAATGCTACGCTTATGTCATACGAAATACTCACTGTTATTAACTCTATGAACAGTATGCTTATATATGCTTGAAATGTGTTTTCTTTTGCAGGCACAGTAATGTATAATTTTTTTTGTAAATGCGTAGGTAATCATAATTTTTGTTTGTTCAGCTTAGATATGTCATGGGGAGTATGCTTGAATTAATTAATTTCCATTTTGTTCCCTATTTTTGTCAAATAAACTAGGCATCATGAGTTTCAAAGATAAAATGAACCACATGGAAACGCTAGTATACTAGATTCGATATTGTCTTAATATCTCAGAGCTCAGTTATGTAGCTAGCCACCTGTATTTTCCGATTGGCATGTTAAGAGTATTAGCGGTGAATCAGTGATTATTCATCCAATTAGGACAATTTATGGGGAACTTCCCCACCCAATTAGCATGTTCAGAGGTTTCCTTCTTGTAAATGGCTGATTTCAAGAGATAGCTGATGACCGCAACCTGCGATGGTATCTGTTCTATGACATTGCATCTCGAGGGCCCTTTGTGGCCATGAACACACCCCTAAACACGTCATATGGTGAAGGGGCCAACTGATCACTTCCGCATCGTCAAATCCAGTGTCATCTTGCCTGTCATTGCAGAGAAGGTGATGTGAGATCTCCAGAAATTGTACTCTTGCCTGTCATTGCAGAGAAGGTGATGTGAGATCGTCAGCAAGTGTCATCTTGCCTGTCATTGCAGAGAAGGTGATGTGAGATCGTCAGAAAGCTGCTTGCACAGCTGCAGAATGTGATTAATATGCATTTGGTTCTAAAAAGTTTCGTTATGTGAATATGGGTGCATTATTCCAGCTGTAACTTCTCGCCGTCGTTGCCTTGGAACCTAGTACCTAACGCTCACCAAGTCGACTAATGGCCTACGGTCGGTGGTTCGGTTTGGCATATGCCCAGTGGTTCAGTTCCGCCTATGGCAGCGGTTCGGTTCGGCCTACGACCAGTAGTTCGATTCGGCCTGCGGTCAGTGGTTCGGTTCGGCGTACAGCAAGCTTCTACAGCAAGCCGTACAGTGTCCGAAGAACGGTGGACTTCCGGTCAGCAGAAATGCATGAAGTGGTGCATTGTCCAAGTAATAAACGTGCACTTACGTGGATTCAATGTTACATTGCAAGTCAAAATCGGATTCATATAATAATTTCGGACTAGGTTGATCTGGGAGTGGCTTCAAGCAGTACGTGGGGGCGCTTCTCCACCGGAACGCATAGGTGTGGTATTGACGTTGTATTTGATGCGCCGTTGGCACAACAAATAGCGACGACACCAAGCCAGTGTCAAGGTCTCGACCCACCTGCGGGCACTGCATTCAGCAGAAACACGCCAACCCTGTCGCTGGGCAATTATGTTCGGCGCATTGCCGACGACCTCATGGCAAGTTGACGGCAGCGGTCCGCCACCGTAATGCACGAGCCAATTTCGGCTCGTCCAATGTGCCCCGAGCCGCCTTAATGTCGGACACCGCTTAAAATGAACATTAAAGCCGGCCATAGGTCAACACAGTCGTGTGACCTGCACACATTCCACATGATAAGTGGAAGCAAAAGGTAGGCATTAGCGCGCTCCTCACTCCAATTCGCCAGAACTTTGAAGGATAGCAGCGCATATGTCAACGTCGGGGCGGCCGTGCCGACCAGGAAGCATCGATTATCCTGCTGGATACTTCCGCCTGGCTGGCCGTGTACGGCGGCCGCCAGAACGTTCGGCAGACTCAACATCAGCCAACTAACCTGCAGGCTCGTTCCGTTTGATTTACGAGCGTGCGCCCATAACATGTCGACATAAAACGGCGCCGTATCCGCATTGTGCCGTGTGCGAACAGACACCACCGGCCGCCGAGTTGACCGGAGGAACAAATAGGTCCGCCGTGCGCCGACATCACTCTCCGACCATCTGATCATGTCCACTGATCGGCAAAGGCCGGCAACGGAGGCGACGGTCAAACAATTCAGCTGCGAGTACCCTCCCAGCGACCGAGAGACATTCGTCAACCCGGCACGAAGCTAGAATAAATATTGCGTGTTGCTTGTCACTATGTTGTTGATATTGTTCTTGTTATTACTGCTGCTGCTGCTGCTTGTGCCTTGGATGTTTTGGTTGTTGTTGTTTGTGTTGTTGTTTATGGTTGCGGTAGAGTTGGTGGTGGCAGTGGCGGTGGCCGTGACTGTAGCGGCGGCAGCGGTGGCAGTGGAGGTGGCCGTGACAGTGGTGGTAGCAGTGGCAGTGGAGGTGGCCGTGACTGTAGCGGCGGCAGCGGTGGCAGTGGAGGTGGCCGTGACAGTGGTGGTAGCAGTGGCAGTGGCGGTGGCCGTGACAGTGGTGGTAGCAGTGGCAGTGGAGGTGGCCGTGACTGTAGCGGCGGCAGCGGTGGCAGTGGAGGTGGCCGTGACAGTGGTGGTAGCAGTGGCAGTGGAGGTGGCCGTGACAGTGGTGGTAGCAGTGGCAGTGGAGGTGGCCGTGACTGTAGCGGCGGCAGCGGTGGCAGTGGAGGTGGCCGTGACAGTGGTGGTAGCAGTGGCAGTGGAGGTGGCCGTGACTGTAGCGGCGGCAGCGGTGGCAGTGGAGGTGGCCGTGACAGTGGTGGTAGCAGTGGCAGTGGCGGTGGCCGTGACAGTGGTGGTAGCAGTGGCAGTGGAGGTGGCCGTGACTGTAGCGGCGGCAGGGGGCAGTGGAGGTGGCGTGACAGTGGTGGTAGCAGTGGCAGTGGAGGTGGCCGTGACAGTGGTGGTAGCAGTGGCAGTGGAGGTGGCCGTGACTGTAGCGGCGGCAGCGGTGGCAGGGAGGTGGCCGTGACAGTGGTGGTAGCAGTGGCAGTGGAGGTGGCCGTGACTGTAGCGGCGGCAGCGGTGGCAGTGGAGGTGGCCGTGACAGTGGTGGTAGCAGTGGCAGTGGCGGTGGCCGTGACAGTGGTGGTAGCAGTGGCAGTGGAGGTGGCCGTGACAGTGGTGGTAGCAGTGGCAGTGGAGGTGGCCGTGACTGTAGCGGCGGCAGCGGTGGCAGTGGAGGTGGCCGTGACAGTGGTGGTAGCAGTGGCAGTGGAGGTGGCCGTGACAGTGGTGGTAGCAGTGGCAGTGGAGGTGGCCGTGACAGTGGTGGTAGCAGTGGCAGTGGCGGTGGCCGTGACAGCGGGGCGGTGGAGTGGAGGTGGGTGGCAGTGGTGGAGGTGGCCGTGACAGTGGTGGTAGCAGTGGCAGTGGAGGTGGCCGTGACAGTGGTGGTAGCAGTGGCAGTGGCAGTGGCGGTGGTGGCGGCTCCGAACACTTCCACGTGCTACCCGGATCTGGACCGGTGCCAGCACGCTGCCGTGGCCTCCAGAGTGGTCGGCGCGACAACTCAACCGGGATCATCTGGTGCCGTGAATGGGGCTCGTTTCGTCAGTCCTTGAGACTGGGCCGACGAATGCGCGGACCGTGTCCAATGCGAGTCCTCTGTCATTTCCGACGACTGCAGGGATCATGTCCAATGCGAGTCCTCTGTCACTGCCGATGCCGGGGACTTACTTTGCAGCTGAGGCCGGAGTCATTGCTACTGCAGATATGCATTCAGGCGGTTATATATATATATATATATATATATATATATATATATATATATATATATATATATATATATATATATATACATATATACATATAAATATATATATATATATATATATATATATATATATATATATATATATATATATATATATATATATATATATATATATATATATCTATATATATATATATATATATATATATATATATATATATATATATATATATATATATATATATATATATATATATATATATATATATATGTAAATATTACTTGTGTTGTGTGTTTTAGAATAGGCCCATTCATTTCATATTCCAATATCTTGATCACCATCTTGAATCAATCAATCAATCAATAATCATTTGTATTGGTCCAAGAGATACTCGTATCAAATGTCAAAAACTTTAACTACAAATTAAAAATATGTATAATTCCCCGTACGCTCTTTTAGAATATGCCCACTTAATTTCATATTCCGGCAAAGAAAAAAAAAAAGGAAAAAAAAAGTTTTGGGGGCGCTAAAAAAAAAAGGGTGTAAAAAAAAAAAGGGCCTTCAAAAAACAAAAAAACGGGTTTGGGGAAAAAAAAAGAAAAAAAAAAAATAAAAAATAACAAAATCTTGATCACCATAGCGAGGGGCTTGAACGAATATAACCTCCATCTTGATAGCTTTTCACGTATCACGCATCCTATCTTGGTTGTCCTTGGAAGGAGCCATCGTTATCAAATCGCCAGCACCAATAGTTGCGGGAGGAAAAACAAGGAGATAGCATAAAATGGATACAGAGCATAATGGGTTGCATAAGAGCTGGAGTTCTATAGCCGATACAAGCACCGCACGAACATTACAAATGCTACCATCCTGTGCCGTGCTCTTATCCAAACAGCATGTGAACCACTCCCGCCTAACACTCTAATGACATTGAAAACTGGAGATTATTGGTTCGCCATTACGCCTCCTTACCTTCTATCGAAGACGAATTCCAGGACAACGGTTGGGGCCAGATTAGAAGACGCTCTGGCCTCTCTCTAGGAACTGTTACCAGCTCTGTCCTCCAGGCACTGTGACGAGCTCTGGTCTCTCTCTCCCTCTCTCTCTCTCTCTCTCTCTCTCTCTCTCTCTCTCTCTCTCTCTCTCTCTCTCTCTCTCTCTCTCTCTCTCTCTCTCTCTCTCTCTCTCTCTCTCTCTCTCTCTCTCTCTCTCTCTCTCTCTCTCTCTCTCTCTCTCTCTCTCTCTCTCTCTCTCTCTCTCTCTCTCTCTCTCTTCTCTCTCTCTCTCCTCTCTCTCTCTCTCTCTCTCTCTCTCTCTCTCTCTCTCTCTCTCTCTCTCTCTCTCTCTCTCTCTCTCTCTTTCCACTGTGACGAGCCCCGTCCTCTCGGCACTATGACGAGCTCTGGCCTCTCGGCGCTGTGACGAGCTCTGTCTTCTCGGCACTGTGATAATAGCATCCATTGGACAGCCTACACGACGGACTATACGTAGGCAGCTGCAGCTTCAGAAGCAGAGCCACCATCATTGTCGCCATCTTGAAGGGGTATAACACAGTTATTGGGTGGGTGCGCGCGCGCGCGTGTGTGTGTGTGTGTGTGGGGGGTGTGTGTGTGTGTGTGTGTGTGTGTGTGTGTGTGTGTGTGTGTGTGTGTGTGTGTGTGTGTGTGTGTGTGTGTGTGTGTAATAGAGATAGGTAGAAAGAGAAATAGACATTGATATATCGATAGCTAATAGATAGATAGATAGATAGATAGATAGAAGGATGGATAGATAGATAGATTGATAGATAGATAGATAGATAGATATATAGATAGATAGATAGATAGATAGATAGATAGATAGATAGATAGATAGACAGACAGACAGACAGACAGACAGACAGACAGACAGACAGACAGACAGACAGACAGACAGACAGACAGACAGACATATATATATAGATAGATAGATAGATAGATAGATAGACAGACAGACAGATAGATAGATAGATATATAGATAGATAGATAGATAGATAGATAGATAGATAGATAGATAGATAGATAGATAGATAGATAGATAGATAGATAGATAGATAGATAGATAGATAGATAGATATATATATATATATATATATATATATATATATAAATATATATATATACATATATATATATATAGATAGATATATAGATAGATAGATGATAGATAGCTAGATACATCAATATGATACTCTGGATTTGTCTTTATTTGACAGGACCGTCTGGAATTGTATGAGAGCTGTTAATTGCAGACATGTTGGTATTGCTTGTTCTGCCTGAATGACAGGTGGCATAATTGATCGCAGAAGCCAGACGTTCGACGACCGATTATCAGAATGCAAACAAATTCAACGTTAGAACAAATTTCAAATAGCATGGAACGCGGTCAAACCTCCACTCACTATATAACAATATAATAGGTTTAAACCTCCGCTCACTATATAAACCTCTGCTCACTGCACGTTACGTGCCAGACCTGTATGGTCCGACACGCCTCTAAAAATCACTCACTCCTCTCACTATATCACAATATAATGTTTTTAAACCTCCGTTCACTATATAATAATATAATGCGGTTAAACTTCCGTTCACCAGACAGCAATATAATCAGGTTATCACCGAAGCGCAATTGCTATATAATTTTGGGTAGGGAACAACAAACACTTGGAAAGAGCAATTCATGGCAAGCATGCGGCAATCGAATGGAAAGCAGGAATGAAGACGTGCATGGCAATGGGCAGGAAAGCGGAGTCAACAACTTCTTGATTCGCTTTGGTTGGGTAGTGCAAGTTCCGTCACATGTAGTTCATTGATCCCAAATTCAGTCGTTTTTAATTGATCCCGAAGTCAGCCGTCTTCATGAAGCTCTTCAGAAAAGCATTTGTGCTACTTGCCACTATTAATCATAAAACTTAACATACCTGTATATGTTCTTATGACACGATTATAGTCGTACCTAAGATGGCCTGGAGCTCGAACTTCAAAGAGTAGTGTAATCAAATATATCAAAGATTACTTTAAACCATCCCACTCATCTACGTTTATATTACATGGAACGTACCAATTGCTCGGTAACTGTCGGTAATTGTCGCCCAGAAACATCCCGCTCCTCAATTATCCGATGAAATAATCTAGCCTGTTGCCAAGCCTGCATCCCCTACCCAGACATTACTTCTGAATGTACCAATCGCTCTGGAAATTAGTTGCAGTGAACCCTGACAGAAGCAGCAGTTGAAGGGAAGCCGCCCAGGTAGCTCAGTTGGTTAGATCGCTGGCCTGCTCTGGTCTCCCCGACCTGGCAACGCAGGGTTCGAGTCGCTTCGCGCGCTCGTATTTATCCCCCGGCTGGGAGGGTCAGTTGGCAGCTGGCCCGATGAGGCCAGGGACAAGCTACCGGGCGGCCGTGTCGGTGCATTGACGGCACGTTAAACTTTCGGTCAAAATTATGCCGTTGAACTTGACTTAATGGATCGGGTGGTGGGGCCAGGGTTCACGCAACAAGCTCTGCTAGCAATAGGACCCTGGTTCACAAATACACCCCAACAAGACCGCGGATGAATTTTTTTTTAAAAAGAAAAAGGGAATATTTCTGGAATAGTGCGCTCCTGGTGTGTGCTCAGGCCATGTGATGGCTCGTGGGCCCAGCTGGTCGGGTGCTGGCGGAATTCGGCATTCGCGGTATAGTCACGCATCTTGCTTTGTGGTATCCCGGCAAGCCAATCCCAGGTGCCTAGGAGTTCCTTAGCATTACTAGCTTGCTACCTATGTGAGATGCTCCTCAGGCTACTTATCCTAATACCTGGTGGTGGCTTGTCAAAAAAGAAAGAAAAACTGTTAGAAAGGATGCAAATATTCGGACTGAACCAGAATGATGGCGAATGATGACATATGGATATGTATCTTGAGGCATTTTTCAGCTGACTGTCCTGACTTTTGGGCAGCTGGCCATAGGAAGACCCAACATAAATCGTCTCTGTGGTAGTCCTTGAAGCCAAATAGCATAGGTTACTGCATCAGAAACAGGGTCGATATGAGACAAAAGGTACAAAGTGCTCAGTTAGTGGGAATTGAAAAAGGCTGTAAATCGTGGTGAAGTCGAGCCGATTATTCTGCACCATTTCACCAGCATTCTACAATTATTGCAAAAGGTGTTTTTGTAAGTAACTGCAAAATTGTGTGATATAGTCCGCTTGTTAGAAATGGTAATTGCAAATGTCAGGTCAGGGCCAGGTTACTTTCATGCACCACAGCATGTGCAATGTTGCATTCACGTTAATGATGTAAGCCCTGTTGCAAAATTAAGGCCCTGATCATTGCAAGGCGCCAGCCGCAGCGTGTCATCACCTCGGGCTAAACTGATGCCGCTAAAACACCGATAACAAACGCAGCGATCAGCTCCTGGTGGCCAGTCAACTGCCACAAGTGCATCAATGACCTGGCAAGGGACACGCATCCAATGTTTGGCATCTTCATGGTCAATTTCGCTGTTCCCTCCATTTTTAAGCTTCTTGTCATAGCCGACCGACAATAACGATTTGACTTAACACTGAGACCACGTTTCGTTTCCATGTGCCAGCTTGGGACTGATCCAGCAAAAACCTTTAAAATATCCTCCGCCGCCAACGGGTTTTTATCACCGATCGGCAGCATTGACATTGTGAGCTTTGCATTGGACACCGGTTGTTTTATCACTGGTTTAAACAAATGGACAGGCGCGATAAACGTGCTCTCCTCACCGAGCCTCATCTCGATCGTGGAGATCAACAGATTTTAGATTGAAGCCAGCCAACACATGTAGTATATATAGCAAGTGGCGGCTCGCTCGATATATAAATACATCAGCTGGCGCGGTCAGTTAGTAGTTGCCTTTGCTCATGTTGTCCTACCTCATGTTGTCCTACCTCATGTTGTCCTACCTCATGTTGTCCTACGACCTACCTCGCCGCGCTGTTTAAGTACATCAGCTGGCTCAGTGTGTTAGTCAGTGGCCTTCGCTACGACCTACCTCGCCGCGTTGTTCACCAAGTTGCCGTAGCAGCGCATCTCTTTCAAAGCAGTCTTTTCTAAGCTAATCTTGCTTGATGTATTTATGTTAGAAAGCTGTAGATATTTCAAGCGCACAGCTGAGCTGATGTTGGTAATCCTCGTCGGGCGATGAGAGACAAAGAGTTAATTTTACAACGCAACTATATATTACGGACATTCAAAGCAAACGCATAAGCGCATCGCAGCGGTGGACCATGGTCCCAAACTACGCTGAATGTAGTTATCCTCAATATTTCCCTCGTTTCTGTAAGGGATAGAGATCCTGGCGTTCCTGATGAACAAGGAGCACTCCTCCTCCAATCCCCGTCATTGCAAGACTGCCTATAAGATGGTATAAGGTTGTCTTGAAATTAGGGCATCTGACAACTAAGTTGTGGAGCGGTTAAAAACGGTGCGTCCTTTAATTTACGCTTTGGTGGTCGCCTTATGGAAGATTACCGTCGGCTCTGTGCAACTTAGTAGAGTCACGTTGCTCACGGTGTTCTATGCTAAAAGCATGTCGACTGGACGAGCCGGATGTATTGTCGATCTGTAAAATGCCGCTCGTGTGTCCCCATTGCCCATTTCGGCCTCCCGGTAAACTGACATCAGACACGCATTTATCGGCGTGCAGCATGAGCGGAGCCGCCATGCAGGCAACTCGAATCACGAAAATCACGAAGCAACATGATCTCTCTCTCTCTCTCTCTAACTTTCTTGCCAGTCGCATTCGATTGATTTTTTTCCAGTCGTTACACTCATTTCAGCGACCTGCTATCGAGGCTCATCATGCAGTACTTAGTAACTATTACGTCACGTAACATTGGGCTCATTCCCGAACAGGTGACATTGCTATGTGTCTTCCTGGAAACCAAGGTAACATGCAACATGAGGCTTATTCCAGAACAGGTGGCATGAACGTGAGTCTTCCTGGCAAACAAGCACTTGCTCAAGCCTCTCCTCCGCATTTGAACCGCTCCAGTGCTTGGTAATGTTTATAATGCACATCTCGGTTCGGTACGGTACCGAACCGAGATGAGGCGGTGCTAGTATCATTTACAAAATGATACTTAGTGCATCGAAATATGCGTCCAAGTTGATATATATGCCATTTTGGAGATTTAAATATCTCAGAGAACTAAAAATTTGCAAATATTGTCCCATTAAGCTGTTCAAAACAATTCTTTTTTCCTAATTTATGTGCACCTAGTACCGCATCCGCCTGCGCTGCCAGCATTTTGGTTGCTTTCCTGCCAGAATCTCGGTCCTGGTCACCGACCTGGACCGAGATGAAGCAATTGGTACTTTGATAGTGATGGGCATCTTTGATTTGCAACCAATCACAGACAGCCAGTAACTGTAACGGCCATTTTGTAACCAAAATTCCTATTGGTGCAAGCTCGCCATTCCACTCAGCTGGTGCATTGATGGGAAACATTCGCATTAACGGCGTCTAAGAGCGGCTATATCTTTAACTAAAAGTGATATTTCACATAACTGTTCTAATTTACCAGCTTGAAATAATTGTATTTGAATGCAAATACCTGGAAGCTATTGTCACCTGTCCAGCATGCTAATTTTTTGTTTCCAAGATGTGTGTCAATTGTCATTGAAATCTGTAAATTTTTGGACAAATGTTGATTACCTATCTCCAGGTTCCATTGGTGTCTGCATGAGTTCGTAATTGCCATAATATTACATCAGGTAAGCCGCCGGTAAATAAAACAATTGCCTGTGGATGCCAGTTACATAACTTCTAACTCAAGAAGCAGTGGAGCTTGTCTAAGATGATTGAGGGCTTAGGCAGCTTCAAACTCACTTTGATCTAGTGCGCACCCAAAAACCTAATGATTAACGGTGGAAATGATGTTGGAACTCAAGGCCATCCCTAGTTTTATTGGATGGCTCACACCTAACCTGAAGGTTTAGTTTCAGCTTGAATAAAGTTGATTTGCAATTGAAGCAAGCCTGTTGATAAACAACTGATCTGCTCAATATGGTTGCAACACCATTGTAGTTCTGGGTTACAACATTCAACATGTGCACAGTCCTGGTGCATGCGCTGATTAACTTTAAGTTCAATGTTGAACTCTTGTATTGTCATTGACGGTAATTTTCAGTAAGAAATTGAATGCATTGTGATGATATTATTTATGTAAATTTTATCAACACAATTTATCTTTGCTTTGCTAATAATGATGGCATATTGAAATGCATGTTGACGTCATGCATTTCTGTAGCTGCAGGTGAAGCAGTGAGCACCAGTGGAGTTTCCTAACGCCTAATGGTTAAGGGTGGAAGTGATGAGATAGCTTCAGCCTAACCTATGCTAATCTAGCCCAACCTAGCCTAACCTAGCCTAACCTAACCTAATCTAATCTAACCTAACTTAACCTAGCCTAACCTAGTTGAACCTAACCTAGCTGAACCTAGCATAAGCAGCTTGTAATTAATAACTGCTCTGCTCAACATGATTGGAACCACTTAATTTTTGGATTACAGCATTCAAAGCCTCTATAGCCTTGATATGTGCAAGGTCGAAGTTATTTTGCTGTCATTAACATCAATTTCAAGGAAGCAATTTCGGCCAGTGTAATAATACTATTTATATAAGTCTTATCAAAACGATTACTTCTTACCTTAGTGATATTGATGGTATTTCAAATACATGTTAATGTAATGAATTGTTGCACCTGCAGGTGAAGTGCTGAGTAGGGGTGAAGCTTCCTATGATTTTCATGGATCCTGGAACCACCATCTTTGCCTTGGCCCATCAAACTCCTGGTTCTCTTATCATGATATTCTCCCCATCAACAAAATTGGCAGCACTCATTGTGTCTATGCATTGGGCCTCAGCAATCATTTTTTTAACTTCTCCACCCATTGCAATGAGCATACACATTCCGATGCCACCCCCGTATCCGCCCCTGGTTGTTATTGCATCAAAATTTGTCCCCGTAAAGCAGGAAAGCACGGGTAAGTTTAGTATAAGCTCATGAATGAAACCATTGTCCAATATTTTATGTTTTCCTGTTACAAGAGGGCAACGTTTAACTTAAGTACAGCATTGCTCCATGGTGATTATGAAATCGGGCCCAGCACATACGACATAAAAATAGGTGTTCATGGGCAGTGATAAGCAATTAATTTTGCTAATTTTGGCGAAACTTTGTGTCCCCAAATTATAAGATTTAACAAAGGTAGATCTGAAAAACAGACATTGAAAATGAAGTGGTTGAAATCCGATAAATTTCTTTCCTGTGTGTGTGGGGGGGGGGGCTTTTACCTCTCCATCCTGCCCAGGTTTTCGCGCCCCTGGTTTGTCCCCCAATGTAAGAACTATGGCTACACCCATGCTGCTCAGCATCTACCAGTGGATGCTAATCTACATAAACACAAACTCGGAGGTGTACTTCAGTGGATGTTAGTCTACATAAACACAAACTCAGAGGTGTATTCCAGTGGATGTTAGTTTACATAAACACAAACTCGGAGGTGTTCTCCAGTGGATGTTAGTCTACATAAACACAAACTCGGAAGTGTATTGCAGTGGATGTTAGTCTACATAAACACAAAGTCGGTGTACTCCAGTGGATGGACTGGAGATTGGAAAGGATTCCAGTGATCCAGTGAACTCTGGCGATCAGTGCCTTGAGTCAGACCTCTCTGTAGTCCGTGCGACGAGTGTGAGCCCGACCAGTGACATGACATGACTCTGACCTCACCCGGCGATCCGGGTCGTGTCGTGCCCGTCATATTGGAACGTGCTCGTCACCACCAAACTACCAAGGTAGACTCGAGTCAGTTCCTCATTTCGGCCAGTTGGCGCGAGTCAGTTCCTCATTTCGACCATTTGGCGCGTGGAAGGTCCTCATTTCGGCCATTTGGCGGGAGTCAGTTCCTCATTTCGACCATTTGGCGTGAGTCAGCTCCTCATTTCGGCCACGTGCCTCTTGCGAAACATTGGTTGGGCGAGTGTGATGGTGCGGGTGGAGGAAGTTGAGTCCAGAGATGCTGGCACGCCTGGTTTGTATTAAGAACCGGGCCACTGAACCGACAACCCACACCTTGTCTGATGAAGGGTGATCTCTGCTTGTGGCACGGGTTCAGCAGCTGGTAGGCGCTGTGGGTAGCCATAATGTTTTGGTCAGGGTTATCGGAAATAGTGTATGTTGATGCAACTGAATAAATAAAATTATTAGATACTTGCAGGTATGAGGAACTGAAAGAGTATTTACTGCGATGTTCTGAACATACAGTGCGTTTTTCTTTCGCCACCCGCTAGTTGCTTACTCTGAGTGTCACTGAAGCAATCCATGGAAATCGTGTCACCGTCTCGAACGCCGTAGGAAAAATATTCGAAGCAGTACATTGGTGGACAATGTCAATAATATGCAATGTTAGCAGCCCGGAAGTTTAGAGAACTCTATGCCTATTTGAGAGGACTCTATGCCCATTCACTGATACGTAAAATGACTGCCGATGATTCGTCTGTTTCGCTTACATTCCCCTTATACGTCCCGTCATGTATGAAATATTGGAGCAGATTTTGAGCACCCCTATTATGGGATTAAGGTCTCTCATGGCATCCCACCCCACGCGTCAGACAGTTTCTATTCGTCTTTCTGTAGATAGGGTAAAGCCTCCCCAACTCTGGTTCGTTCTCGTCATCCAGGAGTGTAGTTGGAGGTCTTGAATGGAATAAAAGTTGTCCTGAACCCACAATGAACATATTTACAGGTTGCTACGGAATTAATCTCAGCTACTCTTGTTTCGTTGCTGGTCATTTAAATAGCCAAGCACCAGGGACCCACAACCGCTGGACAGTTGGCCAAATGACGGATCATCCAGCAGGCAAGGCTATGATGACACATGAATGTAGGCTGCGTACTGCACGGTGTGCTCTATTTGGTTCAGGTGTATGCTCAAACCTGAAGAGTTCATGACAAAAAATACTACTCCGGTATAATCACATTGCAGCAGCATCCAATTCGATACGTTTCCCATGTGGAGTACAGATGTGTAGCCAAGGGGCCGGGGCGGCCCCTTGGCTCCCCCTCCCGCTTAGCAACCAATAATACACTAGATAAAACAAAATCATTAAAATTTTGCATCACGCAAAACCAGAAATTTCGGCGCGTTTCGCGCGCCGAAAGTGGTCTTTATTCCATGACATTGTTTTTCGTCGGGCCCCTCAGCAAAATCCTGGCTGCGCCCCTGATTCAGTATGAATACACTAGCTCTAATCATTGGCATTCCTTGTGCTGCCGACGCGTGCGCACGGTGTGGAGAAAGTCTACACAGTCAGCACACATGATTACGAGAAATAAATCGAGCGCACATTCATCATGTGAATGCGAATAAATATTCCACCAGCAAGGTAATCTGAATAAATATGTTGACAGTTTCCGGAGCACGAGTCTGCAGCCGAATGTTAAAACGTGAAGCCATATCGTGCCGGTTCTAAAAGTGAATAACACCGACCAACGTTTATCCTCGATAAGATCCCTCCAACGCCGGCACACGTTTTCTCGACGGGAACATTTGCAATGAAAGACCGCCGCCTCGCAATAATCAGATTCTGCTGGCTCAAAGGGAAACAGCTTTTTTTCGCACGTAAATTCGCATCGGCAGCGAGCAATGGCGACCGTCGTCGACGAACACTGGCGTGCCTGTGCGGCTCGCTTACCGGCCGTTTCAGACGACACGGAGGTCGAGCCAGCCTGCCGAGAGCTCGCCGTGTTGACGAGACCCTTCGACGACGTCGGCACCTCAGACAATTCGCCTTCTGTTCTCCAGAGGTGGGGTGATGCCCGCAGTCAGCTCCGGTCGGTCCGCGGTGAGCGGTTAGTGTGAGTGTGATGTTCAGGTAGCACCCAGTACGTCGTTGCCTGATAGCGGCGCATGGGTGACCTGCCGTCTAGCATCGCGGCCAAGCTCGCCGAAGCCCCCAGGGTGTAGCCGATCGAGGGTGCTCCCGGGTACCTCACCCTCCGTCCGTGCACTGCTCGTCTGCCACGCATGCGTGCGTAGCAGACGTGAACAGAAGGCAGGCGACGAGCGAAGTTCGCTCCGCTGGAGCGTCGAGATGCGGCTGACGATTTGTGTTCAGCACGTAATGAACTGGTTACATACGTCCGGCAGCACTAGCACATCATGAACTGCTGATGTACGTCCGACAGCACTAGCACGTGTTTGCAACGTGGTGAACTGCTGATGTACGTCCGACAGCACCAGCACGCGATGAACTGCTGCCGAACATCCGACAGCACGAGTACGTGCTGGCACCGATGAAAGATGTGTGTTGTACATGCACACAATGCTGCTGCATCAAATTCAGTACATCGCAGATGCGAACACACAGGCGATGAATGCTCCGGAACGTTTTACTGTAACAAGTTCTGTTGTCGGTATTACATTATGGAAAGCACGTCCAACACGGGCAGCACAGTGGAGGGTAATAGTGAATCAGCTGCTTTTCCACATCATGTGTGCTTTAGTTCAGCGTTCTATGACATGATAATACGGAACAATTTTCGACATGGATCGGTGGATTTCTCGAGACATCGACCTTCACCGCCCGGCTTAACGACTGAAGTCAGCCAGACGTTGGATGGTGGTCACGTGCATCAAGCTCACAACAAAATGATCTGTGTCGTGTCACGAGTTATGCATGTGCCATATTTGAAATTGTTTTCGATTCAGTTAGGCCAATTAGGTTCGGTTTTGGTTCCAGAACGCCGGGTTCGGTGTGCTGACCCCATTGACCTATACTGACCTGCATGGTTCTATTCAGCTGAAGTTGAATAGTTCTGATGGCCATCCTGAAAGCTTCGCGTTGCCACCCTTCTTTGTGTCGATATGTTCTGAAAAAATGGCGACCCCCCGCCCTCCAGTCCACTGCCCGCCATAAACATAGCCTCCCCCAGTGCACATGATAGGAATTCGTTCATATTTAAGCACAGTGTGTGTAGCCTTTAAGTGAGCTGGGTTCGACTAGTGAACGCACAAGGCAGTGTGGCCTGCCAGGCGCCCAGACACGCTGACAAAACACGGCAGTGCGGGTGTGGCAGAAAACTCCTGCCCGGTACACCAAGTACCTAGCCCTGTTAGTGGACTCCTGCCCGGTACACCTAATACCTAGCCCTGTTGGTGGACTCCTGTCCGGTACACCTAATACCTAGCCCTGTTAGTGGACTCCTGTCCGGTACACCTAATACCTAGCCCTGTTGGTGGACTCCTGTCCGGTACACCTAATACCTTGCCATGTTGGTGGACTCCTGCCCAGTATACCAGTATACCTAATACCTAGCAATGTTTTAGGTTCATCAGCTTCCGTAAATGGGATTTAGTCAGACTACGCATTGCTAACACCAATAAAAAAACTCAACCGACGCATGTGCCGGAAATGACACGACACAAGCGTACCATGGTTTGATGCAGGTGCAGGCAGAAAAATCAACGAACCGTGCACGACGAAACTTTCGTGAGGGTTCAACAATTTCCCATTGGAAACCCAAATATTGTGACATGAGGTATCTTCGCTAGTCGCAAGATGCGTGTGTGTGTGTGTAGGTGTGTGTGTGTGTGTGTGTGTGTGTGTGTGTGTGTGTGTGTGTGTGTGTGTGTGTGCGTGTGTGTGTGTGTGTGTGTGTGTGTGTGTGTGTGTGTGAGAGAACGGGGGTGTATGGGTCCCACAGATGGTCCGGATCAAGTCGAAGGGGGAGGGGGGGCAAGAGCCATTTTGAAGTAAATTCTTTACGTGCAACAGCCACAGCGTCAACGTTAAACTCGTCCAAAGTTGAGGAGGTCTTTGCCCCACTCTGCCTTCCTGGCTCTTACGTCCATGCTAAGATCAGTACAACCGACCGACCTCAAAAGACCGACCTCAAAAGACCGACCTCAAAAGACCGACCTCAAAAGACCGACCTCAAAAGACCGACCTCAAAAGACCGACCTCAAAAGACCGACCTCAAAAGACCGACCTCAAAAGCACAATGGTGACAAAACAGTTCCAAGAAATGCCTTCGAGGGTGACTCAGCACCTAGCGATTTTCTAATCAAGTTGGTTTGGAGGTCGCGGTAGCAAGACCGTGACCCACGCTGCTGAGAACGAGAGTAATGATTGGACGGTTCGCCAGTACTGTGTGGGTGGGCGCCCGGCGATCAGTGGTTAAGCTGTGCGTCTGACATGCTTGAGGAGCGGGGAACGATCCCCTGCGGTGCCCGCGCTTCCTGCCACGGTGAGAGGCCCGTGACGTCACATGTCCTCAGCTGCTGGGTGCGCGCGTCAGTGGGTCGCGGGTAGTACGTGGACGGGTCATCAGTGCTGTGTGGACGGGTCGTCAGTGCTGTGTAGACGGGTCGTCAGTGCTGTGTGGACGGGTCGTCAGTGCTGTGTGGACGGGTCATCAGTACTGTGTGGACGGGTCATCAGTGCTGTGTGGACGGGTCGTCAGTGCTGTGTGGACGGGTCGTCAGTGCTGTGTGGACGGGTCATCAGTGCTGTGTGGACGGGTCATCAGTGCTGTGTGGACGGGTCGTCAGTGCTGTGTGGACGGGTCGTCAGTGCTGTGTGGACGGGTCATCAGTACTGTGTGGATAGATCGTCATTACTGTGTGGACGGGTCGTCAGTACCATGTGGACGGATCGTCTGTGCTGTGTGGACTGATCGTCATACTGCATGCATGGATCGTTAGTGTTGTATGGATGATCGTCATTACTGTGTGGACGGGTCGTCAGTACCGTGTGGATGGATCGTCAGTACTGTGTGGATGGATCATCAGTACTGTGTGGGCAGGTTGTCAAGACAGTGGGAGGCACTGTGTGGACGAATGGTAAGTAAGCGCTGACCTCGAAAAAAAAATTCCGGCCTCGCTCGACAATGTCAAGACCCCCGCTCTGTACTTCAATCGCTCACTTCGACTGCGAGTGGGATGCTCAGTGGTAGGCCACCAATTTCCGATAGTCTCCGAGTGAAAGCATTGACAGCAGAAGTAGGGACATGGTACTTCAACTCCAACATTGATACTTCCGAATGATGCAATGATTTACATCACTGTCTGCATGTATCCCATGGGTGATCGAAATAGTCCTTAAAACCCTTTCACACATAACTGGCGCTTGTCCACGCAGTACTGACGACCCGTCCGCACATCACTGGTGACCCGTTCACACAGCACTTGTGACCCGCTCCCGTACTACTGGCTGTGGCTACCCGTCCCAACTGCACTGGCGAACTGTTCATGCAGTACTGGTGACCCGTCCACACAGCACTGGCGACCAGTCCACACAGTGCCGTCCATGGCGACCATGTCCATGACAACCGTCAACGAACTCGACGGCAAGGTTGACGGTCGCGGCACCACGACCTCCAAACCCGCTCCATTATAAGATCGTTAGGTCACATGGTCGGCGGTCGGACTACCGCAGTAGCCGGACGGCGACGCGCCTCACAAATCAGACGCGCCTCACAAATCAGACGCGCCTCACAAGTCAGACGCGCCTCACAAGTCAGACGCACCCACACGGCCGACCCGCCACACTCCGTGCTCTGACTATTCTCCAATCGCCGAAAATCGGCTTGGCCACCTGCAATGTGCTCAGCTCATCGTTGTATGCACCACGTGACACCATGCCGTACCGTAGGGTGGTGGTCGTCGGCCGTGCTGCTGTGTGCTGTACATGGTGGCGCGTGGTGTCTGGGTGGTAGTCATTGGCCATGCTGCTGTGTGCTGTACATGGTGGCGCGTGGTGTCTGGGTGGTGGTCGTCGGCCGTGCTGCTGTGTGCTGTACATGGTGGCGCGTGGTGTCTGCGTGATAGTCATTGGTCATGCTGTTGTATGCTGTACATGGTGGCGCGTGGTGTCTGGGTGGTAGTCATTGAACATGCTGTTGTGTACATGGTGGCGCGTGGTGTCTGGCAGCGGACGGGGCAGATACCTATCTGAAAAAAAACATTATATGGGAAACAATAAGTCAGCTGACCGATTGTCCGTATGGTGGACACATGTCAGATGTCCGCCCTTGCAGCTGCTATGTGGGCCATGCAGTCATTGCATCAGGATGTAGTCCATTGATATAGCCGTCGGATACTGAAGTTCAGTTCATAGGTTGAGGCCCCTCCCTACCTAGAGGTGGGACGTTCTGTACCTTTGGCATGCACGAAAATCCTGAGGTTGAAAATGTGCCTCGCATCTTCCACCGTTCTTCCCCCGGTCTTTTCTTCCCAATTTCAAATTGCATGCATGATGCTGTAATTAATATTAATTTAATATCCCGGCAATGTTCTAAGCTTGCTTGCATACGCCAACTTTCGCCTGCCGTGGTGGACAATATGCCAACGTTCGCTTGCCATGGTGGATAAATCGACATGGCGAATTGCATGGTGCATCCATCCTCCAACTGAATGTCATGGTGCATCTCTCCCCCACTGGATATCATGGTGCGCTTCTCCCCCACTGGATATCATGGTGCACCCTTCCAACACTAAAATTCAAGTTGCATCCTCTCCTCCACTAATGTCACGGTGCGCCTGTCACCCGGTGAATACTATGGTGCACCTTCTTCCCCACGCAATGGAACATAGTCCTCGACATACTCGACGTGAGGCATACACCTTCAATAGAAAACCCAAAGTCAACTACTGCCTCCATTTTAAGGTGTCAACTGCGAAACAGCTACCTACTGCCAGTGGTAATCTGGCCGGACATAGTGACCCAGGTGGCCACCAGTCATGGCCGGCCACCCGGCCATTGCCAGTGGTAATCTGACCAGACATAGTGACCCAGGTGGCCACCAGTCATGGCCAGCCACCCGGCCATTGCCAGTGGTAATCTGACCAGACATAGTGACCCAGGTGGCCACCAGTCATGGCCAGCCACCCGGCCATTGCCAGTGGTAATCTGACCAGACATAGTGACCCAGGTGGCCACCAGTCATGGCCGGCCACCCGGCCATTGCCAGTGGTAATCTGACCAGACATAGTGACCCAGGTGGCCACCAGTCATTGCCAGCCACCCGGCCATTGCCAGTGGTAATCTGACCGGACATAGTGACCCAGGTGGCCACCAGTCATGGCCAGCCACCCGGCCACTGCCAGTGGTAATCTGACCGGACATAGTGACCCAGGTGGCCACCAGTCATGGCCAGCCACCCGGCCATTGCCAGTGGTAATCTGACCGGACATAGTGACCCAGGTGGCCACCAGTCATGGCCAGCCACCCGGCCACTGCCAGTGGTAATCTGACCGGACATAGTGACCCAGGTGACTACCGGTCATGGTCAGCTACCCGGCCACTGCCAGTGGTAATCTGACCGGACATAGTGACCCAGGTGGCCACCAGTCATGGCCAGCCACCCGGCCACTGCCAGTGGTAATCTGACCGGACATAGTGACCCAGGTGACTACCGGTCATGGTCAGCTACCCGGCCACTGCCAGTGGTAATCTGACCGGACATAGTGACCCAGGTGGCCACCAGTCATGGCCAGCCACCCGGCCATTGCCAGTGGTAATCTGACCGGACATAGTGACCCAGGTGGCCACCAGTCATGGCCAGCCACCCGGCCATTGCCAGTGGTAATCTGACCGGACATAGTGACCCAGGTGACTACCGATCATGGTCAGCTACCCGGCCATTGCCAGTGGTAATCTGACCGGACATAGTGACCCAGGTGGCCATCAGTCATGGCCAGCCACCCGGCCATTGCCAGTGGTAATCTGACCGGACATAGTGACCCAGGTGACTACCGGTCATGGTCAGCTACCCGGCCACTGCCAGTGGTAATCTGACCGGACATAGTGACCCAGGTGGCCACCAGTCATGGCCAGCCACCCGGCCACTGACAGTGGTAATCTGACCGGACATAGTGACCCAGGTGACTACCGGTCATGGTCAGCTACCCGGCCACTGACAGTGGTAATCTGACCGGACATAGTGACCCAGGTGGCCACCAGTCATGGCCAGCCACCCGGCCATTGCCAGTGGTAATCTGACCAGACATAGTGACCCAGGTGGCCACCAGTCATGGCCAGCCACCCGGCCATTGCCAGTGGTAATCTGACCAGACATAGTGACCCAGGTGGCCACCAGTCATGGCCAGCCACCCGGCCATTGCCAGTGGTAATCTGACCGGACATAGTGACCCAGGTGGCCACCAGTCATGGCCAGCCACCCGGCCATTGCCAGTGGTAATCTGACCGGACATAGTGACCCAGGTGGCCACCAGTCATGGCCAGCCACCCGGCCATTGCCAGTGGTAATCTGACCGGACATAGTGACCCAGGTGACTACCGGTCATGGTCAGCTACCCGGCCACTGCCAGTGGTAATCTGACCGGACATAGTGACCCAGGTGGCCACCAGTCATGGCCAGCCACCCGGCCATTGCCAGTGGTAATCTGACCAGACATAGTGACCCAGGTGGCCACCAGTCATGGCCGGCCACCAGTCATGGCCAGCCACCCGGCCATTGCCAGTGGTAATCTGACCAGACATAGTGACCCAGGTGGCCACCAGTCATGGCCAGCCACCCGGCCATTGCCAGTGGTAATCTGACCGGACATAGTGACCCAGGTGGCCACCAGTCATGGCCAGCCACCCGGCCACTGCCAGTGGTAATCTGACCGGACATAGTGACCCAGGTGGCCACCAGTCATGGCCAGCCACCCGGCCATTGCCAGTGGTAATCTGACCGGACATAGTGACCCAGGTGGCCACCAGTCATGGCCAGCCACCCGGCCATTGCCAGTGGTAATCTGACCGGACATAGTGACCCAGGTGGCCACCAGTCATGGCCAGCCACCCGGCCACTGACAGTGGTAATCTGACGGGACATAGTGACCCAGGTGGCCACCAGTCATGGCCAGCCACCAGTCATGGCCAGCCACCCGGCCACTGCCAGTGGTAATCTGACCGGACATAGTGACCCAGGTGGCCACCAGTCATGGCCAGCCACCCGGCCATTGCCAGTGGTAATCTGACCGGACATAGTGACCCAGGTGGCCACCAGTCATGGCCAGCCACCCGGCCACTGACAGTGGTAATCTGACCGGACATAGTGACCCAGGTGACTACCGGTCATGGTCAGCTACCCGGCCACTGCCAGTGGTAATCTGACCGGACATAGTGACCCAGGTGGCCACCAGTCATGGCCAGCCACCCGGCCACTGACAGTGGTAATCTGACCGGACATAGTGACCCAGGTGGCCACCAGTCATGGCCAGCCACCCGGCCACTGACAGTGGTAATCTGACCGGACATAGTGACCCAGGTGACTACCGGTCATGGTCAGCTACCCGGCCACTGCCAGTGGTAATCTGACCGGACATAGTGACCCAGGTGGCCACCAGTCGTGGTCAGCCACCCGGCCACTGACAGTGGTAATCTGGCCGGACATAGTGACCCAGGTGGCCACCAGTCATGGCCGGCCACCAGTCATGGCCAGCCACCCGGCCATTGCCAGTGGTAATCTGACCGGACATAGTGACCCAGGTGGCCACCAGTCATGGCCAGCCACCCGGCCATTGCCAGTGGTAATCTGACCGGACATAGTGACCCAGGTGGCCACCAGTCATGGCCGGCCACCAGTCATGGCCAGCCACCCGGCCATTGCCAGTGGTAATCTGACCAGACATAGTGACCCAGGTGGCCACCAGTCATGGCCAGCCACCCGGCCACTGACAGTGGTAATCTGACCGGACATAGTGACCCAGGTGGCCACCAGTCATGGCCAGCCACCCGGCCATTGCCAGTGGTAATCTGACCAGACATAGTGACCCAGGTGGCCACCAGTCATGGTCAGCCACCCGGCCGAACTGCTGAAGGATTTTCGTCATCGTGAGGCTGGTCGAACGGATCCGTCCTGTCTTATGTTTGAGTGCTGCTGCAAGGAGCATGCTGGGAGAAAAAGGCGACATTTAATGTGATCTCCTCGTATCTAAAAGTATGGTCACATTTACCATGCTTGATATCGCCAGCATGTACAGATATTGGCGGTAGCATGCATAGCAGCATAGTGATACATGGAGTATTTGGCAAATATATATTTTTCATGTTGATATTGCACAAAGAAATCACATTAAGTTATGTTTTTGGCAATATTTATCCAACATTGATGAGGAAATTTAAAACATCAGCTTCAGACAGCTGTTGTCATTGAGCCAACTGCCCAGTTTGTCACTGAACCAACTGCCCAGTTTGTCACTGAACCATCTTCCCAGTTTGTCACTGAGCATGCTGCCAAGTTTGTCACTGAACCATCTTCCCAGTTTGTCACTGAGCCAACTGCCCAGTTTGACACTAAACCATCTTCCCAGTTTGTCACTGAACCAACTGCCCAGTTTGACACTGAACCAACTGCCCAGTTTGTCACTGAACCAACTGCCCAGTTTGTCACTGAACCATCTTCCAAGTTTGTCACTGAGCCAACTGCCCAGTTTGTCACTGAGCCAACTGCCCAGTTTGTCACTGCACCAACTTTCCAGTTTGTCACAGAACCAACTGCCCAGTTTGTCAGAGTCAACAACCCAGTTTGTCACTAAACCAACTGCCCAGTTTGTCACTGAACCAACAACCCAGTTTGTCACTAAACCAACTGCTCAGTTTGCCACTGAACCAACTGCCCAGTTTGCCAGTGAACCAACTGCCCAGTTTGTCATTGAGCCAACTGCCCAGTTTGTCACTGAACCAACAACCCAGTTTGTCACTGAGCCAACAACCCAGTTTGACACTGAACCAACTGCCCAGTTTGCCACTGAACCAAATGCCCAGTTTTCCACGGAACCAATTGCCCAGTTTGCCACTGAACCAAATGCCCAGTTTGCCACTGAACCAACTGCCCAGTTTGTCACTGAACCAAATGCCCAGTTTGCCACTGAACCAACTGCCCAGTTTGCCACTGAACCAACTGCCCAGTTTGTCACTGAACCAACTGCCCAGTTTGTCACTGAACCAAATAACCAGTATGCCACTGAACCAACTGCCCAGTTTACAGCCTCAGTCTGTGGCCAACGCATTGCCAAACCGACGTTAAATATAAAGGCTTTCACCCAAGAAGGCAACATATCCCAGAGTATAATACAGCAAATGGCTGACAAGAAGATTCTGCCGGGAGTCGTGCCAATGAAAGATATATATATATATATATATATATATATATATATATATATATATATATATATATAAATATATATATATACATAGTTATATATATATATAATTATATATGTATATAATTATATATGTATATATATATATATATATATATATATATATATATCTGAAGATATGGGGTGAATTCAGAGAAGATTGCTATGGTGGTCAATTTAGCATCAAAAGGCACATACGATGCGTAAATAAGCTTCGATAAACTAAATAATATTAGTATTTTCGTGCAATTTCTCACAACGGAACAAAGTACAGTTTGCGAAGAAAATGTACACAGCAACCACGTTCCCATACGGCAAGACACCCATAAGCGCGCGAGAGCCCATTTAACAGGTTGCTTAAGGGCTGGTCGAACTTCAGAATGTGCATAAGCATGCGAATGTAAAGGGTTCACACATGGCTGTAGATGAGAGGTGATTAGCAGGTGGTTGGCTTATTGGATTTCATATGGTAGAGTGATGTTGAATAGCATAATGCTGATGTATTGGTGTGTTGTGTGGACGGATGTATTGGTGTGCTGTGTGGACGGATGTATTGGTGTGCTGTGTGGACGGATGTATTGGTGTGCTGTGTGGACGGATGTATTGGTGTGCTGTGTGGACGGATGTATTGGTGTGCTGTGTGGACGGATGTGTGGTTGATTGGAGGTTGCACATGTTGTGTATATGTTAAATGCATGTGTTAATACAGGAAGAAATTGTTGAAAAGGCCACTTGGCTTGCGCATCCACCTAGTTGTGCATGGGCCGGCTCCCTGGTTGCGCTCTCGACTTGTGACTCCGCCTGGTTTAGCGACCCCCATGATCACCTACCCCTCCCTTCATCTAGTTTGCCTGCCTCACCACGTCCACGATCGTGGCTGAAGAATGCTTCTGTCGTCCGGTTGGACAAAACAGCCAAGGCTCACTGAATAGTAGTCAAACCGTGAGCGCTCTGAATGCCGTTTGTGCCGTGGCCAGCCGACCTGGCCGGGAGCCGGTGTCAGGCACCCGACACCGTCCACTTCTCAAGGATACCAGCCTGACAACTGGCCAGCCGACCTGGCCGGGAGCCGGTGTCAGGCACCCGACACCGTCCACTTCTCAAGGATACCAGCCTGACAACTGGCCAGCCGACCGGGCCGGGAGCCGGTGTCAGGCACCCGACACCGTCCACTTCTCAGGGATACCAGCCTGACAACTGGCCAGTTATCGTGAGAGCCGGCCGACTCGGTCACCGCCAGACGTTGGACGGAAAGGTGCTGGAGTAAGGGGAGTCGGACGGGAGCGACGCTTACGGTGGTGTGCATTCAGCCTCTGCTCCTGTCAATTCTGAAGACCCAGTATCCTTACCATCCTAAGGAGGAGATCTATGCGAATAGGGAGATCATACCTTCCTTCCACTGGTTCTCAACCAGGCGTGACGGAAGTATTGCTCGTTGTTTACATCCCGATGCAATTAACACTGCAGTGACTTCCCAAAATCAGGCCCGGGGCCGGCCACACAAATGGAATCAGGGGAGCTGGGCCGACAAAGGCCGTATTGAAGTTAATTGCGTGTATGTGAAGTCCACATGCGCTTGAGACAGATCAATCCAAGACTGAGGAGTACTTGGCCCTCAGCTTCCAGTCCTAGGCTTGCACTTCTCATAGCCTGGAGTTGCATTGGTGTAACTGATTTAGCAACTTTTGTTGTGGGAAAGCAACAGGTTGCTGCAACGGCCACTTACTTTTGCAAGCTATCCAAATATGTATGTACTTCTGTTTCGTCAGATTTCGGTGGATGCGGTGCAAAGGTCTTTTTTATTGTTTTACTGAATAAAGGTGAAGGTGTCTAGATTCTGATAAACATGATTTATGCAACATTTGTCCTACAAGATCGACAAAATGCGGGTGGGGTGGGGGGGTGGAGGAGCATGGTCCACATCGCCTACCTTTCGATCCACCGCTGTGTCCCGAACTGATCGACAGGTCCCGAACTGAGCCACATTGGCTCTCCCGCAAACCCTCCCACGTGGCGCCGACGTCTCCGGAAACTGACGTCACGCCACACGTCAGCAGTCTTGCCGCCTGACGGTCTTTTCCCGTTTGCGACTGAAGCAGGAACACCTATCAAGCCGGGGTAAGCTGCGTCAGCCTAGTGCCTGCCGTCCAGGCTTTGGAGCATCAGTGTAGGTGCGGTAAAAAAAAATGTGGGATACGGGAGATTCAGAAATAAGCCCCCATATCCAAAAATGACTGGATTTTGGAATCGCGGTATTTGGGTTTCCGAAAGTTTGTTTTTGTGGGACTATTCAAATATAAATACGATGAACGTTGAGAGCAGAGGAATTGCTCCACCAACGAATTGAGTGATGCAGGGGCCGATCTTTACCCTCACATTACGAACGTGCTGGGGTAACGTGGGAGGTCGAGCGCATTCCATGATCTTCGGAACTAACCGTCCAAGGGCAAAATTCAAACAACGTTGTGGAGCTCGTTAAATGCAAAGCTCGATAACGCTTTGCAAACACCGGTAGGCCACACACGATATCTACTAGGGTTGGCACTTGCTTTCGGTGACAAAACGTCACGCTAAACGGAACAACGTTTGTGATTTTCGGCGGCATGTAAAACACCGTTAACGCTTGAACGATGAACATACATGCATGAAATAAACCGCGAAGAAGGGTGTCAGTTTGCCAAACACGATGCACGCGAGGCGTCATCACCCAATGGCAGGTCATATCGGCTAATTTTCCTTCCGATGGAAAATTTGAGGGTTCAGAGCCCAGCAGGAGCACACTTTTCCAGGCTTAGCCACGCCCAATGCTACATGAGTGATACTCAGAGCCCATTTTAGGTACATTAGCAGCTCCGTCACATGCATGCTCCCCATAAAGTGAATCCAGATGCCACTGAGGCAATGCTCATTACCAGCTGAGAAAAAGACGTATCTCAAGGTCAAAGTCACATTGAGATCATGTCATATCAGCATAAAATGCGAGCCACGACGTTTCTAGTTGCAATATTGCACCGTACATAGCTTTGTTGTCTCCTAAAATAGCTAGCTAATATTCCAAGATGCAAAACACCAGCAATGTGCCTGGTACCGCAAAACATGACCGATTCTAAGGTGCAGGCTTTCGGAAACCAGAGCATTGCTTGGTGACCTCATATGTCAGGTACGACCTGATAATTTCAGAACAGGTGCATGAAAATTGCTATACTCTCAACTACAACACAAAACTGTAGCATCATCGCGCAGTTATTTTTTTTAGCTGGGTTCGAAAACAAACACAGGGAAGGGGGTTGGATTGACTTACCTTGTAATGCAAGGGTAGAGCCCCCACAGCATCCACACTTTCATTGTTAAGGGACCAGACCGGACCTACCACACAGCTGCTACAATGCTGTTTTATTTAGCGTAAGTGCATTGCATACAAGGACTGAGTATTCCCGTTATATCACCACTCCTTATATTATACAAGCTGGCTAATATAAAGCGTAAGTCGCTCGATGACACCTCTCGAAGCCAAAAGTGCACACAGGGCTGTGATCGCCTCTGGATTGTCTCCGCTTTCATTCACAACGATGTCCTGTGGAACCAGCACATTCGGCCAGCAGGCATCTGGCCAATGTTATACGCATCGTATATACTTCATAATGCAGCGTATGTACTGTAACCTTCGGCAGTGAAGCAAGATGGGTAAAGAACTAACAAATATGCATGATGAAGGCAACATGCAATTTAACTCGCTGATATCAAATAAGGCAGACCGCAATTCAAGGTATTTTTTATCAGAAGCAATGCAATATTTACGAGCACAGAGTATGGAACATGATACAGAGCATGGGGTGGGAGAGGAGCACGGGAGTGATAACTTTCAATTGTGCAGATCTGCGACACCTCGACATTTATTTAACTGGCTTAGGAAGCCAACACCACCCCAGCACCAACGAGTCAGATATCACAGGCCAGATTGTGGCATGGGGCGCACCACTACCGAATCCGGAATTTCGGATGGGAGGGGGGCAATACAGAAAATGAGTCATCCTATATAAGGTATCCAATTGTTAGTGACCAAAAATGGTGTAAAAATGGGTTGAATTTATTTTTGCATTTCTACATAACATTCCTATTTTCAGCACAGTGGGTAATTATTTCCATAATTTTAATCCAGGTATGTCCAGTTTAGAGTGATATGGCCCCATTCACTGAACATGTGCTGCTGTGGCGAAATACAATCCAAGCATGGTTGGATGGAAAATACAAGTTGCATGGTCTTCAAAACCACGAAAAAAAGGATTTCAAATCATAGGTTCTATTACTTCATTAAACTACCGAACATTCCGTTTTCAGCAATGCTCAATTGTCGATATACGGTAGTCATAACTGAAGCTCGAAACGTTGGTGTTTTATTTAAGCAATATAGCTTTTCACTACAAAGTGCCAAACGAGCACCATTGAGGGCGAAAAGGGCCTTGCGGGGTGACAGTACATAAGTGTCCCCTCCCAAAATATGCACAACACTCCTGCTAATCGGCAAGAGCGTAGCTTGCAAAAACCGATCAAACCTGGACTGTCCTACCCTAGACCCTAGTCCAATGACTCCAATCCCCTCAGTTGGACTGGGGTCAGAATATGTACGTTAGTAGACGCACTGAAGGGAGTGCGTTTTGGAGGCGACTTTTGAAGCCTCAATGCAATTTTTTCGGAGCTCGACTCGATATTTTAAGGATCCTCCTCTTATTTATTGGTCCAGACTCAACTATTCCGGACCCCGGTACACTTTTTGAGGCCACGACATAATTGGTAGGATCCTGTGCGATTTTGTTTGCGGGCGATTGCGATTGCGATTTTCGGGCTGTCGTTCGATTTATGGAGGCAGCGCCACAATTTGATTGGGTTGGATCCTATCGCGGTTGTAATGACCCGGCGCGATTTTATTTGGAGATCCAGCGTGTTGTATTCGGGGTCATAGCGTTATTTTTTTTCCAGGGATTCGCCAGACTTTTGTTCTCGCGCAAACGCTGGATACCAACTCGAAAATAAATGGTTCAGTTCACCTTACCACAGGCCACAACCTAACCAGAGGCCGTCTCGGTCTCCGGAAGATTCAGTAAAACGAAATACAATATTCGTGATAGTACAAGAACTGGTATCAATTTACTACGAACGCTACGAGCCAGAGCTTCGAGTATCCAAAATGGAACAGGCTATACGACAGCTGACGAAGTTATCATGAAAGCACCTTAAACAACTGTGACAACCAGGGGTTTCTTATGCTTCTGGTGAGGCTTGGGCTCATCAAAAGCAAAGCGTGTCACCTCCGGGGATCCGCGCTCCCCGGAGGTGCCACTCCGCTGCCGAGTTGGGAGAGTTTCACCGCCGCTGCGCCGGAACTGTCGGCCGGACCGGGGTCACGCAGCTTCGGTGACGTCACCGCCGTTCCGACGGACAGCGGGCCGTGATTGGTCGGCGCCGTCGACCAGCTGGCCACAACGAAATCAGCTGCTCGCCACTACGCCACGGAAAGTGGAGCTGCGGCGTCAGTCGTGTGGTGGCTGCGGCGCAGGTGGGACGCGCCCGTTCGCTGGTCGTCGCGGCCGGGTATCCACTCAGCTGGGGGAACCTTGTTCTCTGTGGCGACGCACGCGGCACAGAGGAAATGCTTCCCCATGGCGAGACACACGCACCGATCGGCAGGAAACATGTGAAGACGGCTGCCCCCGCTGGTCTGGTGGATGAGGATATTTTACGTGTGATCCGAAGTGCAGAGAACTCGCTGACGCCGTACACAGATGCCACACAGGTGAGTTGGCCGACTATGTTGATGGAACGGTTCAGAGCGACATGCTGCTGCTGAGGCTTCCTGACGTCGCCTCCGTGTCTGTTCAATTAACGTCCTCGCTGAGTTGGTTGAGGAATAACTGGCTTGCGAGATAAAAAACGACAGCTGCTTTTCCTGAAATGACGTCAGTATATTTTTTTTTAAATCTCCAACTCCAGTTTGCGTCCTCGATAATTGAGTTGATGTGGTGGCCAGCTGTGCACATATGAATTGTCTTTATATGCATCCAGTCACTCGGGAACATAGTGGGGTCCGCAACAGATGGGAGCTGAAACGTTGCCTTCAGCAGATATTATTGTTTTTTTGAATGCTGTCATAGTGAAGCAAGTTGTTCAACTTCAAATTCAGAAGTTTGTTGAATATACTGCAAACTGGACGCGGCAAACTTATTGAATACATTAATCATTTGACGTGAACTTGAGGGTGGTGGCCGCCTCCGCAATGGCACTGCGGAAGCGAAGAGTAATGTGGGTTTTGTAGTGTGGCTATCTGTCAGATCTCGGTTATATGGATGATTTCGAGAACTGTTTTGGCTTACACTTGTTTAATTCCTGGCCACTCTATAATCATATTGTTCATCACATATCGAATATGGTAGCGTTATATTTTGCATTCCGAGGAGCAAATAATAGCGAGGTCCAATGGACAGTTCGTCGGCTACTTAGACGAAAGTTGCATTTCGATAACTGTGGAGTAAAACTTGCTTCTTTCGCTTAAATAAATATGGTTCCATTGTGTTAATGCTTCCGAACACCGTGATAGTTATACGCTGACCTCCATTAGCACTAGAGCAGCATTTCACTATAACATTTATGGCTTTGTTAATTGCAAAACTGGTCGGTAACATGCCAATGTATTGTTGAAATGTGTGATCAAGGTGTCATAAAGTACATTGAAAGCTTTCGTCTGCAAGCCATCTTCAGTTGAAGTATAATAGTTACATTTGGAGTACAATTCGAACAATACATTGGCATCTTACCAACCAGTTTTGTAATTATTATAATAATGTCCGTGCCGGCCGTTCTCCAATTTATACAATTGCCGGTTTTGTTAAAATTACCAGCCGGCAGATGGACTTGACTGTGTTTCACCGATCTAGCTCGGTACGGACTCGGGATATTGATACGATTAAAACGAAATGAATGCCAAATTCGCAATACCTCTAAACATGCACTTAATTTTCATTACTTCATTTATTTTTGCAGAAGTTATCGGCGATAAGCAGGAATACGCATGTACTCAAGCAGGAACGGCACCGTCCAGCGCTGATTATTATGCATCAGTGCACAATATACATATGCATATGTGGAGAACGATCTTTTCTTAAATTTGATATCAATTTACTTCCGTTGCTGTGTTGAGCTACAATTGTGCACAACAAAGTAATATCTTGTTTGAAAGGAGGCAGCAGGCCGTCAGCATTGCTGCTACAATAACGTGATCCAATCAAGCCTATCCCATACTATCTAGACGTATCATGTCGTAATGCGGCCTGGAATCCTATTGGACTTTCATGTCAGACATTTATGTGGCATTGGGCTTCCTTCCAGTATTAGTTTCAATGAAAAGTTGAATGCAGTTCGGATGTTTCCAGATGGATTCTTGAGGTACGAACACGATCTGAGAAAGCATGTTAATCATACGTACGATGGACGTCAGGAGCAGGTTTTATTTTAGCTTGACTGAACAAGGCATCCAATTATGGAAGGTAGTACGAATTGCACATGTACCATCACGCAGTGTCGTTTCTTTCCCCGACGAATTAAGCGGCTACTTGGTGTTGTAACTGTCAGTTCACCTTTGAACGCAACTTGTTGTGCCATTACTTGGTGATATTCGTGTTTTCGCGAGAATGCTACTAATACGAATATTATACACATGATACTTCTGGGGTACTCTCTGGAACACGAACATCATTTTCCGATATTGACGGAATGTATTTGACAGGAATATATTTAGGAACACTTTTCGGAATATATTTTGGAACTTATCTTATGATACTTCTGTTACGGAACTTGTGCTACTGAAGTTATGTTACAGAACTTATGTTACGAAACTCATGTTACGAGGAATGCTTCGTGATATTTCATAGTGAATATATGTCCCGCAGGCTGAGGCAACATGCAAATTAGTTGTAGGTCAACAGCGGCAGCGGCGGCACCATTTTCTATCATGGCCCTCTGATATGGTAGCTTTTTATGTCGTAATATTATCCAAAATTTAAAGTAATCTCTACTTGCAAACTCTGGTCATCAACGAGAAGAGCGATTGTAGTTTTGGTGTACTACTTGACTGCCGAGGCACCAAGCATCTGACCGAGTATGGGTGTTCCAAACACCTGTTGTGACTGACGTGCACTGGTCGTAATAACAAGCTGTGTTCTACATTCATTTTTGCATCCCACCAAATAGGTACGTGATTCATTAGGTCGATTCCATAACCAAATTTGCAGCAAGTTTGTGTGAGCTGGAGCGAGCTTGTATTCTAGCTTAATAACGTTTTTCCACATGGCACAAAACAATTTCCAAAGGTATTGCCCGACGAGTCGTTCTGAACTGACTCACATAAGTATGGCTCGACGAGTGGTTCTCAACTCACTGACAAAAGTATTGCTCGACGAGTGGTTATCTCAACTGACTGACACAAATATGGCTTGACGAGTGGTTCTCTCAACTGACTGGCATTTCAGTTGCCAGGAGATGCAGACACATAGTTGAGTTCCAGCGTCCAGGAAGTGAACTATGCATACTTTGTGCAATGTGTCTATGGACATTCAGAGTCACAACGGTATAAGTGCCAGCTTCCAGAATCATAGGAACGTTATAGTTATACCATACCTCCCGAAGACACAGAAGGCCTTCCTTTAAGCTGCATCACATCTCGACGAGGGCTGATTTAAGTATCTCCCAGTAATTCGTCTCTTGTATATCCCTGCAAGTTTTATATGCAATTTATCATGTATTTGAAAACAGGTGCGGTTGCGACATTCTGGATCTTTTTCATTCAGATATACTAGCTTCATTTCAAGGTGCGAATAAATAGTTGTGCATACGACAGCTGGCGGTGTGCAATATGAGCAAGGCACTATTCCAGTGACACTATTCTAGGGACACTATTCCAGTGGCATTATTCCAGTAGCACTATTCCAGTGGCACTATTCCAGTGACACTATTCTAGGGACACTATTCCAGTGGCATTATTCCAGTTGCACTATTCCAGTGGCACAATTCCAGTGGCATTATTCCAGGGACACTATTCCAGTGGCACTATTCCAGTGGACCTATTTCAGTGGCACTATTCCAGTGCGGGAATGCTCTGTTTGGACGCCCATTGTTTTTTTTTTCTCGGTTCGACTGTGTTGTCCTCGGCAATGCTAGCCCCAGGTACTCTACAGACACGTGCCAGTAATTAGTATGCTTCATTCGGCGGTATTTCAGACACGTTCGGCGGTATTTCAGGCACGCCCGGTGGTATTTCAGGCACGTCCGGTGGTATTTCAGGCCCGTCCGGTGGTGTTTCAGACATGTCCGGTGGTGTTTCAAGCACGTTCGGCGGTATTTCAGGCACGTTCGGCGGTATTTCAGGCACACCCGCTGGTATTCCAGGCACGTTCGTCGGTATTTCAGGCACGTTCGGCGATATTTCAGGCACGCCCGGTGGTATTTCAGGCACGTCCGGTGGTGTTTCAGGCACGTTCGGCGGTATTTCAAACACGTTCGCAGCGGCGCATTTCCCTCGATGTCGCTCGATGGGTCAGATTATGGGGGTGTAGTATGATCGTTGTCAAGTCACTTACGCATGACATGACCTTCACGATTGGTTGCAATGGCATAACGCTTATATAATTATGTACATTAACTGTCAGTGTATCGAAATATAACGTTCAACCGTTCTTTTCCCTTGCAATATCGAAATAGTGGCTAACGATCCTGCTAAATAATACATGGTTGGCGTGACCAAATACACGTCACCAGATGCACGTCACCAGATACACGTCACCAGATGCACGTCACCAGATACACGTCACCAGATGCACGTCACCAGATGCACGTCACCAGATGCACGTCACCAGATGCACGTCACCAGATACACGCTCTAGTCCGCCCACATGCCGGCAATTATAATGGAAACGCTTTTTCTACGAAGCGATCTGAGCCTGCTCCAATGGTCCAGCTGTGTGAAGCCTGCCTGTGAGCGGTCCGTTGACCGCCTGTCTGTTGTGACAACGAATTGCCGACCCGTTGTACACATTGCTCGGCAATTCGGCAGCGTCCATAGCGGGCCAGTGGTACCACCATATAGCGGGCCAGTGGTGCCACCATATAGCGGGCCAGTGGTGCCACCATGTAGCGGGCCAGGGGTGCCACCATATAGCGGGCCAGTGGTGCCACCATGTAGCGGACCAGGGGTGCCACCAAATAGCGGGCAAGTGGTCCCACCAAAAAAGGGCCCAAGGGGCCACAAAATACCCCAAATTTGGTTTCACAAAAAAAATTAACTCAGCGGCGGCAGTGCGGTTCTGTCCACCGCCTCCGGGCACGGTCCACAACCGGTGACGAGACCCGCCTCGCGATCCGTCCAGGTGACGAAACTCGCCACCAGGTCCGGCGCGTAAATGCTCCTGCCTCTCGCTGGTGCTGCGCCCGATTCATTAGTCAACGTGTTTTTGCGGTAATCGAACTGTTTTGGGCGGAATTTTCGGCCGGTGTGCCGGCATGTGCCGAGGAGGGAGGGGGGGTGGCGGTACAACGAGAAGCCGGTCTCCATCCTCGGCGTCTCGCCGCCTGCCGCCTGGCCATCGGCCGCCGCAGCGCGTTGCCCGCTGGCTGGCCCGAAGGCTACCGCTGCAGCTGCTGCAGCAGCCTCCGCGTGGCGCCCAGCTGGCGACACGCGGGGAGTCGCGCACAACTGGAGCGCGCGCTGTGGCCGTCTGGGCACCTCCCGCCGGCGCGCGCCGACGCCAAGGCCGCGCCGTTTCGAAAGCGACGAGTGGGTCGCGCGCCGGGACGCGGCGGGGGGTGAAGTGGCGTGGCAGACTGTTGGCCCCGTTCAGTTCGGCGCGGCAGCTGGCCTCCGTCAGCTGCCGACCGACCCTGTCTGCTGGGGGGCCGGCCCGACCCGCCCCTCTGTCGCCCCGCGCCAGATTGGATTCCGTGTGCAGGTCGTTAGGTTTCCTAGAAAGCGTGGCGCAGTCGTGACCAATGCACGCACTGGGCTGATTCATGTGCGAAATGAAAGGCGACGAGGGCGACTGTTTTCGGTGGGAGACTTCGGAGAAGTTATCGGAACGGCTGAGCAGTGATACAGCTGATGAAATGAAAACATATCGAAACTTTGCGCTGAAAATACGAATTGAGAAGGCACAGCACCCCTCTAAGTTTTACACTGATCCGACAGTAGTGAAGTGAATGTAGTGAAGTGCAAGTTATTATTTAGCATTAAGCACCCACATTTCTCGCAACGAAGAAAGCTCAAGTATCCTTATGACAAGATGTCAGGCAGCAGGCCAATCGGACCTCGCGAAAAAGGTGTCGGATTTCAATGTTATCCTGAACCACGTCCACGTCCACGTCCACGTCCACCACGTCTTTCCGGGTACGAAAAATCCTCGCCTGCACCAAGTATTTCTTTTTTTTCAGCAATGCGCAAGATTTCCCGCGGGATGTCAAAACAAGTGAATGCAGAATTGCTCGCTTAGTGTCACATAATTCAGATGAGCTTATTTTATCATCGTAGTTTGTCAAATTAGTTTTTCGTAGCCAATCGTCTCACAGCAGTCTGTGGATAAATGAAGTAACTATGATTTGTCTAACTGTTGTATTCCGGCACGCACCTGGTGTTCCCGTCAGCGAGAGGTTGTGGTGTCGCGCACCTGGTGTGCCCGTCAGCGTGGCGTTGTTGTGGTGCCGCGCACCTGGTGCGCCCGTCAACGTGAGGTTGTGGTGTCGCGCATCTGGTGTGCCCGTCAACGTGAGGTTGTGGTGTCGCGCACCTGGTGTGCCCGTCAACGTGAGGTTGTGGTGTCGCGCACCTGGTGTTCCCGTCAGCGTGGCGTTGTTGTGGTGCCGCGCACCTGGTGTGCCCGTCAGGGTGAGGTTGTGGTGTTGCGTACCTGGTGTTCCCGTCAGCGTGGCGTTGTTGTGGTGTCGCGCACCTGTTGTGCCCGTCAACGTGAGGTTGTGGTTTCGCGCACTTGGTGTGCCCGTCAGCGTGAAGTTGTGGTGTCGCGCACCTGGTGTTCCCGTCAGCGTAGCGTTGTTGTGGTGTCGCGCACCTGGTGCGCCCGTCAGGGTGAGGTTGTGGTGTCGCGCACCTGGTGTTCCCGTCAGCGTGGCGTTGTTGTGGTGTCGCGCACCTGGTGCGCCCGTCAGGGTGAGGTTGTGGTGTCGCGCACCTGGTGTGCCCGTCAGCGTGAAGTTGTGGTGTCGCGCACCTGGTGTTCCCGTCAGCGTAGCGTTGTTGTGGTGTCGCGCACCTGGTGCGCCCGTCAGGGTGAGGTTGTGGTGTCGCGCACCTGGTGTTCCCGTCAGCGTGGCGTTGTTGTGGTGTCGCGCACCTGGTGCGCCCGTCAGGGTGAGGTTGTGGTGTCGCGCACCTGGTGTGCCCGTCAGCGTGAGGTTGTGGTGGTGTCGCGCGCTAAGGTCCTGGTAAAGCACGAAGGTGAGGCGTCATGTCCCGTTCCGAAGTTGTTTATTTTTAAATGTCATTGTCTTTTTTGATACAAACATGAATGTAACTATAGGATTCATTCAATGTGGCTCGTTGGTTGTTGGTGGTTCAATTCTGGGTGCTGCGGTATTTTTTCCGATGGATGTTGGGGAGTGCCTAGATGATTGGACTGGAGAGATGGAGTTTGACGTATGGAAGACTCTCCATTTTGATAGGTTTCCCGTTCGTTTATTATGGCATATGTGCTCACGGTGCAGCTAGCTAGTGCAGATTAGTGCACCCAAGAAACGGGCGCCTGATAATAAAATACAGCTGGCATGAATGATTTTTAATTGCCGCTCAAAAACTTTGAAGTGATGCTGGGCTGTACGCAGGCCTAGAATCATATTATGCAGTTGCATGCAAGATGCGCTATGCACCATCCGACATCTTAGCTATATCTTGAATATAAAATTAGAAGATGTATTCTTGCATCTAACGCTCAAGATATAATTAATGTTGACACCCTGTGCATGATAAGACCACGTTCACTAGGTTAGATGTGCATGAGAAGGCAACGTCTACCAGGTTAGATGTGCATGAGACAACGCAGGCAACGTCTACTGGGTTAGATGTGCATGAGACAACGCAGGCAACGTCTACTGGGTTAGATGTGCATGAGACAACGCAGGCAACGTCTACCAGGTTAGATGTGCATGAGACAACGCAGGCAACGTCTACCAGGTTAGATGTGCATGAGACAACGCAGGCAACGTCTACTGGGTTAGATGTGCATGAGACAACGCAGGCAACGTCTACCAGGTTAGATGTGCATGAGACAACGCAGGCAACGTCTACCAGGTTAGATGTGCATGAGACAACGCAGGCAACGTCTACCAGGTTAGATGTGCATGAGACAACGCAGGAAACGTCTACTGGGTTAGATGTGCATGAGACAACGCAGGCAACGTCTACTGGGTTAGATGTGCATGAGACAACGCAGGCAACGTCTACTGGGTTAGATGTGCATGAGACAACGCAGGCAACGTCTACTGGGTTAGATGTGCATGAGACAACGCAGGCAACGTCTACTGGGTTAGATGTGCATGAGACAACGCAGGCAACGTCTACCAGGTTAGATGTGCATGAGACAACGCAGGCAACGTCTACTGGGTTAGATGTGCATGAGACAACGCAGGCAACGTCTACTGGGTTAGATGTGCATGAGACAACGCAGGCAACGTCTACTGGGTTAGATGTGCATGAGACAACGCAGGCAACGTCTACTGGGTTAGATGTGCATGAGACAACGCAGGCAACGTCTACTGGGTTAGATGTGCATGAGACAACGCAGGCAACGTCTACTGGGTTAGATGTGCATGAGAAGGCGACGTTTACTACGTTGGATTCTGAAAGCGTATTTTGTTGAGGATCAACTTCTCAAATCGAGGGGCGAAATCGTAAAGTGTTGCCATATTTTGAAGAACGTAGGGCTATCCGTTTTAGATCGGGGATACCCTGATCTGATACATAAAAAGTACGTGTCTTTTTCATCATGCTCAAATTGTCTTTCTTCAGTATGGCCTATGCGATCATGTGTTAAAAATGTGTTATTATTGGAGTGACTTGCTCCAACATTGCAGGACATCAAATTCGTCCAAAGAGACGCTTACCCACCTATCTGGAACAAATCCCTTCAAAGAGACGGTAGCGCATCTATGGGGCTTCCTACGATCTACTTGAGGGGCCGAGCCCCTCCAAGGAGACAGGAAGCCCGCCTATGAGGGAGTTTTTTTACGCCTGAGAGAGATTCCGCTTGGCGGTTTATTTTCCGCGGGCGTATCGCTGTGTGCCAATACGATCAAGTGCCCACTGCTGGCGTCGAACGCCTGCGATGGCAGTTGGCCACAGCGGTCAGCGGCGATGCGATAAGCCACCAGCTGGCGGTGAGGTCGGTGCTGTCCGTGGTCAGCCTACACACGCTTCAAACTGTCGGCCGTCCCTCATGATCGGGCGTGCCGCGTCCGATAACAATCCGAGGTGTGCCCTGAGGAAAACACGGCAACCACACTGTGTCCGCCGACCGACGGCCACCCTGTACGGCCACATGGACGGCGGCGGCCGGGCCGACCAAGCGACCGTCACGTGTCTCCCCTGACATCCCACAAGCGACGCTCGTCCGCTCACAACTGGTGTGCACCGTGGACGGCAAGCAGCGAGGAGGCGTGCCGCGCCCCTCGCGCGCCGCTAGTGCAGCCGACCTCGCGCGATCAGCTGACTGCGAGTCTAATCAGCTGTTCGGCCGAATTCCGGAGTGCCCGAGCGGCACGATTCAGCCTCGAAACACGGAAACGGACGGCGGACTGGCGGCCGCGTCCAACGGCTGGGCGGCGTCAGCTGACTTATCGGGCAGCGGGAGAGAGCGAGAGCGACAGCGGCTCTCCAGTCAGCTGGGCGGCGTCAGCTGACTTGCCGGGCAGCGGGAGAGAGCGAGAGCGACAGCGGCTCTCCAGTCAGCTGGGCGGCCGTCAGCTGTTTCGGGACACGAACCGCACCGCCACGGTCGGCCACCGACACGTCGCCGTCCAGACACAAACAGCGGACGTGGCGCCGCGTTTCGCCGGACACGCTTCGGCGTGGCGTTTCGCCGCGTGCGAGCGGCCGGCCCTGCAACCGACGATGCCACAGGTCAACGGCCGCGGCCGGCCAACCCGGGCGGTCTCGCGAATGTGAACAGGCAGTGTTCCTCCGAGACGTTACGGTGTGCGGTAAAAGTAGGGACCGGGGGCAGCGGCCTGGCCATGGTCCGCCTGCCTGACGGCTGGCCGATGGAGGCGGGCTACCTGACGGCCGATGGAGGCGGGCTACCTGACGGCCGATGGAGGCGGCTACCTGACGGCCGATGGAGGCGGGTTACCTGACGGCCGATGGAGGCGGCTACCTGACGGCCGATGGAGGCGGGCTACCTGACGGCCGGCCGGCGTGTCTGTCCATCTGTCCATACTCCGGAAGTTGGACATGCAGCCGTGGGCGGATGTGAGCGGTTGTCGTGCGCACGTGTGCTTACAGCGGACACCGCACCTCGCGTCGTATGTGGGTCCGTGGGTGAGACGGGTCGTGGCAACCAGCGGACCAGTGGACCAACGGACCAGCGGACCAGTCTCGTACTCCTCGCGATCGGGCCACTCTGGTCTCATACTGGTTCAAAACCAACGCCTTCGCTGTCTTCCGTTTATTTCTGAAGGCGGGTCAGGAGGCGGATTAAGGTTCGGGCCTCTTCGTATCCCTCACTTTGTCTTTTACAGAGCCCAGTCAGCACAGCATAATGATGAGGTATATCTACTGTTGATATATAGACAGCTAACAGAAAATCCCTGAGAACGATACGAATGAAATGCTAAGGAAGCAGAATCACACTTCAGGTGTTGTAGCGACATTCCCACACCAAGTCAAAATGTTGGCGCCATGAGGTCCAGTCGCCTGCGGCATAACTTCGGCCCTGCGACCGATCGCGTGGACCGGTGACGCCAAATGATCTTGGTGGACGAGCGGGTCATTCCGCCACTCCGACCATGCCCGCGCCCACTGTCACCACACGTCGGACGACACGCCACAGCAGCTGTACACGTGCAGTGTGCACCTACAGAGCCGACATCGTCGCCGGTGCGCCACCGCTGCCGCCGGACGTGTGTCGCGGCGTTTGCGGCGCGCGTCGGCCAGGCCTGACTGGCAGCGGTGCCGCTCGACGGTCGTGAGACGCTGCCCGAGCACGCACGCAACCCGTTGGCATGGCAACGGCGCTCGTGGCGGCCGCTGCACATTTGTCGGCTGCAGCCCGTGCTGACTGGGCGGGCAGCTCGGGCGCTGCGGGCGCGCCAGTGCTAGCGGCCCCGTGTAGGTGTGGTGATGTGCGGTCTGGTGAAGTGATGTCGGTGCCATGCTCACGTGATCAGATGTGGATACAATTTGAGGTTCAGCTTAGTACAGAGTCGATACAGCTGGTAGTACTTTTGTGAGTTCCATACCAGTATGCGTCTTATGGAAAGGAAATTTTCAACCTCAAACAATTATGCATCTCTCTCTCTCTCTCGCTCTCGCGCGCTCTCTCTCTCCCAAGGATTCTTGTAAAACTCCCATGTTTCGACACGGTCGGGTGGGTGCTGGTGTTGGTGATGTGAATTCAGTCGGCGGTACAGTTCCGGGTGACAACACAGTTTGCGGTATAGTTTGGTGATGTCAATGCGGTTTGTGGTATCGTTTAGTGATGCTAACGCAGTTGGTGGCACAGCTTAATGATGTAAAAACAGCTTGGTACAATTGAGGATGTCATCACAGTTTCTGATGCCTCAGTGGTACATCAAAGGGCTTGCGGTCTGAGACCATCCAGAGGACACCATCTTCAGAGAACACCACCTCCGGAGCACACCACCTGCCGACGATACCACCTCCGTAGGGTAACACCTCCGGAAGATACCATGGCCCACCCGGAGGACACCTAGAGGACAACGCTTTCGGATGGGCCGATCTGGGCCAGCGCGAGAAGACAGCGGGTCGCCTGTCGTCTGTGAAAACAAGGGGAGCGGCGACTCCGCCACTGTCGCACACCGCCGATGGTGCGAAACGAGAGCCGCCCGGGCCGCGGGCCGCTGACGGACGTGGCGCGGCAGCATGTCACATATGTCGCCGCCACCGACAGCCAGTCAATGTCCGCGTGGTTGGTGGCGGCGGCGGCGCGGCCGGGAGGCACGATGGCCGCTCCATGTTTGTGTCGGAGTGTGGCTTGTCGAGCTCCGAAGCCTCCACCCGACGTGTCATCTCGCCGTTAGGAGGAAATGGCCGGACACAGGCGCCAGACGCTAAACGCAGCTACTGCCGCCGCACTCCGTGTCCAGACGTCCAGCACATCCGCCGGGTTCGGGGAGTGAGGGGGGGGGCGTCGCATCCTCCGTCTGTGTCCGGACCGGCCGTTCACTGCAGTGGTTTACCGCGCGGCTCTCCCGACCACCGCGCCGGAAACTCGCTCCGTCGACGCCTCGAGGGGACGAGCTCGACTATCGAATCGCGTAGCCAGATTATCGAGTCACGACCGGGCCGCAGCCAGTCGGTCTGCCGCTGCCCGTGCTCGGCGAGCCCTATCTGGGCGATATTGCCGGCTGGTGTATAAATATGCAGCCGCCGTGAAGTGTTTGTCGGCGGTGGCCGTTCAGTGCTGATCTCGCCGACCGGAAGCGTGGCGGTCAGGTGACCGCACACTCGCCGACAAAGATTGCCGCTGCCCCCCCCCCTCCCCCTCACGGACGTGAAGCTCGACCCTGCCGCCGGCTGCCGACCCTGGCCACTCTTGTACCAAGAATATTCCGGAAACGGTGGCTACTACACCGCCAGCCGCGCGCCGTCCCTGTCGCCGGCGGTCGAACGATGGCTACCTCAGGTCGTCGTGGTGGTGACGGTGACTGGTGACGGGTGACGTCAGCGTGGGTTACTGATAGCCGCAGGGCGCTGGTTTCCTGCACGTGATGTTGAAGGCCACGCCGCGTCCGTGCCGCGTCTGGGTGAGCCCATTTTGCCAGGAGAGAACATGTGATGGATTGGCTGCCGGCTGATTGATGGCTCCATCTGCCTTACTGTCTGCCCAGGCGATCCGCAGTGGTGACCGTCAGATCAGCACAGCTTTCAACGTTGTGTCGGCTCTCCTCAGCAGAGAGAACAACCCTCTGAGTGACAACTATCAAACGACCATCTCCAGCATACAGTCGGCTCCTCGGACTCCCTTCCACTGCCTCTTCCAGCTTTGCTGATTGTGTTCGGTTCCATTTGCTTCACCAAAGTTCAAGTTGTGTGTATCAGGCTCGAGCTCGATTATTCAGCCGAATCGAATCGAATGGAGCCAATTAAATTAAAGTAAACGTGGTGCGGTGCACGGTACGTAGCGCGGCAGGAAGTTACGCTCACAGTGGCTCCTTGGCAATCGCTGAGCTGAGCTGAGCTGAGTGGAGCTGTGCTGGGCTGAGCTGTGCTGAGTCGGCGTACCCGGCGGACAGCGTTCATATTGAAAATGCTACCGCTCTGCTGTTAGGAGCAGGAACAGCTGCTGTGCGAAGCGCGAAGTGCAAGTCGAAGGCGAACACAGATTGGGCGCGGTTATTGTGCCGAGTGGGTACGGAGTAGCGAGCAATGAGCAATTGCTGCTTGCCTCCGTATGTGTTTAAAGATAGTGGTGATATGCTGCCTGTTTATTTTCACCCGGTTCGCCGCTACAGCCAGTCTGTCTGGTTAACCGAGTCTGTGATTTCCCTCCTTAGGAATCGAACTAGAGAGCTATCGCCGTCGTTTAATATTCCCTTTGTAATGTGGCTGGGGACGAGTAGTCTATGGGTAAGTTGCCGGTCTCACAATCGAAAGATTGTGGGTTCGAGTCTCGCCTGTCGCTACTCTTCGCCCGCAACCAATCGGCGTGAGAGACTGGCGACGCTACATGACTCAACGGTCGACGTGTCGTAGAAACCAATAAACACCACCACCAACCACCCAACCCTTTGTGATATGGCACGAATGCCATTACGCCCTTCATTTGACGTAACCACTCGGAAAGTTGTGTCATAATTCAACAAGTGTGCACTGTTGTGAAAAACGACAGCGATGTCCTGCCTTTTCCCTGGTGTGGCTCGCCTGCGGTATGTGTCACGGTCCGAAGGCTCGCCTGCGGTATATGTCACGGTCTGATGGCGTCGCTTGGGGACATGGCGGCGCAATAATCACTCGGTATCCACCGTCTGCGGTAGGTATCACGGTCCGAAGGCTCACCCGCGGTAGGTATCACTGTCAGGAGGCTCGCCTGCGGTAGGAGTCACGGTCCGGAGGCTCGCCTGCGGTAGGAGTCACGGTCCGAAGGCTCGCCTGCGGTAGGAGTCACGGTCCGAATGCTCGCCTGCGGTAGGAGTCACGGTCTGGAGGCTCGCCTGCGGTAGGAGTCACGGTCTGGAGGCTCGCCTGCGGTAGGAGTTACGGTCCGGAGGCTCGCCTGCGGTAGGAGTCACGGTCCGATGGTGTCGCTCGGGGACATGGCGGCGCAATAATCACTCTCGGTCTCCACCTGCTGCTGCTGACCAACGAGGACCGATTCGTCCCGTTGACGGATGGTACCGACACACCCCCTCGCCGACATTCTCCACCATCGCCAAGATGACCCTCCGTAGGTCGTCTCCCCAGAGGTCAGCCAGACCGCCGGGACCGCTAGAGGATCTAGTGCATACTTGCGGTTGTGCTGGAGCAGATATTATCGACATGGGAATGCCCCCTCTGGGAGAACCTGGGATAATCTGGGATTTTCGATTGGGGAGCCAATGATGGAACATACGCGAACAAGATGACGGTTACATACGCTGCATCAGTCATTTTGTGGGTGATGTATGCTCGCGAATGAAAGATAAATCAGCCGAAAAGGTTGCGGATGTCTGTGCCAGGGTAATGTCCAGCAGTCCAGCCTGCCCGGCCGGGCAGAGCGAATATCGATAGAGGCAGGAAATTGCACCCGATTACATATTGGGATATCTGGAGCGATGGAAGACCGGAATGCGATCTTGCGCACCCATGCACAGGCCCCAGACAGTCCAAGATAGCACACGGGAATCACGAGTACAGAGAGGCGCACACCAGTTATCGGAGGGACCTCGATGTTCTCGTGCCACTTCGGACGGTTACATTTCTCAAGCTGACAGACACCTGATTTACGCGAACGCCATGGGAATGGCCGCCGCCGCGGCGAAGAACGCCGCTGCGCCCGGTATCGACCGGATTAGTTTCCGAAATCATCGACGTGCCTCCTCTAATCGTTCATTATGTGCGGTCGAGGTCGTGGCTCCCAAACGGCGGGTGGGCCGGCCGGTTTGAGAGCCTCCGCTGCGGCGGCGTGTCGGCCCGGAACGAGCACGCTGGCCGGCGGTGGGGCCACTGGCCGCGCCGGCCGCCGCGCCGGCCGCCGCGCCGCGCTCACACTGAGCCCGCCCCCGTCGGACGCACGGCCCCCTTTTTACGTGTGAACGTGTCGCTGCGACTCCGACGTGCCCCGGAGCCGGCCCGTCAGAGAAAACTTCCTCCGTCAGAGGAAGCGGTCTGTCAGAGGCGGCTTGTCAAAGAAGCGGGCCTGTCAAAGTAGATGGCCTGTCAGAGAAGGGCCTATCCGACGAATCGGCCTGTCCAAGGACATGGGCGATCTGAGGAAACGGCCCGTCACAGGAGATGGCATATCAGAAGAGCCGGCAATCAGGGAAGGCTGCTGTCAGCGAAGGTGGTCTGTATGGGAGAGGGACGGCCTATCAAAGAGCACATCGGTAGAATGCCGCGGAAGTGATCGGTGGTTAGCAGACGGCGGATGCAAACCAGTTGTTCCAGACACCGGCACCCGGAGCCGACAGCTTGTGGTAGCCTCGAGGCGTCCGACCTCCCGGGTTCTCAACCCATGGGGCCCCCATCGCGGCCCGTCAGGTGCGCTCTGCTCACCAGCCACAGTCAGCTGTTGGAAGGGGCGAGGGTGTCCGTGCCAGGTAGGTCCCGGCGCCACAGACCCTCTGTGGTCCCGGTGTGGTCCCGGTGTGGTCCCGGTGTTGTCCCGCTGTCACAGACCCTCTGCCGTCCCGGTGCCACCGACCCTCTGTGGTCCCGGTGTGGTCCCGGTGCCACAGACCCTCTGCGGTCCCGGTGTGGTCTCGGTGTCACAGACCCTCTGTGGTCTCGGTGCCACAGACCCTCTGCGGTCCCGGTGCCACAGACCCTCTGCGGTCCCGGTGTGGTCCCGGTGCCACATACCCTCTGCGGTCCCGGTGTGGTCCCGGTGCCACAGACCCTCTTCCGTCCCGGTGTGGTCCCGGTGGAAAGACCATCTATGGTCCCGGTGTGGTCCCGGTGTCAGAGACCCTCTGCGGTCCCGCTGTGGTTCCGGTGCCACAGACCCTCTGTGGTCCCGGTGTGGTCCCGGTGCCACAGACCCTCTTCCGTCCCGGTGTGGTCCCGGTGCTACAGACCCTCTGTGGTCCCGGTGTGGTCCCGGTGCCACAGACCCTCTTCGGTCCCGGTGTGGTCCCGGTGCCACAGACCCTCTGTGGTCTCGGTGCCACAGACCCTCTGTGGTCCCGGTACCACAGACCCTCTGTGGTCCCGGTGCCACAGACCCTCTGTGGTCCCGGTGCCACAGACCCTCTGCGGTCCCGGTGTGGTCCCGGTGCCACAGACCCTCTGCCGTCCCGCTGTGGTCCCGGTGCCACAGACCCTCTGTGGTCCCGGTGTGGTCCCGGTGTCACAGACCCTCTGTGGTCTCGGTGCCACAGACCCTCTGCGGTCCCGGTGTGGTCTCGGTGCCACATACCCTCTGTGGTCCCGGTGCCACATACCCTCTGTGGTCCCGGTGTGGTCCCGGTGTGGTCTCGGTGCCACATACCCTCTGTGGTCCCGGTGTGGTCCCGGTGCCACAGACCCTCTGTGGTCCCGGTGTGGTCTCGGTGTTCCCAGTCGATGTCGGCCAACCCTTTGCTTCCCGGCGCCCTTCCCCGTGGAATGCGTGCACCGCCTCAAACCAGTGGTCCCGGGATAGGGAAGGGATGCTTCAAAGAAGCACTCGTGTGCGCCGCTCGGCGCCAGGTGTTTTCGTGTTGGCAAAAATTCATCAGCGCGTCCGTTATCGTGTCGAATACACCGGAGGAATGGTGTGGTGGCGGAGTGCCGGGTGGGTCCGGCTCGTGCCACTCGCCGCCTCCCTCCACTGTTTCCGTTCAAGTTGTCCGGCGGCCCGGCCAGGTATTTGTGCGTTCCTGCCACGGGGGCATGCATAAACATAAGCCAAGCCACTCTGCCTCCGGCTGGCGTTTAATGCGTCGGAGCGTGTGGTCGGTGTGTGGTCGGCGTGTGGTCGACGCTTTGGAGGGGTCGATGTGTGGTCGGTGTGTGGTCGGCGTGTGGTCGACGCTCTGGAGGGGTCGATGTGTGGTCGACGCTCTGGAGGGGTCGATGTGTAGTCGACGCTCGGGAGGCCAGTTTTGGTGGTGGCTCCCCCTGCTAGCCGCCATTATGTGTGTTTGCTCTGCGTTGTGCGTGTCGAGCCAGCCCTTTAGTGAAAGCGAGGATGTCCAGCGTTGTCAAAACACGGCGTGTTGTGGCTGGCGCTCGGCTGGTCGTTGTGGCCGGCGCCGGCAGGTACCAGCTGACAGTGCCGCCGGCAGGTACCAGCCGACAGTGCCGCCGGCAGGTACCAGCTGACAGTGCCGCCGGCAGGTACCAGCCGACAGTGCCGCCGGCAGGTACCAGCTGACAGTGCCGGGCAGGTACCAGCCGACAGTGCCGCCGGCAGGTACCAGCCGACAGTGCCGCCGGCAGGTACCGTGAAGTGCCGCCGGCAGGTACCAGCCGACAGTGCCGCCGGCAGGTACCAGCCGACAGTGCCGCCGGCAGGTACCAGCCGACAGTGCCGCCGGCAGGTACCAGCCGACAGTGCCGCCGGCAGGTACCAGCCGACAGTGCCGCCGGCAGGTACCAGCCGACAGTGCCGCCGGCAGGTACCAGCCGACAGTGCCGCCGGCAGGTACCAGCTGACAGTACGCCGCGGACCAGCCGACGTGCCGCCGGCGTACGTCGTGCCGCCGGCGGTACCAGCCGGTACGCCGGTGCCGCCGGCAGGTACCAGCCGACAGTGCCGCCGGCAGGTACCAGCCGACAGGTACCAGCCGACAGTGCCGCCGGCAGGTACCAGCCGACAGTGCCGCCGGCAGGTACCAGCCGACAGTGCCGCCGGCAGGTACCAGCCGACAGTGCCGCCGGCAGGTACCAGCCGACAGTGCCGCCGGCAGGTACCAGCCGACAGTGCCGCCGGCAGGTACCAGCCGACAGTGCCGCCGGCGGTACCAGACAGTGCCGCCGGCGGTCGTACCAGCCGACAGTGCCGCCGGCAGGTACCAGCCGACAGTGCCGCCGGCAGGTACCAGCTGACAGTGCCGCCGGCAGGTACCAGCCGACAGTGCCGCCGGCAGGTACCAGCCGACAGTGCCGCCGGCAGGTACCAGCCGACAGGTACCAGCCGACAGTGCCGCCGGCAGGTACCAGCCGACAGTGCCGCCGGCAGGTACCAGCCGACAGTGCCGCCGGCAGGTACCAGCTGACAGTGCCGCCGGCAGGTACCAGCCGACAGTGCCGCCGGCAGGTACCAGCCGACAGTGCCGCCGGCAGGTACCAGCCGACAGTGCCGCCGGCAGGTACCAGCCGACAGTGCCGCCGGCAGGTACCAGCCGACAGTGCCGCCGGCAGGTACCAGCCGACAGTGCCGCCGGCAGGTACCAGCTGACAGTGCCGCCGGCAGGTACCAGCCGACAGTGCCGCCGGCAGGTACCAGCCGACAGTGCCGCCGGCAGGTACCAGCCGACAGTGCCGCCGCGTCGGCCACCTGGTGTCCACAGCGGCCGGCTCAGTCCACGCCGGTCCTCCCAGCGGCCGGCTCAGTCCACGCCGGTCCTCCCAGCGGCCGGCTCAGTCCACGCCGGTCCTCCCAGCGGCCGGCTCAGTCCACGCCGGTCCTCCCAGCGGCCGGCTCAGTCCACGCCGGTCCTCCCAGCGGCCGGCTCAGTCCGCTCCGGTCCTCCCAGCGGCCGGCTCAGTCCGCGCCGGTCCTCCCAGCGGCCGGCTCAGTCCACGCCGGTCCTCCCAGCGGCCGGCTCAGTCCACGCCGGTCCTCCCAGTGGCCGGCTCAGTCCACGCCGGTCCTCCCAGTGGCCGGCTCAGTCCACGCCGGTCCTCCCAGCGCCCACCTCACCGCCGCACAGGACGGCACGCAGAGTCGCTTCACCGGGCTCCGGGCTCCGCGGGACGACGCCTAGCTATTTGGAACCGTCGAGTCTGCAGAATCTGATCTGCCGACGCGGCGTGGAGATCGGACCACTAGGTTCGCAACTCAACCTTGAAACGCTACCAAAAAGTGGCAGCTCGGAGACGAGACTTAGAACATAATATGGCAGCTCGGAGACGAGAGGTAGAGGATAGCATGGCAGCTCGGAGACGAGAGGTAGAGCATAGCATGGTAGCTGGGAAACGCGAGGGAGATCATGACATAGCAGCTCGGAGATGGGTGGGAAATCATAACATGGCAGCTGGGAGATGGGAGGCATAGCATAATATGGCAGCTGGGAGACTGGATGCAGATCATAGCATGGATGGTATCATTCGTACGAATTTATGATTGGACTGGATTGGATCGGGTTGGATCCAATTATGACTAAACGGTCGGATTTGGATTGCACTTCAATTTAACGCCGCACCACACGCCGTCATCCGCCATTTTGCTGCACTGCTTACTGACATAAATTATTGCGTCTTTCCCAATGGATTAGGAGTACCTCAATGATTTTGATTCGATATGAGTATACTTTCACCGGTCACTATTCGATTGGATTACAAAGCGTGTTGCTGCGCCGCTGGAAAGATGAGTGTTGCGTTAGCGTGGCGGACGCATTGCCCCGTGATGCCAGGCCACACGCAGCCATCCGCCAGTCAACTGGTACAGACGGCAGCTCGACGGGCAAGGCCGCCGCACGTCGGCACCAGCTTTACGACGACGATGTCGTAATGCCATTGGTAACGGCCCGACGGAGCCGCGCCGTAATGGTCCCCGCGACAGTTCCGTAGGGCGTAGCAACTTCACTCTGCGTAATCAACGTCACTCAACGTAATCGCGCGTGTTTCCGTGACTAAGCCGCAGCTTGGTAACTGAACGCTATACCGTAACTAAGCGCTATGCCGTAACTGAGCGCTATACCGGAACGGTTCGACGGGTCGAAGCTCAAAGCACAAGCAAACAAGCAATAATCTCCGTAGTTGCATAGAATACGGAGCCACACCAGATTCCGGAACTGTGCCGTCCTGCGTAAATGCGTCGTCCCCCCCCCGTCCCCCCCCGTCCCCCCGCACTCCCGCCCTCCACTTGCCGACTGTCGCGTCTGTCACGTCGGGGAAACGACCGTGGACGTTCACTTCGTCTTCGTCGGTGTCTCTTCAGCTACGTTTTCAACCGCACATTGTTGTTTTGTGCTGGTCGTCGTCGGTGTCCACACTGGTTTCGATGTCAGGTAGACACATGACAACCGAGACGGTGAGTGACGTGACTATCACCAGCAGCCCCTGCCAACAGCAGCTGGCGGCCTGTCCACACGGCGTGGGAGGCAGCCGCTGAGCATCAGGGTAGCTGGTGGCCTGGCTGCTGCGGCGTGCATGTGACCCAGTTTCATGTCGTGCCACTGCTGAGCAGTTCTGCAGCTAATTGGTGGCCGTCTTTGCGCGGTCAGCCATCTGATGTCGGACGGTCGGCTGTTGGTAGCGGTCGGCTGTTGGCCATGCCAGCCTAGCTGTTGGTTATAGCTGTTTGCGGACCGAGGTAAGGGCGCGGGAACCGGGGGAGGAGGCAGAAGTGGCAGTGGCCGGACCCCGTAGCGTCCCCCCACAACTTTGGAATGGTCTAACATATACCCATGGGTGTTTCATGGAAATAATCGAATTCAAAATGACTTTCCTCCCCTCGCCAAATTTGAGACGGCTCCAGTATCTCTGAATGCTCTTCGCCCGCGACCAATCGGCGTGAGAGATTGGCGACGCTATATGACTCAACGGTCGACGTGTCGTAAAACCAATAACCAACCAACCAACCAACCAGTATCTCTGAATGTAGAAGAGTGTTACTTAATGCAGAGATGGGGAGAATATCAGGGCTGGGGACTGCCGTAAAATTTGCACGTACAAAATTTGCATATCTGATATTTTAGCAGATCCGCGAAATCTAGATAAAATATTCATACAATAAAAGTAGATGACCTTTACACTCGTACCTATCCGAATCCGAAGGTCACGGTCTTGGAATTGTCTTCTTCAAACGTGATACAATGAGTATCTGCATCCGCTAGTGCTAACATTAGTCAGGTGAAGGCAAACTTATGACATCAACATAACTGTTTCGTCAACATAACTCTTACCGGCAGTTACGTGCATTTAAACCCTCAATCGATGTCGCCATCTCCGAGTGATATTCCTCAGCACTCCAGCTGTGCTGAGTGCCTGCTGAACTCCATGCACAGTGACGAAGTTTTCGAAGAGCACTTCAACGATAGATATCCTGAAACTGTAGAGCCCGGCTGACCTCCGATTATGGTCACCCTTGCAATATGTCTCACCATTCCACCAAAACTGTCAGTATATTTTATGGCCGTTTGTCCACTGGAGTCAAACATCCAATTGTTTGCGCCGTTCGCCCCCACTACCACACGTCCAACTCTTGCACGGTCGTTGTAGCCCAAATATCGGGTTTTTTCTTGGTGGAACACCAAAGCAGATGTTAGGGGAGACGACCCTCACTTCAACTGGTTCAATGACCTCCTGAACTCGTTTCCCATTCGAGAAAGATGAAGCGAGAAGACGCAATGTAATTAACCTAACTGGCCGGCTGTTCTGCGCCCGTTGTGCTGGATCCTTCCTGCTGGGTCTCGTGGAGGGACGTGTCGGAAATAGTGACGGCAAGACCCCGGGGCCGGCTTCCTGATCTCTAGCGAGACTCCCTGGCCGGCTTCCTAATCTCTAGCGAGACTCCCTGACCGGCTTCCTAATCTCTAGCGAGACTCCCTGGCCGGCTTCCTGATCTCTAGCGAGACTCCCTGGCTGATTTCCTGATCTCTAATTCCTCACAGCTCTCCGGGCTGTTGACCAGTTGTCGACTGACCCACCGCTACGGCCACTACCCGGCCACTACCCGGACCTCGACCCCAGCCGGGCCTGGTCACTCACTAGCCCGTAGCGCGACTACGAGCAGCCGTCGGCGTTTGTGGTGAGCGTGCTCGTGCGTGCCACGGTGGCGGCCGGCCGGTCATGGGTCAGAGGTCAGGTCACCTGCCGTGTCGAGTGTCGACCTGGCTACCGACCGAGATCGGTTGCCCTTGTGACTCGGCCGTGGAATAGTTCAGCTGGCGCGGGCGGTCGCGACGTGCCTCTGGTCGGGGCACGCTGGCGGCCGTGCTCGCAGTGAGAGCTGAGCTGGCGGGCAGCCGGCACCGATCGCCGCTGGCGGCCAGCCTGTCATCCCGAGAGATAACCTCTGGCAGCCGGCTACAGCGAAACATGGACGTGCCTCAGGAATCAGATGGAAATGGGCGGCTGGCGCCCCGACCGGACGGGTGGCGTCGGCGCGTGCATGGCCTCCTCTGCTCGGGGTTGTCTGTGCCCGACTGGTTTTCATCTCCATCGGCTGTGTCTGTCCGTGTTATGTCGAGGACCGGCTGACTCGAGACCCGGCCGCGCCATGGGACCGGCGACACTCTTCCCCGAAGTGGTCACTCGGTGGTCACAGACAGGACAGTACTTCTGCACCGCTACTGTCAATATTTGTCATTGGTCGAACTGGGAGTGGTCATGGTCTCGCCGGCGGGTTCAAAGATTGCCATCTCACGCAGAGCTGGAAAGCGCCGCCATCTCGCGCAGTGCTGGAAGATAGTCCGTACGGGATTTTGGTCATCGAGAAAGTGGTCACCTCAAGGGAATCGCCCTCTTCTTTCTCTGGCTGAAAGTGGAGTGGCGCCGCCTGACGGTGAACTGACCCAAGCGTCATGGTATTGCATTCGTAAAAGCATCCCGTGGCCTATGGTTATTATTACGGTAATAACATACAATGTGTGCAGTGATGAAAGAAAACTTAGATTGTAGGTACTCTTGTACTTTTGACTTGATTTTGTTTGCTCGCATTATTCCTCAACTACAAACAAAAATATGTTGAAATACCATCGCCATCATTAATTAAGAAACTCAAGGTAAATCATAATCAATTAAAATAATTATTTAGCGCATATAATTATCACCTAAAAGTTCGGTGCCCCAAATTCAGGATTGCACAGCATGGATGGAACTGTGGTATCAGCAGCAAATATAGCTGGACAATATTTTGACACCATAGATTGTTAGCTCCCAGATACGGCGTGATAAATCACCGCATCAGTCGAATTCGCGTACAAACTCCAGGTTTCAACTTCATTAAACAGGTCGTGCCGTGACAAGTCACGTGACCCTATGTGCGGTCACGCCTGGTCTCGTCGTCTAGTCTACTCACGTATGATTCTGATCTGTCATTCTTGGCTCGTCCCCCAAGCCACCGGTGGCACCCAATCGCCGCGGCTGCGTCGCGTGGAGGGCCCTGGGCAGTGTCGAAGACTGTCGAAAATATTCAGGCCACTCCGGCACCGGGCGTCTGCACAGTCGGCGCGGCCACTCCGGCACCGGGCGTCCGCACAGTCGGCGCGGCCACTCCGGCACCGGGCGTCTGCACAGTCGGCGCGGCGACTCAGCGCCGAAGCTGATGCGCCGCGCCGAAATTGACGCGCCGCGCCGAAATTGACTGGCCGGTTGGACGTCAATGGTGATACAGTTGGCGAATGGCTCAAGTTTGGCCGGCGGTGCTCCAAGTTTTGCAATAAAGCGTGGCATGGCCGCGGAAAAAGCGTCGTTTATGAAAGTTGGTGGGTGCCGACGTGCAACTGCGCACGCGGAGATGGTGACGGCCGCCGCCCAGCTGGCCGATGGCCTGCCATGACAGCATCTGCTCTGATGGCTCGGGGGAGATGGCACACATGGCTGGGTGAGGTAGCAGTGCATGGCGGCCGAGAGGTGGCAAATCGACGGCAAAACTCCTCCCTCCGCCATGTCAGCACCCGGCCACGGTCCATGTGCGTCCGATTAAAAACGATTTTATTCGATTTTCGACTGCCAGCGACACCATTCACCGACGAATTTGGAGATATTGGTCCGCACCTAGGTCGCCATACTTTACCATACTGTACATGATATGTTTGCGCTATGGCGCTACATCAAATAGAGGTGGCTCTCCTTTCAGTGTTTTCAATATTGCCACGCCCGACCCTCTTTGGCCCGGGCCATTATTCAATCAGCTCCAAATCACCACGCGCATTTAGCAGTGATCTGTTTTTCACCTGAGTCTTTCTGTTCCGCAGACGAAGAAGCACCCGCTGAACCACGTCAAGCGGCCAATGAACGCCTTCATGGTGTGGTCGCAAATCGCGCGACGCAAGATCATTGAGGTCACGCCTGACATGCACAACGCCGAGATCTCCAAGGAGCTGGGTCGGCGCTGGAAACTGCTCAGCGACGCACAGCGCGCACCCTTCCACGAGATCTCCAAGCGGCTCAAAGAGTACCACCAGCGCGAGTTCCCCGATTACAAGTATCGACCGCGCAAGAAGGCAATCAAAGCGGGCGCCGTGAAGACCACCGAAAGGACCCGATCCAAGCCGCGAGCCGCAGTGGCCGCCATCTCTGCCGTCGCCGTCGCCGGTGGCTTCAAGGCGGTGGTCAACAACAACAACGGCGCGGGCCGCTCGCGCATCACACAGACGGGCGGCCGCTTCACGCCCGTCAACCACCAGCGGCTCAAGCTGAAGCTCACCATAGACAACAAGTTTAAGGAGAGCGTGAAGCAGCACAAGTCGGCACTGATCTCGGTGGCGCCGGCGGCGACGGAGCGGCCGGCGGCGCGCTCCAAGCGGCCCGCCAGCGCCGCCTCTTCGACGCGCTCCACGCGGTCATCGGCGACGACGCGCGCCAGCGCCAGCCCCACGTCGGTGCCGTGCAGTCCGTCGCGCGTGATGCCCGACTCTCCCGAGTCGGCGACCATGTATGAGGAGGTGTCGCCGCCGCTGGGCGGTGTCAAACGCGAGCCGGCCGACCTGTACGGCTCGCTGGCCGGCTCGCCGCGCCAGCACGATCTGTGCGACGTCAAGGCCGAGTCGCTCGAGTCGCTGCGCGAGGCGGACGGCCTCGATGAGCTGCTGCAGCTGAAGGTCACCGACCTGGTCAGCGACCTGGACATGCCGCTCGACTCGTTCGCCTCCGACCTGGATCTGGATCAGATGTCGGTGGCCAGCAGTAGCGGCTCGCACCTCGAGTTCAAGTACGACCGTGACGTGCTGTCCGGACTGGGCGACCTGCGCGACCCGTGGTACGACGAGCCGCCGTTCCGTGATCTGATCAACTGCTGAGCTGGCCGCCGTGTCGGAGAGGTGCCGTCGCACCTGCCGTTGTCCGTGCGAACCTGCCGCGGGTGTTTGCCGCGGGTTCTTGCCGCGGGTGTTTGCGATCACCCACTGTTTGGCTTGTCTGATGAGGCCTTAACGGTGTGACATTGGCTGAGTGGCCAGGGCAGGGCTGCTGAAAATTTATCCAGGAGGGCCGTGTGCGATCTCGGCGAATTTCGCTCGCCGGCGAAGTCCGCTCGACCCGGTGCATCGCAGCCGGCTCGGTGGAAAGTCGCACCCTCCCGAAGCCTCCACGGCTTTCCCTGTGTGCAAGATGGCTGGTGTGCGCTCGTGTGAGAGTGTTAGTTTCTCGCAGCCGCGTTTGCGCTTCATTCACTCTCGTTAGTGGGTAGTGTGTTAGCATATCAAGACTCACGACCAACACCGAGATAAGGCGAGACAATCGTCACTCAGCCTCAAGCTAGTCCCGAGCGCAGCCCGCGGGGCGCCCCCGAGCTGACCGAGCGGCGCGAACGCGCTCCGCATGTTCGCGCCACATCTTGTTCGCGCCACATCTTGTGTACATCAAATCAAACCCACTCCAATAATTTGGGCATTTGTGGCCTGTCGCGCCGCGGTACGCCCCGACGTCACCTGTCCCAGTTCAAATTTTCTACCTTGGGATGCCTTGAACACACGATTGCTTGTGCCATGTTGACAGCCGTCACCTGACCGTTCCATACGCCGTAATACGCTCACAGTACAAACGCCCCCCACCCCCACCCCCTCTCCAACCACGGCAGACTTCAATAGTGGATCTCAGCGCCCGGTCGTCGCGCCGGAACATGAGGTGACGTGAGGTGACGTGGGTCCAGTGGATGTCAGACTTACCTCATTGGATATACACAGCGGGCTTCCTCCGGACTTGCTCCGTCTCACCGCTACGTGATTGTGCGACGCGTGCGTTCGCGCGGGCCGACTCGTCCGGTCGGTGGGCAGCCGCGCAGGTCGACTGTCTGTGACTGTGGGCAGCCGCGCGGGCCGACTGTCTGTGACTGTGGGCAGCCGCGCGGGCCGACTGTCTGTGACTGCGGGCAGCCGCGCGGGCCGACTGTCTGTGACTGCGGGCAGCCGCGCGGGCCGACTCGTCCGGTCGGTGGGCTGCCGCGCGGGCCGACTGTCTGTGACTGTGGGTTGCCGCCGGACGGAGTGGAGCGGCCTGTCTGTGTTGAAGCGCCGGCGATGGTTGTGGCGCGCGATGGCGATCATAGTGCGGGACAGCGGGGCCGTGCCGTGGTGCTGTTGTGCCGCCGGTCGCCGGCGTCACGAACGTGCAGCGAGTACGCGCCCTCCGATTTTATCTGCATTTTCGGACACGTTTGGTCATTCGTGCGCATCACGGGTGGAGTTCATCGCGGGCATCCAACTGCAGACGCGCTTTGAGTGGATTTCGCATGCACGCTATGTCAGCTGATGTGGACGCCGTCGAAGTGGGGACGGGGGACGCATCTACCCCAAACATGAGGCATGCATCGCCCATGTCATGCCCATGCGCATGACATGGTCAGAATTAAATCCAACTTACCACCACTCCGTTCCGCAACTACTTGCTTGCGGCGATGCTCATGTGGGCTGAGATCAGCGAACGTTGGATGTTTGTCACCTAAGCGAAGAATGGAGCGCATCCAATGCACACGAGCGTGGCCAAGTCTGTCCACTGCTGGCGCGGTGCTGCTGCGACAACTCGTGCGGTACGGGAAGCTGCGCCCCAGCTCAGAATGTCCAGCCCACGTCGCACTCCGGCCCACGCAATAATCCGTTCCACAGTGCGCTCGAGGCCCACATGGAGCCGGCCGCTGGCCCACATGGAGGTCCACATGGAGGCCCACATGGAGCCGGCCGCTGCCGCAGGACCGCCTCAACTTCGTGCAATCACAACCATTATCATACTCAAAACGCGCGCGCGCGCTCGCGCCGACTGTACATTGGCACTGCGGCCGCGGCGTGTCGTCGCATCTGCGCGCGGCTCGACACGTGTCGCGCCGCCGCCACCTTGTGCACCTTTTCGCGTTTTCATGTGTCTCTAGTTGGAGTTGCGTCGCCGGAGGCCAATCGATGTTTACTCTCAGTGTTAGGTGTAGGTGGTGCGTTGGTGCGATGGATCGGACTGGGCGGCCGTGCGCGCCGCCCCGGAAGCGCCTGGCTATGGTACATAACGTGGACGTGCCGGCGGACCGCGTCCGCTGCACTGTGTGTGTCTCGTCTCTTCCGGCCGCCGTCCTCTGAGTGATCCTCGTGCGCGTCGGTGCCGGTGCCGATCGCGGTGCCCCTCGGCGCGTGTCCTGCGTTCGCCTGTGCCGACGAGCTTCTGCAACCTTTCGACAGTGCGTGCCGCCGGCTGATGGGAGTTGGAACCATTGCTCTGATCATCCTGCCAATCTCTCTTGGCACCGACTAAATTTGTACTTTCCCTAGGCGACGCTGTTCTATCGTTATTTAGTTTATGTTTGTTGTTTTGTTATTACCTGTACTTACAGTTTATCTCTGTGCAAGCGGCCCCTGAGTGTTAATCACACAGTCCCGGTTGGTGCATGCACGGGGTCTTTGCACTCAGGGGTCACCTCGGTTGTACTATATTTATAGTGGAGCAATATTTTTCATAATATAAATCGAAATACATGTGAGAAGCAGTCACCATCTACCTTGGGTATATATAAAAATATATATATACATAGTCCTGTACATTTTGTATGACAGATGTTTGCAAGGAATGGAATACAACTGATTGCAAGCGAACCCTTTATTCGGCCGTGGGCTAAGCAAAGAACATGTATCCTGCGATTTGGACATGGGTCACATGAGAAAATATGCACTCAGATGAGCCGAGACAGTCTGAAACTGTCTGGGGTACCGAGCCTGAGTTACTGACAAATCTGATCCATTGGTGCATATTTATTATCGATAAAACCGCTATCAATGTAAAGTATTAAGAACGATTGACGCGCATTTCACATAGGTGTGACATTCCACACAGATGTAACACAAACTTACCACACGTCTTTTTTGCACCAAAGCAATATCTCGCACATGATCGAATCCGACCACACCAGATTGGTACACGATCGAGCACTTGGAACTTGCATCGTAGTTAGTTGTACGCGGGGACGAGTGGTCTAGGGGTAAGATGCTCGTCTCGCAATCGAAAGGTTGTGAGTTCGAATGTCACCTGTCGCTACTCTTCGCCCGCGACCAATCGGCGTGAGAGATTGGCGACCCTATATGACTCAACGGTCGACGTGTCGTAAAACCAATAACCAACCAACCAGTTAGTTGTACGCAGAACGAACAAAGGCGCGCCAATCTTTCATCCCTCATGTCAGTTACCATCAGTCAGGCATACATAGTGTGTGTCATTTTCCGGAGAACACCGTCTATTAATATAATGTATTTCCGTTCTCGCAGTTTGCAACCTTTGAAATCGCCCTTCCATTCCCAGCAACGTTGCTGTTATGTTAAAACTTGGACGATATTTCATATTTGTCACACATGTTGCAGTCATCCGACTATGTTCGCCGAATAATTTTGTATTTCCTCTATCCGCCATTTGTATACCTCGGATGCTCCCACCTACGTGGTGTGCCACCCGTGTACCGTCGGTGTATCGACCACCTGTGCACCTCAAACGCTTCCACCTGCGTGGTGTACCGCCCGTGCACCGCCGGTGTATCGACCACCTGTACACATAAACGCTTCCACCTACGTGGTGTACCGCCCGTGTACCGGCGGTGCCTGCGAGGGCTCATCATACATCTGCATGCCTCTTCAGTGTGCGCTGTGTCTGCCGGCACCGAACAGCGACGAGCTCGTCCATCGTAACTATCGGTGTGCATCATGCTCCCCGACACCTACCCGAGTGTTGTGCAGTGTGCATTCCAGAGCTCCGGCCAGTATACCACGCACTCTCGGTACCGAATTCAAATGTTGAGTACGTTGCGGTAATTGTGCCGTGTGCTGGCGCTATGCTGGCGCTATGCTGGCGCTGTGCTGGCGTTGTGCTGGCGCTGTGCTGGCGCTGTGCTGGCGCTGTGCTGGCGCTATGCTAGCGTTGTGCTGGCGCTGTGCTGGCGCTATGCTGGCGCTATGCTGGCGTTGTGCCGTGTGCTGGCGCTATGCTGGAGCTGTGCTGGCGCTATGCTGGCGCTGTGCTGGCGTTGTGCTGGCGCTGTGCTGGCGCTGTGCCGGCGCTGTGCTGGCGTTGTGCTGGCGCTATGCTGGCGCTGTGCTGGCGCTATGCTGGCGTTGTGCTGGCGTTGTGCAATTTGGCAGACCTGTTCCGAGCGATCAATAGCCACGCCAGGCGGCCGCATGGCGTATTCATTACGTACAAGATGTGACCGCATGACGAGGATTTGATGCCGATCTGGGACGACTCAAGACCAGCACTGAGACCGAGGTGCCGGGACCCAAGACCAACACCGAAGTCGAGGTGCCGCGACTCAAGACCAACACCGAGGTCGAGGTGCCGCGAAATAAGATCAACACCAAAACCGAGGTGCCACAACACAAGGCCAACACCGAGACCAAGTTGGGACGACGCAAGACAAAAATTGGCCACAAATATAAGCAATTAGAAAGCATAAATAGGTATAAATATTTATATTTTCCCACATCAGTCATCGTGGAAACGCTTGGATAAAAAGCCTACCTTGGCACCAAATAAACACCTTATGACGGAACGAAGTACTTTTGTGTGTGCGGTAACGTTTTGGTAAGGCTGAAGTTTCATTAGTAAAGTACAAGTTTCTTTCCCAGGCCGATTAATAGTACCCGAATATTTACATCTCTTCCTTAGGAACACTTTCAAAGTTCTTGCAAGTTTATGGAAGCCAGTCAATACAAAATCAGTGTCACGGCAACAACAAAAAAAAACGGTGTTGATGAATGGGACAAAAACACATCTTCAATGAACTAGAATTTCCATTGTCCAAGTTCTGCTAAAGCCATTGTTCATTTGAGTAGTACAAATTCGTACGAAAACTTAATTTGAAATACAATTTGCGGACTGTAATGGGCAGACGTTTCCGTGCATGTGACAAATCCTAGCATACAAGAGAAGCCATTTGACATCACAGCGCTTGTCGAGGTGGTCCGCGGTACGCCAGTAAATGGCGCACGCCCAGCTGACGACTCCAGCCGAGCCGCCCGAGCCGCAGCCCGGTCCAGGGCGGCTGGTTCAGCCGCCCGAGCCGCAGCCCGAGCCGCAGCCCGGTCCAGGGCGGCTGGTTCAGCCGCCCGAGCCGCAGCCCGGTCCAGGGCGGCTGGTTCAGCCGCCCGAGCCGCAGCCCGAGCCGCAGCCCGGTCCAGGGCGGCTGGTTCAGCCGCCCGAGCCGCAGCCCGAGCCGCAGCCCGGTCCAGGGCGGCTGGTTCAGCCGCCCGAGCCGCAGCCCGGTCCAGGGCGGCTGGTTCAGCCGCCCGAGCCGCAGCCCGAGCCGCAGCCCGGTCCAGGGCGGCTGGTTCAGCCGCCGAGCCGCAGCCCGAGCCGCAGCCCGGTCCAGGGCGGCTGGTTCAGCCGCCCGAGCCGCAGCCCGGTCCAGGGCGGCTGGTTCACCGCCCGAGCCGCAGCCCGAGCCGCAACCCGGTCCAGGGCGGCTGGTTCAGCCGCCCGAGCCGCAGCCCGAGCCGCAGCCCGGTCCAGGGCGGCTGGTTCAGCCGCAGCCCGAGCCGCAGCCCGGTCCAGGGCGGCTGGTTCAGCCGCCCGAGCCGCAGCCCGAGCCGCAGCCCGGTCCAGGGCGGCTGGTTCAGCCGCCCGAGCCGCAGCCCGAGCCGCAGCCCGGTCCAGGGCGGCTGGTTCAGCCGCCCGAGCCGCAGCCCGAGCCGCAGCCCGGTCCAGGGCGGCTGGTTCGCAATTCGACGGTGGCGAACAGGGCGTCACCGCTGTCACCGCCGTCACCGCCGCGGCCCGGCACCAACAATTTCCGCTATCGGTCATGTGCCGACCGCGCTTTTATCGGCCGAAACGTCGCCCAACTCTGGCCAATTATTATCATCAGATTGCCCTCACTGGCGCCGGTCACAGCCCGTTTTGACGCTGACGCCACGGCCGGCCTGCGCCAGGGCACTGTACTCGGGGCGCCGGTGTAATGTGAGCGGTGCTTGTCCGCACAGCCAGGACAGAACGGCTCGTGAAGTGCACGTGATGGCCAATGAGAACAGAATGCCAGGTCGCCGGGCTTGTATGGTATGTACCTGCATTTCGACAATAGGTTGGAGTACAACTTACCGTGAGGTGGTAGGCAACCCGTGGCACTGAGACAAATGCTATAGTAGGCTGGGTTCCGTGCCCTGGCGTTCACACATGGATTAGAGATACATAGTAGACTCAGGAGGTCCGAGATCTTGCAATTTAGCACACACATGACGACGTCGATGCAGATTCGAAAAGTATTGCTGGCTTTTAAAATACCGTTCGATACGAAGCCAGTACTTCAAGCTAGCATGCCACGGTGTTGTAATAGTTAAATTCTTCAACTGTTTCCAAAGTGGATTCGGCATTAATTTTGGTAGTGAAATATAATGCAAAATAGTGCAGACTATTTCAGCTGGTTCGACAGCAGCCTCATGAATTGCATTGCACGTTTTGAGATCGGCAGTTATGCAACAATAGGCGTGGTGCATGGTTTACCATAGCCACAATTGCAACTATGTTGCTGACCTGAATTAACATGCCAGAATGCACTGTGTATCGCAAATAGTACCGGCACACATGTGTTCATCGTACTCAGTTATTACATGTGTCGAATTGCTCTTTACATCCTCCTCTGCATGGTTAAGCTTGTTTTGGAACCCCTGCAATAAAACAGGTGGTCGGAAGTGTCGCAGCTTTATAGCATGCATTTGACAGCGTTCGGTTTTTGGTCTATAAGAACATATGCTAAGGTATCCTAGCTTGAAAGTGATTCACATATAGACTTAGGCGCCCAGGATCACGCTATAATTATTTGAACGGTTGAACGGTTAAAGTTCTTAATGATATCCGCAAATCAAAGGCGGATAAAGGGGCAGGGAGTTCTTTCAAATAATTTCATCTCGCGGGGACATTTCTTGCATTATTCTCATTTTTCCTGTCTTCTGCACGAAGTCAGGTGTGAAAACAGTAATTCAAATGTCACATTCAGCTTGATGTTCGTTGGTCAGCATAATGTGCACAAAAATTACACAGCAGCAGTTTTCCTACCGCAAGAATGTTGCCAAAGCCGTAAAACGGCGCACAAGAATGACCTCATGTCATCTTTTAAGTCTGAAGCGAAAGTTATTACCCCTGAACTCAGAAATTGATCGTGCATACCATACTTTCTGTATATAGTGTTATTGAAGAAAAACCACACAAACTGTCTTATCGGCCCAATGGCAACACGTAGTAGAGTTCAATATGATGTCCCATTAATGTTGAAAATCATTGGTCAATGGGACGTTTTGTTCGTCTTGGTAATTAAAAAGCCATCCAACTAGCATAACTTAAGCCATCTTAGCTGATCATAGCCTGACCTGACTAATGAGCCTAAACATCCGATACCAACGAGCATAACCTAAACAATCCTAACTGAGCACAACCTGACCTGACTAATGATCTTCAGGATAATCATCATTATTGCGGAACTCTGATGCGAATTTCAGATAGCGTCATCGAACAGCAGTGGGTGGGTGTAATCGATGGCGGGAAGTGTTCATGATTTGGCGGGAGACTCGCGGCTCTCAGAAGGGGAGATCGGTGACAGACATCGATGGCGGGAAGTGTTCACGATTTGGCGGGAGACTCGCGGCTCTCAGAAGGGGAGATCGGTGACAGACATCGATGGCGGGAAGTGTTCACGATTTGGCGGGAGACTCGTGGCTCTCAGAAGGGGAGATCGGTGACAGACATCGATGGCGGGAAGTGCTCACGATTTGGCGGGAGACTCGCGGCGCTCAGAAGGAGAGATCGGTGACAGATATCGATGGCGGGAAATGTTCACGATTTGGCGGGAGACTCGTGGCTCTCAGAAGGGGAGATCGGTGACAGACATCGATGTTCAGTGAGTATTGGTTAGGCATTGATAATGCGTCTTCATACAGGTAAGTAACCCTTGAAATGTTGAGGAGGTAGTCTTACATTGATTGCTACCGATTAATGCTGTCAAATTTAAATACTCTTGTGACCACCACGTAAAGGAAGCCCAGCATTTATATGTGCTACAATTTCGACAATCACTTGCTCACATAGGAATATCGAGCTGAAAATGAGCATATACTCGCTGCCGTCGTCATATACATAAGATAAGAGGAAAATGGCGTTTTATAAAAATTCATTCGGTGTATGGATGCGGTTATATCCCATCTCATGGCCGTCCATCTTGCCACGGAGAGACTCCCACATCATCAACTTCACCTCTTCACCATCGCCAGGATGTTCTTGGGTGCAGTCGTGGTCCCGGCGCTGTTTCGATGGTCCTGTTGCGGCTGAAGGGATTGTACTGGCTGGTGTGCCTCACAGCATGCTGCCGTCGTCACACGTCATTCACGCTCAGCCGGAGGACACCGAGTGTCATGCAAGCGAGATGCTGTCACCTCTCGTAAATACCACAATTGGTGTTGTTTCACCGCGAGATCGAAGGAACCTTCTGAGCCCCGCTTGTGAATGATTAAAGTAAATGCCGGTCAATTCGACGTTAACCCGCAAGGCAGAGGCCCACCCGCACGGCAGAGTCCCACCCAGAACCCGCATGGTTGAGGCCCACATGGCACCCTCACGGCGGAGGCCCACCCAGAACCCGCATGGCTGAGGCCCACATGGCATCCTCACGGCGGAGGTCCACTCTGAATCCGCAAGGCAGAGGCCCACCCGGACTTCCTTAAGTGATTCGACCAGTGGTTCGATACAAATTTTGCTAAGGCTGCACCCAAACCCTGTACATCGAAAGAGTCCTCATATTTTGGGCATTCATTTTAGCGTCCAAGATATTTTCAACATTATATTTTGTCAGGCTGATAATATTCTCGCTAGGGGGAGAAAACAGCCCCCGGTTCCCCCGTCCTTGGTCGTGCCCCTGCACCATGGTACAAAATGGACCGGATGTTTCTCGCAGATCCAGCTCCCTGTTTTGCGAGAGTAGCATAGAGAGATAATTGGTGAGATTGGTGACTTTTGCTTGCTATCTTTTCTAAATAGGGTGACAATTTTGAACTATCTATCTTGATCAAGGGCGGCTCCAGCATCTAAGAGTGAGTGTTCAAATGATGTTCGGAAAATGTCCCTCAGCTTTTGTCACTACATGACCAGTTTGGCTTCTACCTTCTATAGCTTCGAAAGGATTTGGCTGCTCTTTACCAAACCTGACAGAAAATGTGATAAGATAATTAGCTATATGACTTCAGGGATTGCAGCATTACTGCGTACCAGAGGCGCGTCCAGGGTGGGTAAGAAATAGGGTAAGATATGTACTACTGAAGTGCATTCACTATGTGATATTGAATAACTATAGATATACATGATCGATTATGGAAACTTCGAGAAGTCTTCGAAAATGTAAAAGAATGCTCTTGTCAAGAGCGGTTTCAGGGATCCTTGCCGCAGGACGAAGGAATACAATTAACTGTCTTTCTTCTCACTCCTTCAATTGACACGAGCTATCAGCGGATAACTGTGTTGCACATATTGCAAGGCTATTTATTGTGTAGAGCATCTGGAAGCTTATAAGCTTACATTATTACCAGTTGCAGTGAAGGATGCAGAGTGAGAGACATGGGGTCCTGGGTCTGATTTTGCAGGTGCACATAGTTATCGATATTAAGGGTCTTTGCACTTAACAACATGAAAAAAATGACATAAAAATGCCAAAAAAATGACTCGTTTGCCGGCAGGGTCCCATTTGTCACCCTTTGCAACACCAGGGTCAAGAGTACCGTGACTCCCAAAACACCCTGTTAAACCCAGTTTGACACCATATGCACTCCCAGCGTACACGCTGTTGACACGGGCATGGCCCATCCCAAGCACGCGCAAAAGCATCATGACACCGAGTATATCCGAGCGGAACTCAACTATACTCATGCAACTTTGTACGTGCACACTCTAAACATCAATATCACTTTCAGTAACCCTTCCTAATGCCGATGAAACTCGTCTGTAAGCGCCTCTAACTAGCCCTCAACGCGCCAGTCCAGCTTCCAGGAAACCTCTGTAACGCCATTGATAATTGACCGTGACGCACATCGCACGCGCCGGTGCACCACGATGATGAGATGCGGAGCACACAGACAGCGCTTCCCATATAATAATACAAATTCACTCGGATAGTTGTATTTGAGGCAGCAAACGCAATCAAGTACACAGATGCAAGCATCAAGTACGCAGGTGTAAGTACCAAGAACGCAGGTGTAAGCATGAAGTACTCAGGTGTAAGGATCAAGTGCGAATTATGCGCATCGAGTGCAGTTTTCGGAATCAGGTAGACAACTGGCGTGCTCAATGCTGAGAGTCAAGCATCAACATTGATTCCAGCCATCAAGACAAATAGCTGCGCTGTTGCACCAAACCGAAAACAAACGCACCAGCATCACACATCGATACTCTTCAGTGGCTTATACGTATTTTGCAGAGGAACACACACACCAAGTGTTCACAACATGGTGGTGCGCACAACCCAAGCATCACCCGTGAAAAGTACAAACAACATTTTGGCTTCTTCCCAACATCTCAATTATTCGAGCACTGCACCACTTCAGTCCCTGGGCGTGGATACTGTCAATGATCTTGGTGGTCACCTATCCCAACTTTGTGTCGATGTTCAGAACGAATTTCGCCAAGAACATTCCAACGGCTAGCCACGGGCCTCACCTCTCGTACAACGCAAAAAAGGTGAATCTGCTCGGATCAGAACAGAACTGGGATAATTTGGTGTTTATACTACTCGTTCGGCCGCTATTGCGGAAAAAACCTGCGGGAGGCTCTCGAGCCTCCCCCCCCGCTCCCGGCTAGCGACGGTTAAAAATCAAAGTTTTCTATGTTTTCAAAAAGAACATAAACTAGCATAACCCATCCCAGTCAAGTCTCGTTTTTGTTTTGCTTTACGAAGATAAAACGTATGTAAACCGTATCTTGTAAGCACCCAAAGCTGCGATGACACTGATAATTCCTGGATCCGTATGGTGTATTGGCATGATGTACCAGCATGGTGTATCAGCATGGTGTACCAGCATGGTGTGCAAGCATGGTGTATCAGCATGGTGTATCGGCATAGTGTATCGGCATGGTGTACCAGCATGGTGTCAGCATGGTCTGCCAATCGGTCCAGTCAAGCACCACACGTGTCTTGGTCTGGGATAGTATCGATAGATATTCGGACTCCAACCGTCGCAGATTCAATCTTGCAACTATAGACACCCTGACCGTATTTGGTTCCAACGAAAGTGCAGCTTCGGGTCCCAAACAGGCTGGATTGTTCTTGTTCTTTATTTCTACTGACACGAGCTCAATACAATCACTTTTTATCTGTCTGCACTCCTGGACATGAGCTTCGGGTCCTTCTCCCAGTTCCCCGAAGTTCTAGACAAGACGTTTAACTACGACGCTAAACACAGTTCAACGTCTAGTTGTGCCATTTAGAGTGACTGAGACAGGAAGCTATTATGTCATTCAGCTATTCTTGGATGACTGACAATAAACACAAATCGTCTTCTGCAGCGGCTCATGAGCCGTGCGAAGTACACTCGGAGGCCTCTGGAAGTTACCAATGCACTCCATTACAGCCACCGTTGTACGCGGTTTAGATCACATGCGTGGCAGTAGAGAGCTGTAATGGCACCAGCCAACAATCCCGCCCCTCTTTTTGTGTCCTAAGCTGTTCCGTCGTCTAAAACAAATGCCAACGGGTCGCCTGACGTTGGGCCATATGGTACAGCTTTAATCATTATATTGTTTTTAGACGCACGGTTCGGGCCCATTACTACTGGCATTAGCCAACATTTCTCCGGTTACAATGGCCCATTCTGCTGCACGCAACGATAGCTCAATTGGCTTCTTTCGGTCGAGTCATCAGCCAAAGTTTCACGAGTGTTGCACATCACTCCTTGGCGTAAGAAGTTTGGGCCGTGCGTGTGTAGGCACGGGCCGACCCGACTTCGCACTGGTCATTTGCAAGACTTATGGGAGGTAGCTAAAGGGGAGTACCCCGCTGCTGGGTGCCTGTGGACAGCGCGCTACTGAGTACCGCCGCTAAGTACCGCTGCTTTTGAGTGTCTGTGGACAGTGCGCTACTGAGTACCGCCACTGCTGAGTGTCTGTGGACAGCGCGCTACTGAGTACCGCCGCTGTTGGGTGCCTGCAGACAGTGTGCTACTGAGTACCGCCACTTCTGAGTGTCTGCGGACAGTGCGTTACTGAGTACCGCCACTGCTGAGTGTCTGCGGACAGTGCGCTACTGAGTACCGCCGCTGCTTAGTGTCTGCGGACAGTGCGCTACTGAGTACCGCCTCTGCTTAGTGTCTACAGACAGCGCGCTACTGAGTACCGCCACTGCTGAGTGTCTGTGGACAGCGCGCTACTGAGTACCGCCGCTGCTGAGTGTCTACAGACAGCGCGCTACGAGCACGCTGATGATAAGCATGGACGCAATGTTCAGAAGCACTTTCTTCGGGGGACGGTCACATCCAGGATTTCAAACGGAAGAGCGATAAAATAAATGTGTGTGTGAGGGGAGACCAGGCGGGTTCAGTTTGGTAAAGCATAGCACAGACTGACATATTAAAATACCTTCCAACCTCAGTAGCAGATCCATGAATGATCAAAGGGGCACTAGTCTGGGGGGGGGTGCCATATCCTCGGAGGGGCGCGCCACTGCCAAAGTCACTGGAGCCTTCGGCTGAAAATGCATACAGCCGGTTGAGGGGAATGGTCCGCTCGAGGATTCTGAAGGGAATTTTCCACTAAAGGTTTTCAGTCCCCACCCTTGCATCCGCCCTTGTCCAATACGTATTCGTATGATCTAATATAATCCAATCCGTTCGTACCGAGTCGTTCAAGGGGCCTCTTGTCGGTAAGAGGCATCCTGTGTGAATCAGGGGTTCCTGGATCGGATCGGTCAGGGACCATTCTGTGTCGGTGAGGAAACCTCATGTGTGCTCAATGGTTTTCGATGTCGTTCAGGGCGAGCCTCCTGTTCTGTCATTGAGGGCCTGGACACATGCAGCAGACACACTAATCTGAGTATGATCGTGCTCGTGTTGCTAAGAGGCACTGCTCGACAGTGATACTGGACTATCACTGTCTGTACGCATATTCCAGGTTACTCACTTTGTAAGTGATTATATGAACGTTAGGCATCCGCGGAGGCTTACTTGTCAGAAGAAGAGCTTCAGCCGAGCGCTGGCCGATGTGGAGTATGACTTCAAATAGCACATCAGACAATAGCAAAAGTCAAATAGTAAAAGTCCGAATACATTTTCAGTCTTTTGTCATGTATAGGATTAGCACTTCATTTACCTGTGACTATAAGTGGAAGGTATTTTTAAGCACCATCAAGTCATGGAGTGAGTGTTTCACCAAGCAAATTGGCAACTATTCGTCAGGACTCTTTCTCTTGAACGCCCAGCTAGGTTTAGCTACAAGTATGCCGTCTACTTTCCATGCTTTTCCATTAGTTGATCAAATTTGAACTCAATGGCTATTTTTCCAGAGATGAATTTAGATTCCAAAGGTCGGCACAAATTAGCAGTGCAGTGTGTCGCAAGACGGCGGTGATTACTTTTGAAACACGATTACGGCGATAATAGCTTGAAAGTAATCAGTGCAGATTATCGAACAGTGCGCAAAAGCATTGTCGGAATTCGAAAAAGTGCTCAGCGGCTATAGTGACCCCGGTCTGCTGCTTAGCAACTATGGTAACCCCAGTTTACAAGAACAGCCCGGTTTGAGCTGTTCAGAAACTACTGCGATGAGTTGTTAGCTGCCCTCGCAGTGCCATGCACGGTGCAGGCTCCCTACGTTTGTCCGGTGAGCTTGTTCTGTTGTCCGGTGAGCTTGTATGTCTGTTCTGTTTTTCCGGTGAGCTTGTTCTGTTGTCCGGTGAGCTTGTTTGTCTGTTCTGTTTGTCCGGTGAGCTTGTTCTGTTGTCCGGTGAGCTTGTTTGTCTATTCTGTTTGTCCGGTGAGCTTGTTATGTTGTCCGGTGAGCTTGTTCTGTTGTCCGGTGAGCTTGTTTGTCTGTTCTGTTTGTCCGGTGAGCTTGTTCTGTTGTCCGGTGAGCTTGTTTGTCTGTTCTGTTTGTCCGATGAGCTTGTTCTGTTGTCCGGTGAGCTTGTTTGTCTGTTCTGTTTGTCCGGTGAGCTTGTTTGTCTATTCTGTTTGTCCGGTGAGCTTGTTCTGTTGTCCGGTGAGCTTGTTTGTCTGTTCTGTTTGTCCGGTGAGCTTGTTTGTCTGTTCTGTTTGTCCGGTGAGCTTGTTCTGTTGTCCGGTGAGCTTGTTTGTCTGTTCTGTTTGTCCGGTGAGCTTGTTCTGTTGTGCCACAAATGCAAGTAAGTTTCTTTTGCAGTGTACTTGCATGAAGTGTTAATGTCACGCGTTTTATTTTCCTTAGAAGGAAGCTTCTTGATGTTAATATTATATCCATATATTCTCACCATACCAGAGAATTCTTCCTGACATGCTGTCATACTAGTGATGTTATGGTTAACGACCATCCACTAGTGATGAGTGGTTGGCGTTCAGAGGACGACTCAAATGCTACTTCTACTCAAGTAGCATTTGAAATGTTACTTCCTTGCGATGAAGAAGTCGAGAGGATGCGATGAAATGACAGGTATGGGAAATGCCGTCTTATGGTGAGAAGTGAGGCTGTCGCCATTGTACGTTCTGATTGATCCATCTTGACTTATGCAATGGATCAAATGGAAGAAGCTCTGCTGTTTTATGCTTTAGACGCTACAACAGATATCTTACGGCCAAAATTGACTCCTCGTGGGATTTTTAAAACCGGAGGTATTCGCATGCAGTCCCGTGTCCAAATGGTCAACCCACGCCGCCTTCTCTGACCTCAGCGGTCTATTTCTGTGGAGGTGGCCAGCACAGAGATCACGTACTGCCCACGGCCGTCATAGACCGTGCTTTCTCGTCCATAATTAAGGTGGCCGACGTCTGCAGCTCAAGGCTGCCGCTTCAGGCCAAGAAGCGCCTTCGCTGCTCCAAATGAATGAACCTAAGACGTCCTGTAAATAAGGCCGAGCTCATGGTGGACGTCCAGACCGCCTCCGAGCAATGTGCTGCACGTGACCGAGTCGACAAAATAGCGACCAGTTTCTGGAACGTGCCGTCGCTGCAGGGTGTGGAGGTCAATGGGAGGTCATGAATCTTTCTATCGTATGACTTCTCCGGTGTAATAGCGGTCTCCAACATATGGTATGATCTCCGGTGTAATAGAGGTTTGCACCCTGAGAGCGGTCTATCGTATGATCTTATCCTGTGTAGTAGCGGTCTGCACCCTATCGAATGACCTTGTAAGGTGTAATAGCGGTCACCACTATATCGTATAACCTTCTCCGGTATAATTGCTGTCGCCACCCTATCGTATCACCTTCTCCGGTATAATTGCTGTCGCCACCCTATCGTATCACCTTCTCCGGTATAATTGCTGTCGCCACCCTATCGTATCACCTTCTCCGGTATAATTGCTGTTGCCACCCTATCGTATCACCTTCTCCGGTATAATTGCTGTCGCCACCCTATCGTATCACCTTCTACGGTGCAATGGCGGTCTCCACCATATCGTATGACCTGTGTAATAGCGGGTCTCCACCCTATTGTAACACCTTATGTGGTGTAATGGCGGCCGCGAGTCTGAGAGCGTGATACCAATAGCGGTCTGCAGCCTGAGAGTGTGATACCAATAGCGGTCTGCATCCTGAGAGTGGGATACCAATAGCGGTCTGCATCCTGAGAGTGGGATACCAATAGCGGTCTGCATCCTGAGAGTGGGATACCAATAGCGGTCTGCATCCTGAGAGTGGGATACCAATAGCGGTCTGCATCCTGAGAGTGGGATACCAATAGCGGTCTGCATCCTGAGAGTGGGATACCAATAGCGGTCTGCATCCTGAGAGTGGGATACCAATAGCGGTCTGCATCCTGAGAGTGGGATACCAATAGCGGTCTGCATCCTGAGAGTGGGATACCAATAGCGGTCTGCATCCTGAGAGTGGGATACCAATAGCGGTCTGCATCCTGAGAGTGGGATGCCACACAGTCCGATTTGTTGCTGATGCGGTGTTGTTTTCATGAAAGGTATACAGCGCCATGAAGCCACGAGGGACATGGCGCAGCTATCCCCTTTTAGGATGGGCCTTAATCCTTGCCATCCAAGGTCAGAGGGATCGCGGATACCACATCAAACGGTTGTATGTGAACCATCGGAAAGAAACCCGTGCCGAATTAATCTCGTCGTCCAGCGCGGCACCGTTTGGCATGCATGATGTGTATCTTTTGAAGACTTAAGCTAAGGAAGCTAGCAAGTTTCATCAAGACAATTAATTATAATGTTATTCCTGAAAGCATTTTTGGTGCGTTTTAATCGAAATTCTGTGCCTGCGGTTGAAAGCTGTAACCAAAATGGTTTGAAAATAGCACGCAAATATTTTAGGGGCTCCAATCCAATCCATCCAACCTCACCAAAAATCCAGCTGGGGAACGAAACATCCACCAGAGCTGGACGGATTTTACATCGTAAGCCGTACCCGTTGGCCTTCGTCAAGTGATCACGGTGTTGGATTCAAGGAGAGTTTGAAGCTGAGGCTTTATCATTGCTGAGCCTGTATATTGTGATGTATGGGACTACGGACCAAACATGACATCCATGCTCGGTGTATATTTCATTTGATTCATTTTATATGCACCTGCTTAGGTGCGGTGTACTTATTCGCTGTACATATCCTTGCATCCTGATAATATCCATGCCTTCTGGCGGAGAATGGTGCCTGTAGCTACAGCCTCTGATCTGACGAGGCTGATCTGATCTGATCTGACGGGCATGTATTCGTCATGTCAGAATGGTGCCTGTAGCTACAGCCTCTGATCTGACGGGCATGTATTCGTCATGTCAGAATGGTGCCTGTAGCTTCAGCCTCTGATCTGACGAGGCTGATCTGATCTGATCTGACGAGGCTGATCTGATCTGATCTGACGGGCATGTATTCGTCATGTCAGAATGGTGCCTGTAGCTACAGCCTCTGATCTGACGGGCATGTATTCGTCATGTCAGAATGGTGCCTGTAGCTTCAGCCTCTGATCTGACGAGGCTGATCTGATCTGATCTGACGGGCATGTATTCGTCATGTCAGAATGGTGCCTGTAGCTTCGCCTCTGATCTGACGAGGCTGATCTGATCTGATCTGACGGGCATGTATTCGTCATGTCAGAATGGTGCCTGTAGCTACAGCCTCTGATCTGACGGGCATGTATTCGTCATGTCAGAATGGTGCCTGTAGCTACAGCCTCTGATCTGACGGGCATGTATTCGTCATGTCAGAATGGTGCCTGTAGCTTCAGCCTCTGATCTGACGAGGCTGATCTGATCTGATCTGACGAGGCTGATCTGATCTGATCTGACGGGCATGTATTCGTATGTCAGAATGGTGCCTGTAGCTCAGCCTCTGATCTGACGGGCATGTATTCGTCATGTCAGAATGGTGCCTGTGCTTCAGCCTCTGATCTGACGAGGCTGATCTGATCTGATCTGACGGGCATGTATTCGTCATGTCAGAATGGTGCCTGTAGCTTCAGCCTCTGATCTGACGAGGCTAATCTGATCTGATCTGACGGGCATGTATTCGTCATGTCAGAATGGTGCCTTAGCTACAGCCTCTGATCTGACGGGCATGTATTCGTCATGTCAGAATGGTGCCTGTAGCTACAGCCTCTGATCTGACGGGCATGTATTCGTTGTCAGAATGGTGCCTGTAGCTTCAGCCTCTGATCTGACGAGGCTGATCTGATCTGATCTGACGAGGCTGATCTGATCTGATCTGACGGGCATGTATTCGTCTGTCGAATGGTGCCTGTAGCTTCAGCCTCTGATCTGACGAGGCTGATCTGATCTGATCTGACGGGCATGTATTCGTCATGTCGAATGGTGCCTGTAGCTACAGCCTCTGATCTGACGGGCATGTATTCGTCATGTCAGAATGGTGCCTGTAGCTACAGCCTCTGATCTGACGGGCATGTATTCGTCATGTCGAATGGTGCCTGTGCTTCGCCTCTGATCTGACGAGGCTGATCTGATCTGATCTGACGGGCATGTATTCGTCATGTGAATGGTGCCTGTAGCTTCGCCTCTGATCTGACGAGGCTGATCTGATCTGATCTGACGGGCATGTATTGTTGTCGAATGGTGCCTGTAGCTACAGCCTCTGATCTGACGAGGCTGATCTGATCTGATCTGATCTGACGGGCATGTATTCGTCATGTCAGCCCTGCGGCATACCATTTATCTTTCGTTATCTTCTACATATCGTCTGTATGCTCCAAATTGCACTGCTCATCTCACCGTGAGAACAGGTTAGGAGCTGGTGTACAATTGAAGGTACCTGGTATACAAATATCTTTCTATTCAACACCAAATCATGATCGTGAAGCTCTGAAACTCGAAACAAATGATTCCTCGAGTGCTTGTTAGTAAAGCGGTATTCGCAGGACGTCAAGGGTTAAAGGGCGAGAGAAGTCAAGCGAGGGAAATCTAGGGCACGCAGCGTAAACCACTGTAAGTTGTTCACTCGTCGATAATTGGTATGTACCAAGAGATGAAGTACTGCACTGGTCAAATCGCAATTGTTCTCACCCAACTAGAAAATGAAAAAGTAGCAAGTGAAAATAATTCAGATCAGCACCGATAGGTCGACCTGATGTGACCATTCATACAAGACAACATAGAAAACATGCGATATCATTATCCAAGGCATGCATTGGAAAGGTCACGCTTTCCCTCTCATGTCACCAACGGAAGAGAGGTGAGGTTGAACATTGGCAAAATGACAACACAACGCCGTCGGCTGAGCACTCTGCTGCCAATCAGGTTCTCGCAAATGATAATGTTGTTCCTGGACCGGACTTCATCTGTTCAATTATTTGTCTACAACAAATGCTTGTAAATCTGCTTGTAAAACCGGTAATGAAAACTTCGCGTAGCTTGGTTACGCGATTCAAACAATACTGACCAGAGTGGTGACGGGCTGACCACCATATACCTCGTTCTTTGACGCGAACGATAACGTTCCAGCGGCTGATCGTCACCAAGCCAGCTTTCAGTGCCTCTCAGGTGATCACCACAGTATGTTTCAAAGTAAGCAATTGGTCAACAGATTACCAAGACGACAACATTTTGAAGCGTGTCGGCGGCTGCCGGGACGGCTTCGTGCCGGGACGTTCACACATCCCGTCAGTTTTGGCTTCCCAATGGCTTCAACCGTTCCCAGTTTTGCTTGTAGTGGTCATTTGCATAATCGGTTCAGTTACATGATGGTCATTTGCATTACCTGGTGCAGTTACATGATGGTCAGTTGCATGAGGCATCACGCTGGGTGACCTGTATCAGTGACAGATTGAACGGCAGTGAAGGTAGCAACCACCTCCTCACGCCCCTAGCACGCCGAAAGGCGTCACGATGAAAATTGGTCGCCCTTCCAGGTGGAAAGGTGCCACTATGGGAACATCAAGTACATCCATCCCCTCCCTCCCGCTCAACGAAAGTACAGTCAAAAGTGCCGCTACCAGTGCAAAGGGCGCCTCTGCGGCCAGGTCAAGTGCACCGCCTCAATTCACCCCCAACGAATGCTTTAGTTCAAGGCGCCCCTTCGAGCGGAAAGTCGCCCGCTCAAAATGTATCCCTCTCCCTTAGCGAAATCCTAGATTGGTCAGTGACTGTAATCACGCTAGTCACTTGACTGCGGCGACCAGGTGCAACTGGGATGGCGAGGTGCAACTGGGATGGCCAGGTGCAGTTGGGATGGCCAGGTGCAGCTGGGATGACCAGGTGCAGCTGGGATGACCAGGTGCAGCTGGGATGGCCAGGTGCAGCTGGGATGACCAGGTGCAGCTGGGATGGCCAGGTGCAGCTGGGATGACCAGGTGCAGCTGGGATGACCAGGTGCAGCTGGGATGGCCAGGTGCAGCTGGGATGGCCAGGTGCAGCTGGGATGGCCAGGTGCAGCTGGGATGGCCAGGTGAGCTGGGATGACCAGCAGTATAGCTGATGACCAGGTGCAGCTGGGATGGCCAGGTGCAGCTGGGATGGCCAGGTGCAGCTGGGATGACCAGGTGCAGCTGGGATGACCAGGTGCGGCTGGGATGACCAGGTGCAGCTTGCAGCTGGGATGGCCAGGTGCAGCTGGGATGACCAGGTGCAGCTGGGATGACCAGGTGCGGCTGGGATGACCAGGTGCAGCTGGGATGACCAGGTGCAGCTGGGATGACCAGGTGCAGCTGGGATGACCAGGTGCAGCTGGGATGACCAGGTGCAGCTGGGATCAGATTTACACCCGGCATGTGTAGTGACGATGTCCCAGGCGATTGTAGTGACGATGTTCCGCGTTTGTGACGATGTTCCCCAGGCGATGTGTAGTGACGATGTTCCCCAGGCGATGTGTAGTGACGATGTTCCCCAGGCGATGTGTCGTGAAGAGCTCCCCAGGCGATGTGTAGTGACGATGTTCCCCAAGCGGTGTCTTGTAACGATGTTCCCCAGGTGGTGTCAAATGAATGAGCCCATCATCAGCTGCCACGTACCACCACGCATTCTCGTGACAGTTGGGCCCAGCATCGTTTGGAAGAGCCCATGATACCACACTCAAGTAGTCGGGCCAAAGTAAGTGGTGTTAGTCTCTGAGCGCACCACATGTGGTCGACATACAGCCCGCACAACCGTCCACCGTAGCATATCACGTCACTCGTCACAGGCCCACTTTAGAGCCACACGTCCATCAGGTTGCCGGTTGACATGCTACCAAACATGTCGGGCTAGAAAGTATCGGACGACGAATCTACGGTCGGATATCGGGTAGTGCTGTGGGCTGTGCTCGCCCGTCCTGGCAGGGGTGTCCGGTGGGGTGTCCGGTAGTGCTGTGGGCTGTGCTCGCCCGTCCTGGTAGGGATGTCCGGTGGGGTGTCCGGTAGTGCCGTGGGCTGTGCTCGCCCGTCCTGGCAGTGGTGTCCGGTGGGGTGTCCGGTAGTGCTGTGGGCTGTGCTCGTCCGTCCTGGCAGGGGTGTCCGGTGGGGTGTCCGGTAGTGCTGTGGGCTGTGCTCGGTAGCGCTGCACTCACACGTCTCTGAGCCCACTGGAAGGCTTCGTCCGAGCACTACATGTTGTCAAAAATTACCCTACGGTTTTTAAGAGTGGGGTTCTCTTCCCAGAATATTGGCTGGTGTCTGAGATAATTGCGTGGTATCAGGCGGATTGCTCAAACTTCTCCAAGAGCCTTGACTGACATCCTTTCAAGAATATCCAAGAACCTTGGTGAGGTTCAGACACTATTCGGAGCTCACACCAAAGCATCATATGTTTTGAATGTAGTACTGCATACGGCTTCTGATGCTATTGAAAGGTGTCATGAAAGCACAAAACGCTTCAGTCGAGAAACCCCTGTGCAGTCTCGAATACCGTTGCAGTGTATCAGATAAGCATAACATTTTTGTTCTCGAAAAAAACTAATCCGGAATATTTATATCTAAAAAATTAATAATGCATAAAACAATCGCCGCAGAGGGCGCACGACCGGTGATGCAACGGTGCCCGCGGATCTCATGTTTAGAGTCGTAACCTGTATATAACGCTACCAGCACAGGCTGGCATCGAACCAAACCAAACAAAAAACAAAACATCCCTGGTGGACACAGGAAGAGCGATGAGGTCGATCACGACAAAACCAACCGGAACTGAACCCAAGCTTGAACAGGGAACGATCTAGCCGAACCAGAACTGGAACCGAAGCAAAACAAGGGCGGAGCCCATATTCTGAGTTGGAAGAACGCCGCCTTCTGGCGCACCATAGCTGGCATCGCTGTGCCAACATGGACATCGATGATGTATAGCTGGAGGGATGCCAGCGGGACCTTACACGGGCGCCGCACCATCTGCGCCGGAACGCTGTGGACCACGGCCCACAGCAGCACCAGACCACTCGCCCAATGTAGCGCACCGTGCGACTTCCTCCTCGTCCACGACGATGATGTATCCGTCTGCAGTGGCAGTTGTGATTATTATGGACAAATCTGTGCGCAAACATTGTGCGGCGCAACCTGATACATAGTAACTGCTAAGATGAAGTGAAAATATTACCTGAATGTAACTGGGACATACTGACTGGTGACCATGATTGAATATCATATGTGGTGCTTTAAATGTTACCAGATTAATCTTGGGAACAGGGAAAACCACAGACAAGAATTCGTGGAGGTGGCTGGTGCAGAGATGTAATTTTCCGAAAATGGAGGTTCCAATGTGGCAATCTCGACGAGGTCTCGCCGGTACGCACAAATGCACTGGTGGCACATCCCGTTGCGCATTGAGGGTTGATGTGCATGCACAAAACAGTGCCGGTGCGGACGGGTGGGGAGAGAGAAAATGAACGCTGGGTGAAACATGTGAAGAAAAAATGAAAGAAAACGAATAAATCACTCACACAAAAATGATCCATATTAGCCTCGCTTGCAGTCCACATATTGACGGAATCCCATCCACTTTCACGGTCAACTATACGCGGCTTGATATTATTTATATGCAAGGTTCTTTCTGGAGGTGCACTATTTTAGTGGATAGCAACCGCCGTCGAGATAGATCGGCGTTGGGACTGGTGCTGCCCAGTTGGAGCTAGCACCAGAAACTGGTGCTGGCCAGCTCGAGGAGGCGCCAGGGACTGGTGCTGTTCAGCCGTCCAAAGCCGGAGGTGCCAATGCCAACGAAGCGAGGCATGAGGTAAAATACCGATCGGTAGCACGGCTGGCGTGTTGCATCCTTCCGTGGTAGTATAGGATTTGTGTTGCTACATAGTAAATAATGAAATGAGAGTGGACAACTTATAGTGTGAGAGTATGTATGCATGCATTTATGCATCTATATATATATATATATATATATATATATATATATATATATATATATATATATATATATATATATATATATATATATGTATATCTATGTATCTATATGTATATATATATATATATATATATATATATATATATATATATATATATATATATATAATATATCTATATATGTCTATAAAAAATGTACCGTCTGTCATCTTCTGCATTTCGTTTCTCTTTTTGTCTTTATTGAGGTTTAGGAAACCAATCCTCACCACCAATTCCAGTGAGCCATAGTCTGATAGACTGCATGGTCATTTGGCTAAGGCATTTGTTGGACGTTGCGCCCGCACATATGAACAGCATCATTATCATCACCATACTTCACCTACCACACTGTCAGCGAATCAACCCTGTCTGTATTTTATGGTAATTATCAAGATTTCAGAATTATCTGAAGTCCGGCAAATTTGGTGGGATTCTATCAGCACATCCCGTTCCAACCAGGTTAAAAAAAAGAACCCGGCACGCCATAAGCTAAATTGCATGGAAAGCTGTGCCATTCTGAACAGCACTCGACATTGGCACTGCCTCGAACTGGGCAATACCAGTCTCAGGCGTGGCCCCCAGCTGGGCAGTACCAGTCTCAGGCGTGGCCCCCAGCTGGGCAGTACCAGTCTCAGGCGTCGTCCCCAGCTGGGCAGTACCAGTCTCAGGCGTCGTCCCCAGCTGGACAGTACCAGTCTCAGGCGTGGTCCCCAGCTGGGCAGTACCAGTCTCAGGCGTGGCCCCCAGCTGGGCAGTACCAGTCTCAGGCGTCGTCCCCAGCTGGGCAGTACCAGTCTCAGGCGTCGTCCCCAGCTGGGCAGTACCAGTCTCAGGCGTGGCCCCAGCTGGGCAGTACCAATCTCAGGCGTGGTCCCCAGCTGGGCAGTACCAGTCTTAGGCGTGGCCCCAGCCGGGCAGTACCAGTCTCAGGCGTGGACCCCAGCTGTGTAGCACCAGTCCCAACGTCGGGTGCTATCCAAAAAGTAGTTCACCTCAGAAAAGAAAAGCAAGGAAAAATAATATATCAAACTTCACTGAGTTTTTAACTTTACTAAGTTGAAGGGATTACTTCAATATGTTAACAGATATGAAACACGCGAGACAAATATGGAGCATTTTTCCATCAGTCATATATTTGTTGTCTATTCTTCTTCACATACTTCACTCACTGCCCATCTTCCCCTCCCCACCAGTCCGCACCAGCACTGATTTATACATCGCCCCCTCCCCCCTCTTCCACCTTGCTGCGCACCAACCCCTGTGCATGTATGGACATCAAGTGGTGTTTAATGCAATTAGAAATGATTTATATCCAACTATGCACATTTTACCGGTATCATCTGCAAACGGTCCCAATTTTTTGTTGACCAAATTATCCCCAATTTTTCCATCCTGACTTCGCCATTGTTCGCTTGACCTATTCCGTTTTGAAATGGGCTCAATATATTTCGAGATCTTAGGGAGAGGGGCGGAATCATCCCCGTACAGATTTAAGTCTGAAAGAGCCCTACCGCAATCAGAGGTGGATACAGGGGGCACTGGAGGCATGTGGTGCAGTCAGGAGTTTCCTAAAGGGACGACCCCAAAAAAGAATGTGATGAAACAGAGTAATCTTTCATCGAGCGAAGCGCGCCGAAAATTTAGATTTCGGAGTGCTGAAAATCTCAAAATTTATCGTTTTATCTGGTGTATTTTCGGTTGTTAAGGGAAAGGAGGGGCGGGCCCCACCCCCTTGGCTGCGTCTCTGCCCCCATGGAAAGGTGGCACCCTTCTGACCGATAAAATGTACTTGAGGTATACTCTAGCCCCTTCGGTAGGCCGGAGTGGACCTTCTCCCTCCCGCTGAACACATTTTGTCAGCCCAAAGGCGCCCCTCGCAGAGGCATGGCGCTCCTTGAGAGGAAAAGGTGACTTCTCAGCATACTCGAGTGTGTCCCTTCCACTGCCCCACCTCCCCGAGCTCGACAGATTTTTCAGCCAAAGCTGCCCCTCCAGGGACCTTCGCAGTGGCACCTCTTCAAGGAAGTGGCGCCCATTCAGGCGAGTACCCCCCCCCCCCTGTGTGAAAATTCATTGATTCGCTCCTGACCATAATAGGGCTAATGTCTTGAATTGGGTATGAAAAACATGTGTGGATAGGATCGCAAATTATTTGCTTGGCCCAATGCATGGAGGCAACAATGAATGCTGTCAATTTAGTTGCTTAGACCCACCCCATGGTGTCCTCATGTTAAAACCGCAAGCAGTGGGTGGAGCCAAGGTAAAGATGATGAGACCCAGTCTCCACCAAAAGTGTAGGAATATCCAACCCTGATGCAGAGCATACGTCTATCAACATTGTACCTTTTATGTTGGCAAATTATCACCATTGCAGTAAGTTCACCACTGCAGTAATGGGTTTATTTATTTCTTTATTGGGTGGTTCACGACGCAATTTATGCACATTCACGGCTAATGGCGCCGCCCACACTGTTTCGCCGACGGGCCGCGGGATTTGGGAACGTCCCGAGCGGTGCGAGTGTCGAACGCGGGACCTTTGGTACCCGGAGACCAACACCTTAACCACTTGGCCATCCCCACCCCTGCAGTGATGGCTGTAACTTAAAGTACTGCATTTCCAGAATTGGTGGGGGCATGCTTGTGGGTAAAAATGTGATCATCAGTGATTTCTGACAATGCACTATGTCGGACAAGAAGACATGTACACTCACTTTTAAAAGATGGGTCATGTCAACGACAATTCATCACAGCCATGACACTATAGCTGTCCAAAGGCTGCCTCTCGATTCCCACGATTTGAAGTGTCTTGTATGAATTGCCTTCTATAAATTTTTAGCCCACTATAAATTGTGTAGCACAATGCATTTCACAGCCTTTCTATTAATTGTAATATCCCATCATTCTACATGCGATATGTTTAGCAGCCCAAGATCTCACCACTCTTACTGCCTGCTTTGTCCATAACAATGATGGCACCCGCATGCCGCATGGCGTGATTCGAGGCCTTGACCATTCTACGCATGCGCCGAGTGGGGGTGCGACGTCGATAACTTTGCAATTTCTATGGACAATCTACGAGAACCCATCTTGCAGTGAATTCGAGAACCTTATGAATCCTGGTTGAACGAACATTATCGTAGGATTCTCGGAATCAACACAGTAATGTCTCGGAGGTCAGACATAATTATCATGTGGTAGTCGGAGCATCCTGGGATGTCTTTGTCAAACACCTTTTCTAAATGATCTCCAAACGTGCTGTCCGTGTGGGAACGGAGTCCGGTGGGATGTCCGGTAGTGTTTTGAGCTCTGCCCGGTCGTCCTGTAGGGGGTGTCCGGTAGTGTTGTGGGCTGTGCCCGGTCGTCCTGGCAGGGGTGTCCGGTGGGGTGTGCGGTAGTGTTGTGGGCTGTGCCCGGTCGTCCTGGCAGGGGTGTCCGGTGGGGTGTGCGATAGTGTTGTGAACTGTGCCCGGTCGTCCTGGCAGGGGTGTCCGGTGGGGTGTGCGGTAGTGTTGTGAACTGTGCCCGGTCGTCCTGGCAGGGGTGTCCGGTGGGGTGTCCGGTAGTGTTGTAGGCTGTTCCCGGTCGTCCTGTAAGGGGTGTCCGGTGGGGTGTCCGGTAGTGTAGTGGGCTGTGCCCGGTTGTCCTGTGAGGGTGTCCGGTCGTCTGTGAGGGGCTTACGGTCGAGTTGTGTTCGGCGGGGTGCACAACTGCGTCTGTAGTCCAGCTATTGTACTGGCCCGGTCGTATTTTATCCGTCGCGGCGGCCCATTGTCCTGCGAATCGCTCCCAGCGCGCCGACCTTTTGTGCCTCCAGTCGCCTGATCTGTCCCCCTCCCCAAGCCGTGAATCAATGTCATGAACCCGACCCTCAACCGGGCCCTGAATCAGACCGTGAGCTTGACCCTGAACCATGCCATGTACGGGCTCTGAGACGGACCCTGATAAGGATCACAGGGTGGACCCTGAATCAGGCCACCGGTCCGCACCTTAAAGCGGACCCTGAGAAGGATCACAGGGTGGATCCTGAATCAGGCCACCGGTCCGAACCTTAAAGCGGACCCTGAGAAGGATCACAGGGTGGATCCTGAATCAGGCCACCGATCCGCACCTTAAAGCGGACCCTGAGAAGGATCACAGGGTAGATCCTGAATCAGGCCACCGGTCCGCACCTTCAAGCGGACCCTGAGTAGGATCGCAGGGTGGATCCTGAATCAGGCTACCGGTCTGCACCTTAAAGCGGACCCTGAGAAGGATCACAGGGTGGATCCTGAATCAGGCCACCGGTCCGCACCTTAAAGCGGACCCTGAAAAGGATCACAGGGTGGATCCTGAATCAGGCCACCGGTCCGCACCTTAAAGCGGACCCTGAGAAGGACCACAGGGTAGATCCTGAATCAGGCCACCGGTCCGGACTTTAAAGCGGACCCTGAGAAGGATCACATGGTGGATCCTGAATCAGGCCACCGGCCCGCACCTTAAAGCGGACCCTGAGAAGGATCACAGGGTGGATCCTGAATCAGGCCACCGGTCCGCACCTTAAAGCGGACCCTGAGAAGGATCGCAGGGTGGATCCTGAATCAGGCCACCGGTCCGCACCTTAAAGCGGACCCTGACACGGGTCGCGGGCCGAAGCCCGATTCAATTCCCGAACTGGATCTGAAACGGGACTCTGAACCAGATCTTGAATCGAGCTACGGTAGAGGGAATGTTGTTAAGACGTGAGTCAAAGATCAAAAGCTCTAAAACAAAACTCTTCAACTGATGTGAGCCCACTGCCGACAATGACAGATTCCGACAGTGGCACACACATACCGACAGTGACACATACCGACAGTGACACATACCGACAGTGACATGTACCGACAGTGACACATACCGACAGTGACACATACCGACAGTGACACATACCGACAGTGACATGTACCGACAGTGACATGTACCGACAGTGACACATACCGACAGTGACACATACCGACAGTGACAGATACCGACAGTGACATGTACCGACAGTGACATGTACCGACAGTGACACATACCGACAGTGACACATACCGACAGTGACAGATACCGACAGTGACATGTACCGACAGTGACACATACCGACAGTGACACATACCGACAGTGACATGTACCGACAGTGACATGTACCGGCAGTAACAGATTACGACCGTGCCATATAGCGACGGTGACATATTCCGACAGTGACAGATACCGACAGTGACAGATTCCGACAATGGCTATTCCGACAGGGGCATAAGTTGCTTCCTCGGCATTGTTCGTGCTATGATCTGGTTGCGACTTCTGCCGTATGATTGCACTGGCGATATGGGATATTTGGACAATTCAGACATTATTGGGAGTACCGATGATCACCTGTCGGATTCGATGTTTGTCTCATGTCGATATACACAGAGAACCATTGATTGGGCAATTCACCAACATGTTCACGAGCGTGGGATATATGTAGTGTAATTGTATCGGCGAAAAATGAGACAATGGGATGGCAGTCGGATCAATACGACTTCGTTTGTCAATAAATGAAATATATAACCAACCACCCAAATACACGCATTAAGCAGTAGGGCGAACGGTCCACCAGTGTCAACTTTCAGTGTGATTCGGCTACGTACATGGGACTCAGCAATTAGCACATGGTCACAATGGTTTCTGAAGACAAATACACATTTGCCGTTTTTGTTGGAGACAGGCCCCAGTCGTGTTTGGATATTTGCGGGGTCAAGCCCTGTGGCGTTATGTTTGTTGCTTTACGAAGTGAAGGTGTGTGCGTTGTGCATTGAACAATTTGTATGTTTCATAATAACGACGCACTAATAAAGACTAATGAATTCCAGCTTTCTTGTCTACCAAAGCGGACGCATGTGAGAGGACAGCAGGATAGCAGGGGTGCGTGGGGCTGAAGCTAGTTGTCAGTGGTGACTCTCCAGCATTGTGACCTGTGGAGTGATAAGCATAAGCATGCGTGAATCACATAGTGCACATGGTATTGTATGTGCCAAAGAACTTTGATGGGGTTCTGCAGCACCAGTTTTCCTTCAACTTGCTTATTTTGCATTGTAGCACCTGCTATTCAATTTCGCAATGCCAGCTTTGGAATTTGTAACACCGACTTGGCTGGTGATCTTCCACCTACGAGCACATGAAGGAAGGACCAGAAGCTGGTGATCTTCCACCTACGAACATGTGAGGGAAAGACCAGAAGCTTGTGGTCTTCCACCTACGAACACATGGGAGAAGGACCAATGGCAACGACGGCGCCACTCCTCTGTATACAACGCATACACTCAGCTCATTAGGCGTCACTCCTCTGTATACAACGCATACACTCAGCTCATTAGGCACTGTGAAATATCACATTTGTGTGCATGGTTTGTGCGGTTTACTTATCCGCTTTCTTGCTAACTTTCAGCCTGAACGCAGTAGCATATATTAAGTTAAGCATTGAGTGACAGAGTACGATAAGACAAAATCGTATTTAAAACCACAGTGTCTGAAGGAATCACAGTACCACGGGGTCTCTCCCAATGCAAACTGCCAAGATCAGTTAAAAGACAGTTCTAATATCTGATTATTGGCTTGGGCTTAGGGTGAACCAGGCAATTCACGATAACGGCATTGATATAAATACACATCACTGATATAAGTCACTGATATGCGGGTCGCTAACGTCACTGATATACATGTTACATCACTGACATATTCGGTCACTGATATGTCGGTCACTGATATATGTACCACGATCCGCACCACCCCACCCCACCACCACTCACCACCAGTGCGCTACCACTCACCACCAGTGCGCTACCACTCACCACCAGTGCGCTACCACCCACCACCAGCGGGCTACCACTCACCACCAGTGCGCCACCACTCACCACCAGTGCGCCACCACTCACCACCAGTGCGCTACCACTCACCACCAGTGCGCCACCACTCACCACCAGTGCGCTACCACTCACCACCAGTGCGCCACCACTCACCACCAGTGCGCCACCACTCACCACCAGTGCGCTACCACTCACCACCAGTGCGCTACCACTCACCACCAGCGGGCTACCACTCACCACCAGTGCGCCACCACTCACCACCAGTGCGCCACCACTCACCACCAGTGCGCCACCACTCACCACCAGTGCGCTACCACTCACCACCAGTGCACCACCACTCACCACCAGTGCGCTACCACTCACCACCAGTGCGCCACCACTCACCGCCAGTGCGCTACCACTCACCACCAGTGCGCCACCACTAACCACCAGTGCGCTACCACTCACCACCAGTGCGCTACCACTCACCACCTGCGCGCTACCACTCACCGCCAGTGCGCTACCACTCACCGCCAGTGCGCTACCACTCACCACCTGCGCGCTACCACTCACCGCCAGTGCGCCACCACTCGCCATCAGTGCGCTACCACTCACCACCAGTGCGCTACCACTCACCACCTGTGCGCTACCACTCACCGACAGTGCGCTACTACTCACCGCCAGTGCGCTACCACTCACCACCTGCGCGCTACCACTCACCGCCAGTGCGCCACCACTCACCGCCAGTGCGCTACCACTCAACACCAGCGGGCTACCACTCACCACCAGTGCGCCACCACTCACCACCAGTGCGCTACCACTCACCACCAGTGCGCCACCACTCACCACCAGTGCGCTACCACTCACCACCAGTGCACCACCACTCACCACCAGTGCGCTACCACTCACCACCAGTGCGCCACCACTCACCGCCAGTGCGCTACCACTCACCACCAGTGCGCCACCACTAACCACCAGTGCGCTACCACTCACCACCAGTGCACTACCACTCACCACCTGCGCGCTACCACTCACCGCCAGTGCGCTACCACTCACCGCCAGTGCGCTACCACTCACCACCTGCGCGCTACCACTCACCGCCAGTGCGCCACCACTCGCCATCAGTGCGCTACCACTCACCACCAGTGCGCTACCACTCACCACCTGCGCGCTACCACTCACCGACAGTGCGCTACTACTCACCGCCAGTGCGCTACCACTCACCACCTGCGCGCTACCACTCACCGCCAGTGCGCCACCACTCACCGCCAGTGCGCTACCACTCACCACCAGTGCGCTACCACTCACCACCTGCGCGCTGAATGGGGGCGCCCCAAAGTGCTGGCCATCGGGGACTGTACAGGCGCTGAATGGGGGCGCCCCAAAGTGCTGGCCATCGGGGACTGTACAGGCGCTGATGTGTCGCCAGTCATGAACACCCACTGCCTCGTCCAAGGCATTGTGTTGGAGCCAGACACGTTTGAAATCATCAGCTTACTCACACCGGTAGTTCTATGCGCCACATACCGGCCATTTGAATCTGAATGCTCGTGAGCGCACGCAAACAGGCCAAGGTCGCCTGGAGGACAACCATGTCTTCGACCTCTCCTTTGCATATGACTCGCTAGGCCGCTGGCGGCGAGCTTGCATCGTCCAATCGGTAGGACACCAAGCTTGAAAGCCATGTGCAAAAGTCGCTGGAGCCAGTGCGGTTTTGAAATGCCGCCGATCTTCTCACGATATTGATCGCTGGCGGTCTGCCGTCTTCGTCGGTCAGCTCGGAATGCACGGGCTTGGATTTGATGGAGATCCATCGGTTTAGTGGTGATATTAAATCAGTTGTGGAGCGCCTGGGTGTATTTGCCGGTGACTAGGTTGGCCGATTTCGGCCCGGGTCGGGTGATTTACGGTTGGTTAGGTTGGCCGGTTTCGGTCCGGGTCTGATGTATTTACCGGTGGCCAGGTTGGCCTGTTTCGGCCCGAGTCGGGTCCGAATGTCACGGCCGTTCTCGTGTCCACGGCATATCTCTGCCTCTCGTGGCCGCCAACACGACGCTGTCCCACGGACTATGCTAATGTCTCGGTACGTCCGACACGACAATGTCCAACGGACTATGTTAAGGTACGTCCGACACGACACTGTCCCACGAACTATGCTAAGGTCTCGGTACGTCCGACACGACACTGTCCCACGTACCATGCTAAGGTCTCAGTACGTCCGACACGACATTGTCCCACGGACTATGTTAAGGTACGTCCGACACGACACTGTCCCACGAACTATGCTAAGGTCTCGGTACGTCCGACACGACACTGTCCCACGGACTATGCTAAAGTCTCGGTACGTCCGACACGACACTGTCCCACGGACTATGCTAAGGTCTCGGTACGTCCAACACGACACCCGTCCAAACCCACCGAACCATGCACTGCCAGCATCACGGCTGTCATACATTTGCAGGGCTTTCTCAGTCATCTCGAGGGACACATTGCAAATCATTTGGCATGCACATAGAACTCTGATAGACGGCACGTTGCCACTTGAACACCATCACACGACAGTAACATGAACAGACTTGAGGCGGGGAAAATGGGCCCATGCGCCTCTCTGAACTCTGGTCCCAGATTCAGATCTGTCGAGATTACAACAAAAAACTTTGATAAGAGGATTTACAAAATAATGGTACTATAACGCTCCAACCGAGTAACATCCCTAACACTTTCGCACTTTGATGTCGCTCCTCCTAATTCGATCCCCTGGAAACGCCTCTGCTACTTATGCCCATTATGCAAAATATAACTCGGCACAGGCACACCAGGTGCATAACCATGCTCGATAATAGGACAGAGTACGTACCAAATCCACGGAAACCTCATTAAACTTGTGTTGGCATTCATTTTCATAGTGTATTAAAAATTCGGTCATACGGCTTCCCAAAGGGGCCAGCCCTAGTTCTATCTTTGGACAAGTTATAACGTTATTGTTCCATACGATTGACGTTCATAATAGATATCCAAAGGTGCCGACTGGAAACAGACCCAAATAGTTTTGGGCAATACCGATACCCCTAATTTGGTCTACAAGAACCTCCTCTAAAGATACAAAATAAGGATACAACATAATGCTCGAAATACGTCCGATAGAAACACCTTAGAACTACTGAGGAAAAAATGTTGTGTCCATCAATGTAAGCGTGTGTAGATATGCGTGGATTTCCTATGCGTGGATTTCCTCTGCACAATTTCGTCGAAAAGGTTCGATGAAGCCCCCCCCCCCTAAAGAGAAGCATGGATTGGTTTCGCCTCAGCGGCCAAAATGTACAATGCATAAACTTTGACCAATTTTCCATTGTCATTTTGCGGAAGTTCCCTGTCTATATTTAGGTTAAAAATATTAATCAAATTAAAGATGATCGAAGCTACAATATTTGTAGCAATACACATTTGAGACAGGCTGCATATCCTGAATCCAGTAAAGTTAGATAACGGGTGAATTTTTGTTTTGTTTTAAAAGTTATCCTGATTAAGTCGAAATGAAAAAAGTAGCTTTTATGTTTTATATGGCGAGTGACAACTGATATCCAGCGGCTGATGAGTGCTTCGATCGCTAACACGAGATTCGTTTTTAGAACCCCGGCGCTTTTCTTGGAGCCGCGATGAGTTTTTAGAGCCTCCGGTGCGTTTCTAGGGGCCCGATGCAATTTTTTTGGGACCATGGGCGCCAGTTATTGCGGGTTCCCCATTCGTGAAGAAAGCTCAGCTGCGGCGCGCTTCTCCAGCGCAAAGTGGGACCCCTCTGACACGACGGGAGCGACTATAGTTCCATGGATCCTCCCAAACTGGCAGTGCTACTGATCATTGGACCCTTCCTACGGTCTCCGGGCTTCTGTAGCCGCGGTCGTAGGAATCATGAATCGTCCTATCTTGCCCTTTACATCATCTATTCCGTTAAGTAACTATTTACCCACCTTTGTACTCCGCTCTGGGCCCCTCCAGGTATGACGATATTATTCCCTTGTTTTTGCTCGACCGTGCCTTTCCACGCCCAGGCCGCTTCAAAATTTCGAAGGGGTTTGTGAGCCCTGGACTTACTGGCTGAGATACTATATGTATATATATATATATATATATATATATATATATACATATATATACATAGTAGTAGGTACGGCCACCTGACGGCACATTCAGGTCTGCACAGTACCGCTGGAGACACGCACTGATTTGTCGGCATCCATTAAACAGAACGGAGGTGGAAATGCTGCACCGGCCGACAGCCGCCGGCGAATCACCTCCGGCCGGCCGTACTGCGCAACACTGGTGCAGGGCAGCTCGAGACACTGCACAACAATGGTGCACAGCAGCTGGAGATACTGCGCGACAGTGGTGCACAGCAGCTCGCGACACTGCGCAACACTGGTGCAGGGTAGCTGGCGACACTGCGCAACACTGGTGCAGGGCATCTGGCGACACTGTGCGACAGTGGTGCACAGCAGCCGGCGACACTGCGCGATAGTGGTGCACAGCAGCTGGTGACACTGCGCGACAGTGGTGCACGGAGGCTGGAGATACTGCGCGACAGCGGTGCACCATCACTGGCGGTATGCGGCAATGCTAATGCAGGAATCAACAATACTGCGCGTAAGTAGCACGCTGGGGCTGGTGATACCGGCCGAACTGGCGCCCTTCAGCTGGTGATATTGCACCACAGTATCAGTATCACACGGCGGCATGTGGTACCGTGCCAGGGCAATACACGGCACGGCGGCATGTGGTACCGTGCAAGGGCAATACACGGCACGGCGGCATGTGGTACTATGCCAGGGCAATACACGGCACATATTGCACCACAGTATCAGTATCACATGGCGGCATGTGGTACCGTGCCAGGGCAATACACGGCACATGGGTGTGTCACAGAACCGGAATGAGCGTTTGGCGTGTGGCATTGATGCGTCTGCCGCTCTGTCGGCCGTGCACTGTTCCTCCGCCGCGGAGTCAGCGCCACATTTTCGGCCGGCTCTGGGATCGATCCTCACACCGGCCGGACGGGCGGAGGCGCGGCGCGGCGCCGGCGGCGGTGGGACGTCGCGTACGTGACGTCACAGCTGGCCGGCGGAGGAGCGGTTGGCGCTATCGCTCGCTCGCAAAGCGGTGCGATAACGCGCCGGCGCAGGTGTGACCGCCACAGTCCACGGCGATACGGCATGATGCCGGCGTGCGACGCCGTGTGGGCGGATTTCCGGCACCGCCCAGAGCGGCGGCAGAATAGCATAACCCGTTCTGCCGGCTCACCTGCTCATCCCCCCCCACACCACACACACACCTCAATTTCAGCGCGGCGATCCATCACGACCCCTGGCTGCCACTGGACTCAGCACACTTATTAATCCCGTATGGTAATCCACGCGGGCCGCCCTGCTGCAACACTGAATTCAGCCACAGCTGCAGCCCGCTGCAGCCACAGTACTGCAAACCGAGGCGTGACGTGGCGCGGCATGAGCTGCAGCCCCTGTCGTGCCGACGGCAGCTCGGTATCGCTGCGGTGTGCCGGGTCAAGGTCGGCCGCCGAACGTGAGGTCGTCACTTCCGGGCCGCAGCAAGTTCTCCGACTTTGCGAATCACTGACCCGACGTTGCAGACTCGCCAGAGGCCAATGGCGCGTCAATAGTATGCCTGTTTGTCACCGTCTGGGGAAGTTCGGCTGACGCCCGGCCCCGCAGACCGGGAATTACGGGACAGTCACCTCCAGTGGCCACGGTACACACATAGAGCGCCGCCGTTCCGCCAAGCCATCGCTTCCAGGGCGACTGTCGGAACGCTGGGATAATCGACTGGGGATATGGTGATGCTGAAGTGACCCACCCGCAGTGCAGTCGGCTCGTTATCAGGTGCCGGCCACTTGTCCTGGTCCATCATCTCATCTGTTCCGCATCGCAGGCGCTCGTTTAGCGGTCGATGCCCATCTCGCACTCCCCCCCTCCCAGAGCCGCAGTTAAATCAAACCGCCACCAAGAGTGACGAAGTCGAGAGATGGGTCCGGACAGCCAAACAATACGAAAGAAAATGGCGTTGAAAAGAGCGAATGGGTAGGGAAGCACGTGCTCCCGCTATGCTCAGTTCCGTGAACGCTATCCTATTCCGTCGTTCATGCAGATCGGAGATGTTCCCCGTGCCCTCACCCCTCACCCCTCCCTCCCCCCTCCGCTTTCACCCCTCACGCCGTTCGATCGTGTTGGCCGTAGGCTAGCTGAGTGGTCATCTGATCATCCGCCGTCCGGTTGTCGACCAGTGGCGCTCTGCTCGCTGTTGTATGTGCATACACACACATACACATACACACACACACACATATATACACATACACATACACACACATACACGCACACACATATACACATACACATACATACACGCATACATACACATACACATACACACACACATACACAGACACATACATACACATATACACATACACATGCACACACACATACATACATACATACACATACATATGTATATATATATATATATATATATATATATATATATATATATATATATATATATATATATATATATATACATATATATCAACACACACTTGCCTGCGGTTGGTCGGTAATTTAAGGTAGGAATAGTACACATTGTTAGATTATCGACATGGATATACTTAACATGGAAGAAAACCAAGATAATGTTGGAAAATACTTAGAAGAGGAGCTTGGGGGTGACTTCCCAATCCATGAACATATTATAACTAATTGCAACTACACTTCTCCAAACTCACTTAGTATGGAATGGCGTGGTAGTCTTTCCATAATACATATAAATGCTAGATCCATGAAGAATAAATTTGATGATATACAAGTTTTCTTAGCTACCACTGGCATCCAATGGTCAGTGATATGCATCTCTGAGACTTGGCTGAAGAAGGATACTGAACAATTCTTTGAAATTGACAATTACACAATGTTTGCATCTAGTCGATGTTATAGGGAGGGCGGAGAACAGCAATTTATGTATGCAAATCCTATGCAACAAGAAGTATTAAAATCATAGAAAGTAACCTCATTGAAGCATCATTTGTTGAAATAAACCTTGGAATTGAAAACAAAAAGAAATCCATAATAATTTGTCAGATATACCGTCCACCGTGTTCCTCCCATAGTGATTTCCATAGTGTGTTTGAGAAGTTACTAGACAGCCTAGAAAGCAAAGGAAAACTTACTATCATAACTGGAGATTTCAACTATAACTTACTGAATGTCAGAAATGATAAAAAGAGCAAAGCATTTCTAAACTTGCTCACCTCATATGGATTTTGGCCTACTATAACAAAAGCCACTCATGCACATGGTGGTGGCTTTGCTCGACAATATATTTATAAATGATTTCTCCTATATCTGCTCTTCTGGGATTTTGCTTGAGGACTTATCAGATCACCTTCCTATTTTTATGACTTTAACCCTTGATGAAAATCCCTCAGCAAAAGGTAATAGAATAGCATTTGATTACAATCAAGTGACTAAATTAAATGATTATTTGGTATTTGCATTGCAAAATTTTGCCAACAACACTGATGCAGGCATTGCGTGTTCTCAATTGATTAAAGCATATACAGATGGTATGAAGCTTTGTACTAAAACACTTACACATAGCAGTAGGAGAACCCTCATGAAGCCATGGATAACTGCAGGAATATTATGTTCCATAAATAAAAAAAAAAATTGTACAAGAAATGCTTAAAAAATCAAAGCATACAAAATAAATTAGAGTATACACCATATAGAAACATTTTAGTTCATATCCTAAGAGATGCAAAAAAAATGTATTATCAAACAGCACTCTTTCACAATCAGCAGGATAAACAAAAACATGGAGCATCCTAAATGAACTGATAAATAAGAAAAATATAGATCCAAACTTCCAGATACATTAGTAGATGAAGATGGCAATGAATATGAAAAGAACTCAGTACCAAATGCATTAAATAATTTCTTTGTCTCTGTTGGAGAAAGGCTAGAACAAAAAATAGCACCTACAGAAAAAGATCCTACTGAATACATAGCCGAACCTACCTATGCTAAGTATTCTGATAACATATGTACTAATGAAGCTCAAGTAGAATCAATTATTAGGAACTTGAAATCTGTTGGAGGTGGCATAGATGGAATCAACACAAAAATGTTAATGCTTACATATCAAAGTATATTGAAACAGATTACCCATTTACTTAATCTCTGTCTACAAACTGGGGTATTTCCTGAAGATTTTAAGAAAGCAGTTGTTGTACCCATATTCAAGGCAGGATAACATCATAAATTCACAAATTATAGACCTATATCTTTACTCCCTATCTTCTCTAAAATTTAGGAAAAAATTTTACACTCCTATCTTGCATCATATTTGGAACTAAATAATGTACTAAGCCCCTTTCAATTTGGCTTCAGAAGAAATCATAGCACATACATGCCCATTATGCATTTATATAATGAAATTACGAAGTCCATTGAAAACGAAGATATTTTGTGTGGCTTATATATCGATTTAAAAAAGGCCTTTGACACAGTTAGCACAGACATACTAGTTAGGAAATTACAGTGCATTGGAATTGAAGGTCCCCTACTTAGGATATTAGAATCATATCTTAAAAATAGGTATCCGCAAACTAAAGTATATGAGACGTTATCTGAACCAGAGTTAATTGATATGGGTGTTCCTCAAGGCTCCATTCTAGGACCATTATTATTTATCATTTATATCAATGACTTGGCCAGAATTTCAATACAAGCAAATGTGTATTTCTTTGCTGATGACACAACTATTCTTGTCAAGGCTAGAATTATAGATGAATTACAGAATAAAATGAATGGCATTGTGCCTGAGCTAAAAACATGGTTCAAAGCAAATAGATTGTCTCTAAATGTAGCAAATACAAATTATCAACTATATTCTGGAACTCCCAGTAATGACATAGATATAGTGATCAATTTGGCAAAAGTGACTAGAGAACAACAAATCAAGTATCTTGGCATAGTGCTGGATGAAAAATTGACTTGGTATGGGTACATTGATTATGTTACAGCCATCATTAGTAGAAACTTAGGTATTATCGGGAGGGCAAAATATTTCATTACAAGTCGAGAACTGAAGTACTTATTTAACTCTTTAATCCTTCCCTATATAAATTACTGTGCTGTGATTTGGGGTAATAATCATCCCACAAGATTAGACCAAATTATAAAAGCCCAGAAACGTGCATTACGAATTATTGATTATAAACATTATGCATATCCTACAAATGAGTTATTTATCAAGTACAACATATTGAAGTTCACTGATATGGTGCAGGAACAAAACATATTAATACTGCACAAATTTGTACATGATACATTGCCATGTGCTATGGCTGACTTCTTCCGATATGCAACACCTACTAATACAAGAATCATTCAACATTTCTCTATACCATTTACTTATCGACAATATAGGCTGTTTGCTATTACACACTCTGCACCAAAATCCTGGAACAGCATAATTTGCAAAATATTTCCCAGAATAGAACAGGTGCCAAGGAAAAAAGCACTGCAAAAGAAATGTCTTAGACGTTACTTTATGGAATTATACAAATCATACGAAAACTGAAGACGTATCTAGTTCATATAATTCATAAAGATAACTAAGAAAATTATACCTTGCCATAGAGGATGTCATTGTTGATGATATATGGCAACACAGAAAATTATGATGTTCCGGAATGAATGTGTGTTTTCTTTTCTTTTTGTAATGGAGGATTTTGTTAAGTTCGTATTCATCCGTGCATTTTCTGCATGAGTTATCTCTGTTTGAATGCTTTCATCTTTTCTGTACTCCCCCTAACCTTTCATCTTGTGACCCTGAGAATTCCGTGAGCGCTACTACTTGCTACCTGTCCACGGTTTTCCCAGGGTCTCATTTCCTTTCTACTAATTGGTGGTGGTCAATCTGCAAAAAGAAAAAGAAAATACAGAAGGGATGATAATAGTATTGATATAATCACATTCTGTTGTATCTCTTGCTTGCATCCCGAGGCACCCATGTGTTGGCTGTCCTGATCTATGGGCAGCTCACCTTGGGAAGCCCTACATTGAAAGACCCAATGAAGTTGCATATAGTCTAATAGGATAGGCTGCTGCTGCATCTGATATGGGGACGACAATAAAAAAACAGCACACATCTCGCCAGATGCCTACGCACAGCTAACACTACAATCCTGCTACACTGTCGTGATCAGCGGCGCCTGGCGGCAGCTGAAGCTATCTAAAGCCGTGAAACAGCTCCCACCATCAATGCACATACAAAGACATACACGCATCAGCCCCTTTATGATGGACACCTGCCGCCGGCATAAGTGCATGAGTGTTCTTCATGCTTGCGGTGTGCTCTGTGCATCATGGCTATTGTGCATTGTGTATTGTGTACCTTGTATTGTGACCATTGCATATCTGATGAGTGTATTTCACGAAATATTCATATACATTCCTTTTTTATTTGACGCGTGCCTTCAGAATAGGAAGTGTTGCAATTGAAACTGTATGTATCATCACCTAATTTGTATATTTGCATTCCACCTACGTGATTCGTACTGTGTTAGTTCGTAAAGATGGTGAAGGGTGGTTGAAACGTCAACAAAATATAATAACTTCGAATCGCGAGCTGCTCCACATAGATGCTGACTATGTGCAGCCGTGCCGTATAACAGCCGTGTTAATCTTTGCACCGCTTGGAGATATTTTATATAATCTTACGGACAATCATAGATCATGCATTCGAAAACTATAAAACATGAATAAGAAGAAGATAAATGCAGAGGACGCTGTCGCATTCAAACCGGTATGCATATATACATATATATATATATATATATATATATATATATATATATATATATATATATATATATATATATATATATATATATATACATATATATATATATATATATATATATATATATATATATATATATATATATATATATATATATATATATATATATATATATATATATATATATATATATATATATATATATTTATTTTTTTTTTTTTATATTATGTATATATGTGTGTGTGTGTGTGTGTGTGTTTGTGTATATGTATGGATGTATGTATATAAACACCGCATCAGTAGCTACTACCTTCAGAATCCGCCAGAAATTTGGTTGCTGAGACTACCCCCGACAGCACCACCAACCATTGTTTTGTGACCGCCGGGCGCTCTCTCATGATTACTCATGATGGCCACGTAACGGGCGCGCTGCGGTACAGCCGTGTGGGAACATCCAGCTGGCCACGCAATGAGCGGCATCAGCTGACTGCGCGTCGCGCCGCGCAACATTCGTCTCGTGCGGTGCCGAGCCCATCTGGACGTCAGACTGGAGCCCATCTCGCGCGGTGCCGAGCCCATCTGGACGTCAGACTGGAGCTCGTCTCGTGCGGTACCGAGTCTATCTGGACGTCAGACTGGAGCTCGTCTCGTGCGGTACCGGGCCTATCTGGACGACGCCAGATTGGTCTGGCTTCGTGTGTGTGAGGTGAGGTTCTGTCGAGACCGGAACAACCAATTGCGCATGTTGCAACACATGCGGCGAGAGACACGTTGGTTGATCCAAATGATGAATGCCTTAGCTAATAAGTTATTTGAACTTGGGAACGCATCGACGTCATTAGTCATACGGCGCCCAAACTGGTGAATGCGTCCTGCGTATTTATGGTTCTGAACGCGTGCCAGCTAAACAACTAATAAGAATTGCATATTTGAGTGAGGTCGTAGCCACGACAGCATCTGTGACATCCGTAAACATATGTGGCATTATGGGTGGTGATTCAGGGAGCTGCGGAACCTTCGGTAATTGATTGGAGAGATCGACCTGTGCATCGTGAGCAAAATGTCCAATCATTACGAGGGACGGCAGCTACCATTGGGGTCACCGTGTTTGTTTTCTTGTGCTTTTTTTAGTGGTGGGTGAGGGGCGGTGAGTGCGGAGAGTGCGTGTACACAAATCATGATCATTGAGAAATTGCGGGATGTGTTGAGAGATCTATGCCGTGATCTGTATCACACACTATACTCCAGTGAATTTCTGCTGTAAATGAGTGCAGCGATGATTCTGAACTCCACTGCTGCCCACACCAATGCTTGGAGTAAGCCAAACTAAGCTTGGAGTAAGCCCAACTGACATGGCGACAGCCGGCAGCATGATATGCGCTCCATGACATCGGCTTCACTGTCAGCTACACGTTGTCCGTTGAGTCGTGTAACGATATAGCGGACATATTTCAGCTCAGATCTGGGGGATGCGAATAGTCTGTCGTATGGAGCGCATGCCCCGTGGAAGACGGCTGCTCCACAGTCCGATGCTGTGTGGGTGACTCCGGGTCAGTATGAGTAGTCGGTGTAAGTAGCGGGGTGTGTGGAGATGGGAGCGTGGAGTGTATGAGAGAGGCTTGGAATCGATGTTTCGATAGCAAACTACTACCAATTACCAGTATCAGATGGCATTATGGACACTGGACGAGCAGCAGCAAGCGTTGAACACTGGGTGTATTCGAATGTGGCTCAGTGTGCATTAGTCGTGATATTATTGATTACTGCGCTTTCAGATGCAATACATTCACTAAGTGAAGAAGCAAACTAACGTCATTCATAACACACATGCGTCCTGCTCGGGTATCCGAGCTCCGGGTTGATACAACGCATCCGAGCTCCGGGTTGATACAACGCATCCGAGCTCCGGGTTGATACAACGCATCCGAGCTCCGGGTTGATACAACGCATCCGAGTCGGGTTGACCAATCACGCCTTAAACGCATGCCAGCTCGGCCGGTTGATACAACGCATAGGTAATCACGTTGCACGGCCGGTTGGCGGCCGGTTGGTGGCCGGTTGGCGACTGGTTGGCGGCTGGTCGACGTCCGGTTGGCGGCCGGTTGGCGACCAATTGGTGGCCGGTTCGCGGCCGGTTACAGGAGTACTCCCTAACCCGCTGGCCGGAGCAGCAGATGCAGTGGCAAAACCCTTACATGTAACAACAGTTACGAATACTTCAGGATGAAGTTTGCACTGGAAGCTAGCAAAGGTCCACATATAAGTAACATGTGCACGTCTGAGCAAAAAAGTGAAGAATTAGAACACCTAACTAAAAAAAAGTTATCATGGTTTCGAAAGAGTGACGGTCGGGCTGGATCGCATTATTCATCCGTTCTTTATGTCATATGTACATGGGAGTAGATCCGCTCGGGTTTAGATCTTCCTCGCAATAAAGTACCATTGCGGTTGCTGGACCAGCGGGGACGCGGGCTGTTAGTGCACTGTACTATAACGCGACACGTCAGTTATGAGAGTATCAGAGTATGGACTATGAGAGTATGAGGGTTATGGTTATGGTATGAGAGTTACTATCAGTTATAGGAGTATGGATTATCACTCTCCGTAAGCTCATGAGCTTACGGACGTCTCACGAAGACGAAGAACACGCACGAATAGCTGGGGTAGTCACGGTAACGATGGCTTCACTAAGCTGTGTCACTCAAAACATTTAACAAATACGCCCGCCGTACTTGGACTTAAAACAAGACCCCGGATTACAGTCACGAATCCCTACACAGGCTACGCCAGCAGGCCAACCAGCGACCGACTGTAGTGTGAAATCGATGGCAAGCTGAACGGGCGCCAGACGAGCCTATTTTGCAAGCACTTCAAAAGAAATGTTGCGATAAACTTTTGCATGGGCGAGATGAGGTTTAGTTCTAAGTGGAGAGAGTAGAACTCGAAACGCTGCACGAAAATGGCTAGGAAGGTTTGAAAAGCGTGACGACCAGGTCGCGACGGGATCTATCGCTGGCGTGAACTTCTTTTCGTCTGGATGTGCATGGGATTAGATTCGTCGGGACTCTGCCCTCACTCCTAACTACATAAGTGCATGTTGTGGACGCAAACATGCACAACGGCAGGTTGCGAATTCTCAGCGAATCGTAATGTGTCTGACCTCTGTTGATATTGATAGTTCACATTCCAATCATAAGAACCAGGATCTCCGCCAGCCTGTGAATGGCAAGGACATCCGCCTCCATAGCTAACTCTGTCCCACCTACAGTGATGCTGACTGCATTGAGTACAGGGACCAACTGAATTCCAGTCACTCAAAATAAGGGAGAACTAAGTTTTAGTCATTTGACACGGCCAGCCTCAGACGAGGCACCGGCAAGAGCGCCTGGCCAAAAGCATGCCACTGACAATGACAACCACGTCAGCGCTATTGCCAGGGACAGCCTGTCAGTCGACATCCCCTGCGACAGCCGTACACGGTCCACCAGCCACCAGCCATCTGACAGCCACCAGCCATCTGATCCGTCACCAGCCACCAGCCATCGTCAGGAGACTCCTGACGATGGCCCCTGGCCGAAACGTTGAGTAATAAAGTATAATCCTTAACGTTACTTTTGATGTCAACTCAGCACCTCCTGGTATATTGAAGGTCGTATGCTTTCTTTACACGCAATGTCTAATATGGCATGGATAGGTTGGCACACATTCTTACATCTTGTATACTTACCATTGGTACCATCTTGTACAATTACCATTGTATTCTTGCCATGGGGAGAAAATCGATCTGATCTTGAAGTTCTCCATAGTAGTTCGGGCAACGGTCACTATCACTCCTGTTCGCCTGGGCGTGACGAAAGCGGGGAGCGGTGAGACGCGTCTCCCCAAATAACGCGAAGCTTAACTTTACGCATATGGTGTCACTTGCATTGAAGGAATCGACCTAAAAGACTTCTCGCCCCCAGAGGCGCAGCCAAGGTGGGTGGGGGCCGCCCCCTTCGCAACTAAAATTACACTTGATGAAGCAAGAAATTGAGATTGTATCATGCAAGACCATACAATTTAGACGCGTTTGGCACGCCGACATCTGTCTATTTTCTTCCGCTGTTTGGTCGGGCGACCCTTCAGGAAATCCTGGCGGCGTCTCTACTCCCCCAATCCAAAAGCCGGGCGGCGCAAATGCCTGATACCCTGTTGCTTGCTCAACTGTGCCGTGACATGGAAGAGGAAGTCGCCGGTGCAGCCGGCAAAGATGGAAATTTATACATAACTGGGCGGAGTACCCCGTCACCCAATGATTTCCTTCCGCAACCAGTAGGTATATGTTAATACCATAGGTCAAATTGACTATGGATGTATTGGAGCTCAGCTCAATATATTCTGGCAGAGTTCCATAATCGGCGACCCGGCCCAGGGGACCCCGATGGCCATTCCGCTATCGTCTGAGCCGCGCCGCTCGAGTTGGTTGGCAGCAGGTTGACGTTTGTTCACGCTCGAATTAAATGACGTCACCGAGGTGGCGGAGCGAGATGCCGCTCCGGGGTGAGACAAACAACCTGGTCTTGGAGAGCAAACGTCCCCGGAGAAAACCGGCCAGCTCCTCCTCCTCTCAATTTCTCCTTGGAACACACCGTTACTAATAGACCGCTTTTTGTATCGCGAACTAATTATATCCACAGGAAGGGCACGCAGCCTTCCTTTGCACTGCAATCGTATTGAGAGCTGTAGCCTGCTGTGGGCGTACACACGCATTGCTTAAGTTGAAACCTTCTCATCTATTTGTCATTTCCTTGGAATTGGTTCAGATTCCGCTAGGAATTCGATTTCTCAAACTCTTCATTTCAAACTCTGGATTAACACACGGCTGCCAACTGCACTATTGACATCATATCACACGGCTGCCAACTGCACTATTTGCATCATATCACACGGCTGCCAACTGCACTATTGGCATCACATCGTATGACTTTCCTTCAATGAGCAGGACATGCCATGCGGTGGGATGCAAGACAGTACCAGCGAAGTAAAAAAAAAACATAAGCGTCTCCGGCAAAACCCTAGGCAAGGATTCCCGTCTCCAGAAATTGTTTTTGGAAGCAACTTGAAGGGCATACGTAGGGTTTATACTCGCAGTGTAAGTCAAAAGCATATCCATGATCGAATGAACGACCTTCCGTGGTCAAACGTCAATCCCAAGCATCTCTAGTGTACGGACTCCAACTATTCGCCCCAAGATCATACGGCAGGGAGAGGGACACGGCAGCCTGGACGTGGCCTCTATTAGCCGCGATGGCCATACGGCGGGGAGAGGGCCACGGCAGCCTGGACGTGGCCTCTATCAGCCGTGATGGCCAGACGCGGATGTCGCATCAGTGACGTACCGCAGAGCCGGCGGTTGACCGCGTTCACCAGACCATCTGCGCCGAGCTGCCCGCCACTGCGCTGCCGGCGTCGCAGTGCTTCCCCAAGTCCAACTGAACTGCCGGCGTCGCAGTGCTTCCCTACGTCCAACTGAACTGCCGGCGTCGCAGTGCTTCCCCACGTCCAACTGAACTGCCGGCGTCGCAGTGCTTCCCTACGTCCAACTGAACTGCCGGCGTCGCAGTGCTTCCCTACGTCCAACTGAACTGCCGGCGTCGCAGTGCTTCCCCACCTCCAACTGAACTGCCGGCGTCGCAGTGCTTCCCCACGTCCAACTGAACTGCCGGCGTCGCAGTGCTTCCCTACGTCCAACTGAACTGCCGGCGTCGCAGTGCTTCCCTACGTCCAACTGAACTGCCGGCGTCGCAGTGCTTCCCCACGTCCAACTGAACTGCCGGCGTCGCAGTGCTTCCCTACGTCCAACTGAACTGCCGGCGTCGCAGTGCTTCCTCACGTCCAACTGAACAGCCGGCGTCGCAGTGCTTCCCCACCTCCAACTGAACTGCCGACGTCGCAGTGCTTCCCCACGTCCAACTGAACTGCCGGCGTCGCAGTGCTTCCCCACCTCCAACTGAACTGCCGGCGTCGCAGTGCTTCCCCACGTCCAACTGAACTGCCGACGTCGCAGTGCTTCCCCACCTCCAACTGAACTGCCGGCGTCGCAGTGCTTCCCCACGTCCAACTGAACTGCCGGCGTCGCAGTGCTTCCCCACCTCCAACTGAACTGCCGGCGTCGCAGCGTTTCCCCACCTTTAAGTGGACTGTCGTGTTGTTTTTGTTGTTTCAGTGTCATCACGCGCCGTGACGCTGCCAGCTGACGAAATCACAAGCAGACCCAACCAGTGACGCACCTGGGCGGTGTCTGTCCCACTGCCAGAGCTTCCAGGTACTGGGCGGGCCGCAACATTTGCGGGACTGGAGACGCCTTGCAAGTAATAAGGGCAAGTGCTAAAGCTGACAATATAAACAAACGATTAGACGGGTTGACTCACAAGCTGCTATACTTGAAATATGACATTACTGGAGTGGGCTCTGAGCACACGAGTGGAAATGAGCTTGATCGACCCCTTCGAGAAATAAAGGGAACTCCACCTATGGAACCTTGTCTGGTGTCGTTATGGTGAGCCAGGAAGCCAAATCAACAAATATGCCACGACAGGAAGACGTCGGCATCACGCGCCACAGTGTATGGCCATGGCCGAGCCTGACATGATGTCACAGTGTATGGCCATGGCCGAGTCTGACATGATATCGGAGCGAACTTGATACCGTACTATCCGACAGGAGAACCGCAAACGGCACACGTAGCGCTTCGATGATCGTGGGTCCGCGCAAAGCAGCCATTACCGCTGGGTGGTGGACCCACCAGGGTAGACCAAGGGAGGTCTTCAAGGACGTGGCCTGCCAGGCTTCACGGAGCTCCAGGTCTGGTCCGCTCAGACCGATCAGCGTGCAGCCATACAAGAGCGCACGGGCACTGTTAAAATAGTGGCTTTTCGTTAGGTGTGAGATGTCGAAACGAGTACAGTAGGACGTTGAAATTCGCCGTGGAAATTATGTTTATTAATATAACAAGTTCTTCAAGCACAATTTTAATTTAATAGCCTACTCATATGTGCACCTTTTTCCTTTGTTTTGAGATACTTAATTTAAGGATAACTATTCTAGAGATAACAATACAAAATGCCCATCCTTATCAACTGATTGTACAACATCATTGGTAATCCCCTTACCTAGAATTGTGCTAAGCGATGTTTGTACATCACAATCCACAATGGAGAGTAAAAGTATGATACCTATCAACAAGATACTGTTGGAAATTAGATATGAAGACTTCATAAAGACTAATCGCGAAGCACGATGTCGATACTTCGTTGGTAGGGATGCTGATTCATTATTCAGAGAGTGGTATATTCCACCCTATTTCACGAATAATTTATCACTGCGCACGGGCCACCGTGCGCCAGAGGTAAACTTATCATGTACAGATGAATGTGTATGAATGTGCGGTCAGCATACCGACTGGTGTCAACCCATAGACGGCACCTGGTGCATAGCGCAGCCGAGCGTCTCTGTGAGCCCCAGCGTACAGCCGAGCGTCTCTGTGAGCCCTAACGTACTGCCGAGCGTCTATGTGAGCCCCAGCGTACAGCCGAGCGTCTATGTGAGCCCAAACGTACAGCCGAGCGTCTATGTGAGCCCTGACGTACAGTCGAGCGTCTATGTGAGCCCTAACGTACAGCCGAGCGTCTATGTGAGCCCTAACGTAGAGCCGAGCGCCCGTGTGAGCCCTAACGTACAGCCGAGCGTCTATGTGAGCCCTGACGTACAGTCGAGCGTCTATGTGAGCCCTAACGTACAGCCGAGCGTCTATGTGAGCCCTAACGTACAGCCGAGCGTCTATATGAGCCCTAACGTACAGCCGAGCGTCTATGTGAGCCCTAACGTACAGCCGAGCGTCTATGTGAGCCCAAACGTACAGCCGAGCGTCTCTGTGAGCCCCAGCGTACAGCCGAGCGTCTATGTGAGCCCTAACGTACAGCCGAGTGTCTATATGAGCCCTAACGTACAGCCGAGCGTCTATGTGAGCCCAAACGTACAGCCGAGCGTCTATGTGAGCCCTGACGTACAGTCGAGCGTCTATGTGAGCCTAACGTACAGCCGAGCGTCTATGTGAGCCCTAACGTAGAGCCGAGCGCCCGTGTGAGCCCTAACGTACAGCCGAGCGTCTATGTGAGCCCTAACGTAGAGCCGAGCGTCTGTGTGAGCCCTAACATACAGCCGAGCGCCTGTGTGAGCTCTAACGTAGAGCCGAGCGCCTGCGGAAGCCCTGTGAGCGCCTATGTGAGCCCTGACGTACGGCTGCGAGTCGAGCTGAACATCGAGATGCTGAGACGCCGCCGGCGCCGACAAACCCTGACCACATAGATGCCACTCCGGTAGCTGGACCAGAAGTTCAGCTCCGAACACGAAACAGTGGCTCTTGGCCAAAGCTGGGTTGTAGTGCACACATTATAGCCACCAAGTATTCGTATGCACTCCCACCACGGTCAGCAAATGGTGGGGATAGACAGCATTGGAAGTCGGGAGGAGCACGTCGTCCGCATGGCATGCTGCAGGAATGTGGTGGCCGTGGAGCCATGCCCCATGCCGCAGGAATGTGGTGGCCGTGGAGCCATGCCCCATGCCACTGTCGTCCAGCAACTGGACCAGCGGCAAGATAAAAGACAAGCGGACTATTAACCAATAATTGACCAACAAGCGGAGGAGTACTCCATTTAAGATATAAAATCGCAAGACGCATTGACCCTATTCAATAATGGAATAATCATGTTCGCAATTCCATCAACGAATACAAAACATTACATCACCCATTTCCATGCTAAGTTGTGGCCCGCAAGTTGAATCTAAAAAGCTCAAAGCAAATCCAATCATTCGACCTACCCACTCAGCACCTGTTCGGTGCTGAGTGGGTAGGTCGTGGGTGCCTCGCGCAGCGCAGCGCGAGATGCCAGTAACCTGATTCACCCTCTTTTGTTTCCTAAGTGAGCTTGTCCCTCCACCCATCCGTTAGGCTAAAATAAGAGAGAATTAAGTCCAGATATTTATATTGGGAAATATTTAAAGCAATGTTCACTGCAAACATGTCTGTTAAGCAGACACTGGTGACACTGCTTCCACGAATAAGTAACAATGTTCACCTTGCCCACCCTTGAAAGCGGCCGTTGGGCTCCAACATCTTCTATTGTTAGTATGTGGTGAAATCCCGATATATACACCAAAGATCGGTAAACAAAAACACCGGTCCTGGCCGGGCTTTCGGTCCGTATATTTGTCACATTTAGCTAACCACACGGAATCAACATCGTAATAAATTAAGATATTGGAATGTGAATATCTGCCTCTAGAAATTGTTCCTGGTGTCCAACAAGCCATCCAATATTGCTGCCCTTGTTATGCCACTCAGTTAACGCATAGACGTGGGATCAGCTGGATCAGCTAAGTCAGATCAATGGGATCAGTTGACGACCCATGGAGATCTTCGCTGCTCGTCATGCATCACTGTTCGCTGCTGGACGGCGGTTACATTCGACACGCTGTTGAACACTCGCACGGCTCCCTCATGTACGCATACGCTTTAATGTAAGAGCTGATTTCAGCTAGGTTCTAGTGCTGTGCTGATAGGACTTCACATGAAGATCCGTTCACAGTGTCACAACGCACTGCAGGTGGCGACCACATGAACAGTAACCCAGTACATGTACATGTCTCTCTACAGGGCATGTAACAACCCTCTCCCTACACGACACTCATTGGCTATGGCTCGGTACAGAACATTTTTTGGTGTGGGAATGGATCGGAACACGCATCCCAACACATGTGTATGTCGCGGCCAATCTGTCTCCAACCATGGCCGTAGATCTCAGGTGGGTCGGTAGGGGTTCGGTCTCCTGGTTTGGCACCCTGCTAAGGTTAATTTGTCATTTTCCCTATTCAATCCGAAAATTTTGGACCCGGACATGGTTGGAGACATGGTTTGTTTTGGTGAGAGATCTTGCCTGCAGCCCTTCCCCACGTGATTATTTTTCGATGTAATCACCGTAGAAAGCCTAGCTGGCGACATGAATGCAAGAGTAATCGACGGAAATAACTGACGGCAGCGGCGACAGGGCGGTGGTCGGGTTTCCAGATGATTATCGAGGGATGGCTGCGCCCCGGCTGGCGGCCGTGAGCCGCCGCGTGACGTGACGTGACGTGACGTGACGTGACGTGACGTGACGTGACGTGATGTGCGCCACGATCGCCACGCCAGCTCCACATTGGGAGCGCGCCGACCGTGTCGGTCCGATTACGTCACCGGCCCGATCTGGCGGCCAGCGCGCCAGCGTCGGACGCAGCACCGCAGAGACGGCACAGCAGACCTCCGGCGGAAACTACGGCAGAGGAAAGGGAGGAAATCACAGAGGAGACCGAAGCCAGCACTTCCTGAGGAGATGCAAGAGGACACCACCAAGACCGTACAAGGACTGCTTAGAGACTGCACTAAAAAGTATCTGAAGATCACACAGAGTTAGTCAGATTTCCCCAGCGAGCACGCAACCATCACGGAGCGGTCACCAGAAACAGAATCGGTGTACACAGTCATCTTTGTAATGACATGTTGACTGGGACTGGCGGAAAAAAACGCAGGCGAACAAAGAACACCACTGAAGAAACTACTGCACGTTTAGAGAAACCATTGCGGAACGCAGGAAATAACCACGCCCATCGAGGTGATGGTGTAGCGTACCTGCTGAGCACGAATCGCGAAGCCATAGCGTACGGGCGGTTGGACAAACTAGCAGCTCTTCATGCTAGCGATTCAAATATTACCTCTGTTAGCTACATTTCCTACTAGCGAATGCTCATATCATGACCTCTTATCAGTGATCTGATCAGTGATAATGATCTCACAACCGCCACATTATGCTCCAAAACACCAAAGCCAGTAGCTCATTTCAACATTTGCCACCAACGGATGCTTAAACAACAGCACCAGAGGCTTACCAGGGGCTCCCCATAATAGCGTTAAAAACCCCACCAATTCCTCACCGAGGGAAAGTTTCTGCCAGCCTTCCCTGATATTGCAGTGAGGTCTAATAGCGATGTCTCCTTGAACTAGTGAGCTAGCATGCTGGGTCACTTTCACACTAGGCAGGAGTACCATGCCGGGCCACAGGCACACTAGGCAAGAATATCATGCCGGGCCACTGGCACGCTAGGCAGGAGCACCTTGTCGGGTCAATGACACACTAGGCAGGAGTACCATGCCGGGCCACTGGCACACTAGGCAGGAGTACCATGCCGGGTCACTGGTACACTAGGTAGGAGTACCATGCCGGGCCACTGGCACACTAGGTAGGAGTACCATGCCGGATCACTGGCACATTACGCAAGAATATCATGCCGGGCTACTGGCACACTAGGCAAGAGTACCATGTCGGATCACTGGCACGCTAGGCAGGAGCACCTTGTCGGGTCAATGACACACTAGGCAGGAGTACCATGTCGGATCACTGGCACGCTAGGCAGGAGCACCTTGTCGGATCACTGGCACGCTAGGCAGGAGCACCTTGTCGGGTCAATGACACACTAGGCAGGAGTACCATGTCGGATCACTGGCACGCTAGGCAGGAGCACCTTGTCGGATCACTGGCACACTAGGCAAGAGTACCATGTCGGATCACTGGCACGCTAGGCAGGAGCACCTTGTCGGATCACTGGCACGCTAGGCAGGAGCACCTTGTCGGGTCAATGACACACTAGGCAGGAGTACCATGCCGGGCCACTGGCACACTAGGCAAGAGTACCATGTCGGATCACTGGCACGCTAGGCAGGAGCACCTTGTCGGGTCAATGACACACTAGGCAGGAGTACCATGCCGGGCCACTGGCACACTAGGCAGTAGTACCATGCCGGGTCACTGGTACACTAGGTAGGAGTACCATGCCGGATCACTGGTGCATTACGCAAGAATATCATGCCGGGCCACTGGCACACTAGGCAGGAGTACCATGTCGGGTCACTGACACACCAGGCGTGGATGGCCGAGTCGAATCAAGGCTGCGTTCATGTTTCACAACAAACAAACAAACTAGCGTAGTTACCTTTGTCACGAGTTTCTTTGTCGTATCAGCTTGGAGGACGCAGGTAGAGATGCGGGCCGCCCTGCCAGTTAAGGTCCTTAAAACGCATATAATTTTGTATTTACTGGAGTGATTAATGACTTCATTACCCAATGCAAGAACGATATGGTCTCATGTATCTCGCATCTATGTATCACACTCGTGATCAATACACGGTTGTTACCTGTGACAGAAGGCTCAGTTCGGCGTGGCCAAAGGAACTTTGCTGTGTGAGGGTGTGGGGCAGGAAGGATTCCGCATTCGTGATCTTCTTCCGCTGTTCGTGGATCGTTTGAACTCCGAAGACTTGGTGCCAGTTCATATTGCGCATGCACCCTGTGGAAGGAATACATAACTGAACAATCCGGAGCAACTGGACACGGTCGGGGTAGAGGAGGTATGTTTGGTAATTTCTCACGTTTTATCAGCGCAAATAGGCGACTTCGCCTCCAGGGACGGAATGTTCAAATTGGCCCTCTCGCCACTTCGTCGGCTGGGCAAGCAATCAGTGCAGATGCTTACGCTGTGCGCCGAGCTGTTTCTAGCCGGAAATTCCACTGGAGGCCTTCCTCAGGGCGTCGTGCGCGGTCGTGCCGACTGACCATCGGCGAGTTCGGGAAATGCCACTCATCCGACGCCCGACAAGCTTCGGCGTGTCGTTCTTGTTACGTTTTTTTTGTCACCGCTCAGCGGACCGAGATCAATAGAGTCGGTCGGCTCTGTCGCGTTGGCAGGCTTCCCCTCCGGCTGGCGGCCGCGCAGACGCCTGACCAAATGGTGTGATTCAACCAGGCCTCGGCTGCCACAACTCTCGCTGTTAGGATTGGAAGCCGCAGTGCGGACGCTGAGGGTGTGGCGACGGCGGCGGTCTCGCGGCGCTCCCGCTAGTGCCAGACCATCACCGGCGGCACTAACCCACCGATCAAACCCTCAGCCGCTGCAGAAAAAAACACACGATAGACGAGAAAGAAACGATTCTCGGGAATTGTGGCGTTGAGGGCCGTCGTTACGGGAGCCACACGAAATTGATTGGCGAGTGCCTTAGCCTTGAATAACTGGAGAGGTCTCGTGTTATTATGGTACCCACACACATTCAGCCAATGCTGATTTTCGGATACATTGCAACCGCTAGTGATGGCCAAGTTGCCCGCAAGTGATGCAATTACCCTGCAGTCGGTGCGCCAATCGTGTAATCAAAACTGAGCCAAGATGCTGGCTGAGCGGGTTTATATCGGCCAACCAAAGGACGGCAAGTGGCCATTAACCAAGACGGAACGCGCACATTCTCGTGCCACCCTGGTGTGAGACGCAACCTGCAATATTGTGGAGACAGTTGCGTTATGTAGCAACAAATATGAAACCGTCCGTGTTTAAAAAATCCGTCTGGCAATGGCTCGCGGCCATCAAGCTTGGCTTTGCCGACGGCACGACTGAAGTGACCGGACGGGAAGAGGAATGGGGAGGGGGCGTCGTTCTTCGACAGTGGACCACAACGATTACACGAGATGTGGCGAGACGGTATCACCGCTTGTGTAGTGGTATACAAGAGGATGGAGGGAGACAAGAGGACTGGCTCGGCTACGATGCGCTAGAGCATGGCAAAACAGGCAGTGAGATAGCACGAGATGATGTAATAGGATGCCTAGCAGCATGATCATTGGCGGAACCGGAAAGGCCATTCAAACCATCCTTAAAACGTTGCTGGCTTTAAAGCAGCTATACTCTAAAGAATTGAACCTCTAGAAATTTAGACGCAATTAGCTACGGAAACATTTTATTCCTGAGTGACCATTGCGCTCACGACAATCCAAATCCGACTAAATGAAGAAAACAATTCAAGAATTGTCTACTCCTCCAAATTAGCTGCGGCTTGGCTAGATCTGCCCGTGGAGATCGGGCTGTCAAATTCCGCGGGGTATGATTGGGTGTAGTGATCTGGCAGTGTTTGGCGTGCGATGGGATGGATATGTGTGCGATGTGGAAGGTGTAGGTTGCAATGAAATAGGCTGGAATGCAGCGGGCTTGAATGGGATGGGATGCCATAGAAAGAGGTTGAACGGAATTGAAAGAAGCATGGGATGGAGTGGGCCGCGATGCTGCGAACTGGAAAGACGTAGGCTATGATGACGTATTATGATGCACGATGTGGATTGTGATGGGACGAATGTGATATGGCATGATGTGAGATGAGACAGAATGCTATCTCAGATACGTAGTGAGATGAAATTAAATTCCATCTCAGTGCATATCACAAGATATTGGTGTACTAAGTTTGTCGCCGCGCCAAACTTAATTCCCTACCACACGGCAGGGCAATGGAAGCCTTTCGAGGGGCAATGCGTGCGCTGCTGCCAGCTCACCCTTTTGGGCGCAGCATAGCCAAACCAGCTAACACGGACAAAAGTCCCCTCTTCACACACACGAGCTCACTGTAGTGAGATCCGAGGACCGCGTGCTACGCTGCTGAGATCCGAGGACCGCGTGCTACGCTGCTCGACACCATCGGCCATGTCCCAGTCAGCGACCCAGTCGGCTGTCGGTACGGCGGCTGGGCTGGCGACTGGTACAAGTTTTCGGGAACGACATCTGGCCTCGTCCATCTTGGAAAGTTCGGTGCGTCATATCGTCCTAAGCCAACACACTGCTCAGGGTAGACATCAAACGAGCGGCCGTCGGTGCTCGCAGGGGCTTGGTGCAGTTTGTCTGTGGTCAAAGAGTTCGCTGGTCACATCTGACAAACTTTCCACTGCAGTACATGACTGGTATCTGGCCCCTGGAGTGGAGTTCGACTCCACTCCACAGGTGGAGGTCGACTGCACCACACACATCACACATTACATATACACATGCATACATACACACATGCACATATACTATGGTATGTCACAATAGTATGTGTGGGTATGTATCAATTATGGAGACTGGTAATGTCTAGTTAAGATCTATAGCAATGATGAGCTCTGTTTCTTAACAATATCAGGGAACTTTAAAATTGTGGAGTTCTCAAACAGTTCATTGGTAGGTTGTGCATAGTGGTGTTTATATATAATTATGAATGTCCCTTTTTGTATCGTAATAATCCTGTCTCACATTGTTCGACAATTTCTTCCTATATTAAGGCACAGTAATTTATATAGGGAATAATCAAAGTATTGTAAAAGTATTTCGACTCACGAATTTTGATAACGTGCTTTGCAATCCCATTATGCATACATCTCTGCTACTTTCTGCAGCAGTATATCGCATGTGCTCTTTCCATGTTAATTGTTCACCTATTATCACACCAATACATGTGAGTTGCTGTTTCTTGTCAACTGTTAGAGAACTCATGATTCAATTAAACCAAAATCATTTATGTTTGTAAGGAAAAACGTGAGCTAGTATCAAGTCATGCAGAACTCCCATTGTAATCAGTTCTGCTCCGGAAATTTCATTATTTATTTTAGCTTGCTGATATCGAATTTGTAAGTAGGAATGCAATTCCTGAGCAGTTTCTGAGCCTCCAATATGTGGAGATTGTACTCAGTGAAATGTCCATACTCAGAGCACCAAAAACATTTCTGTTCAGATCAACATAGACACCATGAGTAAATTCTTTGTTTTCTGGACAATTGTAATTTCGTCATATGTGAGCAATTAGCATGTAAGTGCTGTTTTTCTAAATCCAAATTTCAGATAGCTGAGTACATTATTCATTTCCCGGTAAGACAGAAGATACGAATACGCTATCTTTTTTTCAAGAATTTTGGAGAATTTTGAATAGAATTTAGAATACTGGCAAACATTTTAGAATTCTGGCAGCATGGAAATTGGCACTTAAATTGAAACTTTGCTTAATTTGTATCCATAGAATATGAGGATAATTATGACTACTGTTAGTTGTTTGGGGAAAATTTCATCTTTTTGTTCCGGCAGAGATGAAATAAATTGATAATTTATTTTAAATATGTGTGTATGTCAATAAGACGGTTTTTTGTACTCATTGTATCAGACCCACCTCTCGCAGAGTTCAGTGAGTTTATAATTGCTTCCAATTTGACTTTATTAGTGTTGATGTTTTGGAAAAATAGCGTAGTCACATCCTGCAATGTATGCGAATGGATCTTTGTTTGAAGCAGTTGTCTTCCTTTCTAATTTGCTACCAATAGTTGAAAAGAATTTATTGAAGGCATTACAAATTTGTTTTGCTTCATATGTATTGTCATCATCATATAGCGTGGCTTCTGTATTTTTCGTTTGTTTAGCGCAATGTTTATTTATCAGCTCATTCCAGATCTGCCAAGTTTTCGTTCCGTTGGCTTTGTTATTGCTTAGTGCATTTGTGTAACGTCGTTTCTTTTCTTCTCTCATTATCTTGATGAAGAAGTTTCTGTAATGTTTATATTTGGTCTCATTTAGCGTTAATATGACTACGGAAGGTGAAGTACTGCCTGGAACTAATCAAATAAAAATGTAATGAAATTACAGCACACATGACATGCATAAGCTACTCTGAAACCAATCATGTATTACCTTCATTTTGCATGTTATCGTCTGCTGTGCTTCAAGCACAGCTGTAGGGGGAAGAGTAGTCGGTAAGTTTCCCGTCTCACAATCGAAAGATTGTGGGTTCGAGTCCTACCTGTCGCTACTCTTCGCCCGCGACCAATCGGCGTGAGAGATTGGCGACGCTACCTGACTCAACGTTCAACGTGCCGTAAAACCAATAACCACCACCAAGCACCACCAAGCATGTCACACCTGCTGAAACACACACACACACACACAAATATATATATATATATATATATATATATATATATATATATATATATATATATATATATATATATATATATATATATATGGCGTGCAGCACAACGGAGTGCATTGACAACTGGGAAGATAGCTAATGGTATGTACAAGGTCAAAGCACAGGTGCCGACATTGGTAGATTAACTTTAGTAATGTTAAATAGGAAAATGTATGAAGAGTGTTTCTGCTAAATACTTGTGCATAGTTCAGTACTGTGTTAACAGCAGGAGCCCATTAAGGTACTTAAGGCAATGCCTCACCTGGCTGGAGCTGGAATGCATTTTTATATGTTATTTTCGTACAAAATGATGTTTAATCGACTGGAAAATAGCAGGGTCGAAAAACGGGAAGCAACATGCATTCTTGATTCGTAATTATAGTGAAAATTTAAGCTCACGTTTGCATCTTAAGATACTGTAATATTTATATCACGGCAGACGGCTTATATCACGGCTTGTATACGGCTATTTATATCACGGATTCCTTTTCATAACAAGCGCAGGGTATGCGGCCTTTTCGGAGTGAAGTCCATTGTATTATCAATGGAAATCGTCATGTGAATGCCATTTTCGGTCTACATCGGCCCAGGTTTGAAGCAAAAGTTGTCATTGATTCGCTAAATTAAGGGAATGTGCGGCAATTTGGGACAGGAACAAATTACTTACCTACCTACTTAGGTGGGTACGAGAGGTGACAAATGCTAGAACCGTAAACCGAAGGGCAACCGGACAAATGTATGAAAGCGCAAATGTACGTAATCGCAAATGTACGCATGTACAATTGTACACATGGGCAAATGTACCTGAGCGCAAATGTACGTAAACGTAAAAGTATGTAAGAGCAAATGTACGTAAGCGTAAAAGTATGTAAACGCAAATGTACGTATGAGCCAACGTACATACATTTATGCATACGTACCTTGATATCTACGTACATTTCGTTACGTACATATGCCATGCTTACATATGTTATACGTACCTTTGCTCTCACGTAAATTTCCTCTTACGTACATTTCCTCTTACGTACATTTGCCATAAGTACATTTGTGATATGTGTTTTTGTGTTAAGGCATATCTGAGCTTTCATACATTTGCCATGATTACATTTGTGACATGTACTTTTGTCCTAAGGCATATCTGAGCTTACGTACATTTGCCATGTTTACTTTTGTGCATATGCATTTGTTTACGTGCACTTGAAACACGTACGTACATTTGCTTACGCACATCTGTCATACGTACACTTGTATTTGGGTTACGTAAATTTGCACTTACATTCATTTGCTTTCAGGTACCTTTGCATTTATGTACATTTGCGCTTACGTACCTTTACACTTATGTACAGTTGCTTTGCGTACTTATTTCCGTTTATATACATTTGCGCATACGTACATTTGTGCCTGCGTACTTCTGCGCTTACGTACTTTTGTGCTTACGCACTTTTTCGCTTACGTACTTTTGCGCTTACGTACAGTTGCGCTAATGTACTTTTGCGCTTACGTACATTTACACTTACGTACATTCGCTCTTACGTACTTTTGCGCTTACGTACATTTGCGCTTATGTACGTGTGCTTACGTATCTTTGTCATGCGCACATTTCCTCTTACGTACATCTGCCATAAGTACATCTGCCATAAGTACATCTGTCATAAGTACATTTGACATAAGTACATTTTCCACACGTATGTTTGCGCTTTTGTACATCTGCGCTTACGTGCATCTGTCATACGCGCTTCTGCGCTTACGTCCATATGTGCATGCGTACATTTGCAATGGCATATTTTTGCGCTTACGTACATTTGCGTACATTGCGTACATTTGCCATATTTACTTTTGCGCTTTCGTACATCTGCGCTTACGTACATCTGCCATGCGTATGTTTGCACATACGTACATTTCCTTACATACATTTGCTTATGTATGTACATTTGTCCACATTTCCCCCCCCCCCCAAACAGCCTCATTTGGAGAACAATTGGTCTTCTATCTCAACTTATGCAAAACCTAGTAGCATTTTATGGGAGAATGTTACTCTGAGCTCATGCTTATGTACCTACTAAGCTTACCAAATCTAAGGAATTGGAAAGTTGTGAGAATTAGTTTTTGCTTGGCACAACCAAACAACTCAGAGCAAACTTTCTGTAGCTGCATAATGGATGCAATTGGGATAAATATATAGAAGTCCCTAGATCATAGTTTGGTCAAAAGTGTTCTTTCTCTGGTGCCTTCTGATGTGATTTGAATGAATTTGATGCTCACTTCTCTAGGAAATGAAAACATTCTTTTTTCATAAGCACGTCAAGTTGTCTCACTAAGCAGTCATTTCACCAAGAAAAGAGCATCACGATCATTCAAATAACAATTAAAACAACACCAGAAAAACATCTTTGTGACAATTCAGATGCATGCTATCCATGAACCTCACAGAACCTCAACCTCAACCCTCAGATGCAGCCTCACCTCAACAAAATATGGGAAAGTGTACAGAAACAAGATTTATTTGGGTAGAGCAGTATATATTGCAGAGTAATGTAATAATACAGCAGCAAACACCTAGCTCAGCCTAACTCAATCTACTGATGTTAGATCACCTAAATCTACTGATGTTGGGTCGCCTAAGCCTACTGATGCTGCAACACCTAATATAATTTTGTCACTGAAGGAGTACACATCATCGACAGTAGCAATGCATGGCATGCTTTTAAGGAATGGAAATATTGGCTATATGTGTTTTCCCAAAGAAATGATAGACAGGAAGTTGCTAGGAAAGCTTCAACAAGTCTAGTCCTTGGATGTATGCTCTGATTTGCTCTTAGGGACTTCTGTATTAATACCAGAATTGCATAGCTTTTGGTCTGAGAAGAAACATTGATAGGATTTTAATTAAATTCCTCTTCATGGTGCTTCATGCTTCATGCTTGTATAGAATGAACAAAATAGTCATGCCTATGTTAGAAAATATTGTCGACAGTCCACACAAAATAATCTTTTTGTGAACAGCATTCATGCAAAACCCATTTGAGATAAAACACCTCGTTTAATGTTTGCTTCATGTTTTCAAAACAACATAAACGTATCTTTTTAATGAAATGTAATGTGACTAAGTGGATTGTTGTGACAAACAACTTCCTTACTTTAGCCAACATCATTGGTATTCGGCCGGTTCAAGGGGCCTCCTCTGCTTCCTGTGGGGGGGGGGGGCAGTCAGGGTGTGCATAGATGTAAGTTTCTAGAACCCAAATGGATTGGGGTTGCGCATACCACATAGTGTCCCATGTTATAAGTTTACATTATTGTACGTGGGGACAAAGCCTGCATCTTGAGGAGGCAAGTGCCCTCCCAAAAGCATATAAAGCTATACCCCAGAGGGTATGCCAAAGAACCTCTTCTCCCTTTCCTGGAGGTGTCTCTGGACCTTCTTTTTTCCAGAGGGGATACTTCGTTCCCTTAGCCGCTCACCTAGCTGTGCTGTTCTGCTAGCCAGCGCGCTTCATTTTTATTCAGTAGCCTCCAATTAGTGACTGGATGTGGTTATAGTGTAACCCCATGAAGTTATGTTTCGCCAATCGTGTCAGTTTCTTGTGCCAAGTAAATTTCCATATGTATCCATGTGTGTAAATAATGTACATTGTTTTTGATGACCTTTATAGATCTATGCAGGGGTGAATACAAGTGGGGCACTAGGGGCATGTGCTCCCCCATGGGAAGGTGGTACCCCTCCAGCCGGGAAGAGGCGCCCCTCTGGGAAGGCTCGAGTACACCCCCTCCCCTCCCATCAATTTTGTCCAGCCGGAGGCCCCCCAAGAGGAAATGGCGCCCCTTTGGAAGGCCAGAGTGCACCACCCCCTCGAACACCTTAGCCGGAGACGCCCCTCCGAGAAGAAAAGGCAACTCTCCAGGAAGGCTCGAGTGCACCGCTCCCCTCCTCGAATCTGTTTCGGTCCGAGGCGCCCATCGGGAGGCAGTGCCGCCCGGTGGCCGCCTGCCGCCCCGTGCCCCTCCAGATACTTTCGAAGTGACGCCCCACCGGACATGTGCGCCATGGCAATTCCTGGATCCGACCCCTGGATCTATGGAATCTATGTTCATTGCGTGTAAAGAAAACATACGACCTTCAATATACCAGGAGGTGCTGAGTTGACATGAAAAGTAACGTTAAGGATTATACTTTATTACTCAACGTTTCGGCCAGGGGCCATCGTCAGGAGGGGCCATCGTCATCGTCATCGTCAGGGGCCATCGTCACTCCTGACGATGGCCCCTGGCCGAAACGTTGAGTAATAAAGTATAACCCTTAACGTTACTTTTCATGTCAACTCAGCACCTCCTGGTATATTGAAGGTCGTATGTTTTCTTTACACGCAATGTCTAAAACCCAGGAGCATCTGAGAGCCATTCTTCGTTGTATTAAAGAATCTATGTTCTGTCTAAATCTATGTCTATGTTATCTATAACAGCCCACAAACAAAGACCATCACCAAGCATTATAAATGTCGCAGATAAATACATGAAACTCCATTGTCTTAGCTAACATATGAGGACAAACTACATGTCATCAAGAAAGAGCCAGGAAGGGGCGGATACAGGGGGCACTGGAGGCATGTGCCCCTCCCCCATGGAAGGTGGCGCCTCTACGGCCGGTAGAAGGCGCCCCTCCGGGAAGGCTCGAGTGCATCCGTTCCTCGGAATTTTAAGCCAGAGGCGCCCTTCTGAGAGAAAAAGGATCGAAAAAGGCTCCAGTGTGCTCGAGTAAGGCCCTCCAAATTTTCACCCCGGGGCGCTCCTGTATACAAAGTGTTCCCATGACAATTTCTGGATCCGCCCTAAAGCCCAAGTGTGTCCCATGGTATTTAAGTGCTGACCATTTCGCATTTTTCGACCTTAGAATGCTTGCATTAATGTTTGCATAGCATGTCATAGCATAATCTTCTAACTACATCTACAAATGGAGTTAAAATGAAATGGAGCTATTTAAAATGCTTGTCGACTTGATGGATGTCATGAAGAATGTTTGCAAAAATGTAACTTCGCTAACGTCGCTTTTAAGGTGTAAATGATGCCCTATCTTTCCCCGGTGCGGTAGTAGTGGCCTTAGGGGCAACCGAAAGATCTCGATAAAGTAATTCTAAAGTCTGAAAAGTATTTATTTTGGTGACAAAAACTAAAAACAGCTGTCGAAATTTCGGAATCAAGAAATAAGGTGGAAAAATCCGAGAACGCTTTTCCTATAGGGAGGGGGAATCCAGTCGTGACTTTTTCTTCCCTACCCCATATGGTGCCTCGGAACGTCCCGGTCACCAGTCACGCTTCACAGCTATTCTAATCACTTAACAAGTATAGTATTAAGACAGGAATCACTTAATATTGAACTTTTGGTGAATATCTTATATTCACCCTGTTTGTTTGGTCGCCAATGCCACTTTCTTGTAGGTTGCTCCATAATTTCCGATGGTCAGGAGCTATTGCGTGATACTCCTGGGGTGTTAGGTTAAAGTGCTTCTTTGAAGAAGGGCACCTTGAGTAGTTCACACTCAAAGTCACTCTCCACGCTCCCGTACCATACACACTGGCAGTGTGAACTGGAGTGGGCCGAGGGCATATTTAATCTGTAACAGAGTTGGTTTTCGGGACACTTGATTTCAGAAAGTTAGCCCCCTCCCCACAGTTCGCCTGTCGTGACGGGTTCCGGCAGGTACCCGGCGCCAACCTGTCTGGCTGCTTACGTAGGCAAGCCACCGCTGCAGTCGAGGCCAAACAGCGGACCTTACCCTGTTCCCCTCTCCCTTTCCGGCCGACACCCTACCACCGCCGCGTGACCTCGATGCCCGGCCGCTCTCTGACAGATGATGAAATGCAGAGTGCAGTGTATGTATGGAGAAATGACAGAGGTATGACAGATGTCATACCCCGTATATCACGCTGCACCATTAAAATATGAAGCATTGTGGCCGTTTGACTGTTGAGTAATTGCACGATATAAAAGTGCTGGATTTGAGGTGCCTGTCAAAATGGTCGAATCAGAGCTCTGAGATGGAAGCTCAGAGCTATTGAATTAATACTCCCGGGGTCTTTAATATCGCAAACGTTGGGGTCTTGACTAGCTATCTACGTGCCAAGGAAGTTTGACTATTAGACATCTGGGAAAGGAAAAATGTCTGATAAGCTCTGGGGAGCAAAGCTTCTCTACACATCATTGAATATGAATTCGTATATTCTTCATACATATTTTATACATATCACGTATATAGCTACTAATGGACACATGCGTACATGGTATTGTAAATAAGCGTATGATGACCGTGCCGATCAGAGATGTTGTTGGTAATAACCGTGCCCATCAGAGATGTTGTTGGTAAGGACCGTGCACATTAGAGATGTTGCTTGTAATGAGTGTGCCCATCAGAGATATTGCTTGTAATGAGCGTGCCCATCAGAAAGGTTGCTGGTAATATATAATGTTGTGATGGATAAATATCGCTTCGTTTGATCTGGCCGGGACCGGGAAGCCAGCCGTTCTCGGAGGCAATACGCAGGCGGGAGCTTTGATCACGTCCGAAAGGCTATTTGCGCTCGCCTATCTCGTACCGGCACGGCAGCCAACCAATCAGATAAAGACTCGGAGAAGCGGGTCTGGCTAACTGATACGCACGCCCAGGTGCCCGGGCCGACCCGAATAGCAGCATTGCGCCGTGTTCGGATAGCTGGCGGACCGGCAACAGCTGATCTGCGCTGCTGCGAGTACGCGACACCATCAGGCTGCCGTGTGCCTGTACCACTTCCGTGTGCCTGTAGCACTTCCGTGTGCCTGTAGCACTCCCGTGTGCTTGTAGCACTTCCGTGTGCATGTAGCACTTCCGTGTGCCTGTAGCACTTCCGTGTGCCTGTAGCACTTCCGTGTGCCTGTAGCACTCCCGTGTGCTTGTAGCACTTCCGTGTGCATGTAGCACTTCCATGTGCGTGTTGCAATCTCGTGTGCTGGTAGCACTTCCGGGTGCTTGCAGCACTTCCGTGTGCTTGTAGCACTTCCGTGTGCTTGCAGCACTCCCGTGTGCTTGTAGCACTTCCGTGTGCTTGTATCAATTTAGTGTGGCGGTAGCACTTCCGTGTGCTTGTAGTACTTCCGTGTGCTTGTGGAAATTTAGTGTGCTGGTAGCACTTCCATGTGTTTGTAGCACTCACGTGCGCTTGTAGCAAATCCGTGCGCTTGTAGCACTTCAGTGTGCTTGCAGCACTTATGTGTGCTTGTAACACATCCGCGTGCATGAAATAGTTCCGTGTGCGTGCAGCACAGCAGGTAAAGGTTCCGTGCTATATCCATCAAAAGAAAGAAAACATTTGCTTCGGAAAAAAATCCAGATATTTGATGGAAAATACCGGTATCTAGTGGAGGATACTGGTAGCCGCACTGCACTTGCTGGTTTCCGTAGCACTGCTTATGTGCTACACGCATCAAATCAATGTCATTTCATTGCTCTTAATTTTCTATTCATTGTTTACAGTGTCCTATCCAGGGTTTGGCTAAGAGGGGCCAAACAAAATTTGGTGCATAGTAGAGTTTGGTACGCCTTCTCTGTATATTTACCGTCTCATGTATATTTAACATCTCATGTATATTGACCACCTGATGTCGACCTTGGTACATTGGCGCACATTATAACCGGCGTCCTTGGAATGTATATCATTTCTATTCAATCACAAAATCGCATTTTATTCACGACCAGACTCCAGAATACGGAGGCGTCCAAGTGACAAGGAACATCCCGATATTGACGCCTTCGACCTGATCGGGAACGAGAACAAAGGAAGTGGGCAAAGCTCTCCCAATTTTCTCTTAATTCTCTACGATGGATCTAAGTAACGTCAAGGATTAAAAGAACATCGCAACCACTATTACAAAAAAAGCATTGCTGGATTAAAAAATATACCGTTGGCATACCGTGTATATGAATGAGATCAGATGTAGGTCAGATTAACCCAACAATATTGTATGTCTTATGTTTGAACACAGTGCATGGTACATATTGCGGAATGAGTACTGGCATCTGGCACAGCTCCTGAATATCACCATCTATTGGTGACTTTGTTGTGACATGACCAAAGACGACCTGGCTTTGGCACAAACACATCTGAGAGATATTTGTGGTTCAAGTTGTACTGAACTTTTCAGCTGGCTAGCGGTAGCGGTTATGAGCAACTACTGGAAGCCCAGGAACAAGGGCTTCACCAGCAGCCTCGATCTAGACGGCCGCAGTTTAGCTTTGATGACACACATTGCTCGAATTTAAGCAGGTTGCAGGGCATGCGCCATATGCATACACCGGCTTCACACCAACATACACCGGCTTCACACCAACATACACCGGCGCCACACCAACATACACCGGCGTCACACTAACATACACCGGCTTCACACCAACATACACCGGCGCCACACCAACATACACCGGCGCCACACCAACATACACCGGCGTCACACTAACATACACCGGCTTCACACCAACATACACCGGCGTCACACTAACATACACCGGCTTCACACCAACATACACCGGCGTCACACTAACATACACCGGCGTCACACTAACATACACCGGCGTCACACCAACATACACCGGCGTCACACTAACATACACCGGCATCACACCAACATACACCGGCGTCACACTAACATACACCGGCGTCACACCAACATACACCGGCTTCACACCAGCATACACCGGCTTCACACTAACATACAGCGGCGTCACACTAACATACACCGGCGTCACACCAACATACACCGCGTCACACTAACATACACCGGCGTCACGCGAACATCCACCGGCGTCACATGAATAAGGCAACACTTCAATTGTTTGGCAGCAGCTTTTCCAAAATCCTATGGGGAGTCAAATTCACAATGACAAAGCACCGCGATACTCCAAGTGAGCTGCCCGTAATTCACAGCATGGTAGGCCCATTGACGGATCTCTATCGCCCAGGACATATCACTGTTATTTCCGCTGGCCTGATGTGTGCGGCTGCTACGAGGCCGCCTTGCCTCCGGTCCATCCGTCTGACGGCACAGTACCATGTCAGCCGGGCCGTGGTCATGTAAAAAGCATGATTACCATCACCACGAAGCCGCACCGCATCACCCAGTCTACATACATATCGGGACCGTCCAGGCTACAGACCGGGACCGTCCAGGCTACAGACCGGGACCGTCCAGGCTACAGAGCGGGACCGTCCAGGCTACACATCGGAACCGTCCAGGCTACAGAGCAAGACCGTCCAGGCTACAGACAGGGATCGTCCAGGCTACAAACCGGGACCGTCCAGACTACATACCGGGACCGTCCAGGCTACAGACCGAGACCGTTCAGACTACAGAGCGGGACCGTTCAGGCTACAGACCGGGACCGTCCAGGCTACAGACCGGGACCGTCCAGGCTACAGAGCGGGACCGTCCAGGCTACATACCGGGACCGTCCAGGCTACAGAGCGGGACCGACCGGCACACAGGCTCTTGACCACCTGGCAACAGACCTGGGCCGTCCGGCCTACGGGCATAGACCGTTGGGCGAACAGCCTCGGGCCGTTCAGCCTACAGATATAAAGTAATACAGGCAAAACGTGTTCAAACGTAATAAGAGCCACATCTTTGTTCAGCCTGTAAAGAATAGATACTGTCAGTCTGGACAAAAAGATACTCAGCACCCCAACCAATATGACATCTTTAATTCCAAAGAATCTATCTATCGGCATCCTACACACCTACCAATACCAATCTAGCGCCATTCCCTTGCTCTGTTGCAGACTAACTAGCTTACGGATCTGGACAGTCAGGCCTATATACCTGGACCATCCGGCATGCATACAGCCCCTGACCGTCCGGCCTGCAGCCACAGACCATCCGGCCTACAAGCTGTCCGGTGTACAGACCCGGATTGTACGGCCTACAACTACAGACCATCCGGCCTACAAGCTGTCCGGTGTACAGACCCGGATTGTCCGGCCTACAACTACAGACTATCCGGCCTACAAGCTGTCCGGTGTACAGACCCGGATTGTCCGGCCTACAACTACAGACTATCCGGCCTACAAGCTGTCCGGTGTACAGACCCGGATTTTCCGGCCTACAACTACAGACTATCCGGACTACAAGCTGTCCGGTGTACAGACCCGGATTGTCCGGCCTACAACTACAGACTATCCAGCCTACAGCGGAATGCTGTGACTATACAGCCTACAGCCAACAAGGGCAGGCGAAGGTCAACATACACATTTGATCAATTTAGTCGTTGAACTTACCTCCAATGGCCACCAAGAAATAAACTAAGCAGATATTCCCAAACGGTGAACATAAGTGTGTAAATAAATCACCGCAGGCAATATCAGAGTAGTAAATCAGATATCATCAGATAAGGTCACAAGACGAAGCTTATAATGGAATAGTTTGGAAGAATTGCATTCATAGTTGTGTCACTAACTCATGCATCATTGTAAAAAAAAATAACAAAGCGCAAGGGGGAGGGCGGGGGAAATGCAAACTAACCAACCGGCTGGCCGTCTGCAGCAAACTAACCGGCAGGCCTTCGAGTTCAAAGTGAGAATATATTCATTGCAACTTGGCCCTGATAAAAAAAAAACAATGTTGACAGAGGCGAACACAGGAACAAACAAACATCGTGAGGAAATCAGGACATTTGGCAAACCCAACTGCTCTTGCTTTTCATAACCAACTTTGTCACACCTGACGCCATTATACAGTCAATACAGCCCACACCGCCAATGAAACGATTGTGAGAGTGAGAGTGAAACAATATGTTCTCAAGTGAGAACATATTGATTTTCAAAACTTATAGCCGAATCCAACACATGCAGAATAATGAAAAATAAACTTTCGAACATGCTCTGATCTTGAGATATTTTCATTTTAGGAAGCAGTGTTGCGTTGTCTTCAGCAAAGATAATTGAGACGTAATTGACAGCTGACGTAGCAATCGAACACCTTGACAAGGTCGGCATCAGGAAATTGGAAAAGGGAAGCAATCTGCTGGAGATAATGGTAATGAAGCATTCGTACCATCAGTTCACGCCCACGCGTGATTTGGAACTCTTCAGGAAAAATACTTTCTTCATCGAAATTTTCTTCGGAGGCGAAACCAAGGACATTATAATGTGAAGTTGTTCTCCCAATCTGGCGTACACAGACGAAACTAACCAGTTCTTAAAATAGACACTTCGAAGCGAAACGTACCTCCCACACCTTACCGTAATGAAGTCTTTCGTAGTAATATGTATAAAAAGCTGTCCGAAGACGTGCGCACTTACGCTCAAATGTTCAGGTAGCAGCTAGATGTTTCAATTTCTGCCCTTGGATACCAACTAAAATCACACACACACACATACACACAAACACACACACACACACACACACAAACAAACACATATATATATATATATATATATATATATATATATATATATATATATATATATATATATATATAAATATATATGTATATATATATATATATATATATATATATATATATATATATATATATATATATATATATATATATATATATATATATAAATATATATGTATATATAATATATATATATATATATATATATATATATATATATATACACATACATATATGTGGGTGTTTGTGGAGAATCCATATGACAAATATGAAGAATGATGATTTGCGAATAAATACGACAAATTAACAGGAGATGACCATTATTGTATAAACGTCGACCTCAAGGGTTTTCTTCAGTATACAAGTACAAAATCAGAGAACATCCAAGTAACTTCGAGTATAATTATCGGTAAAAACACGTGATGTTTCACGGTCGGCGTTTCGCGGTTGCTAACATCGCTGCAGGTTTTGCCGAATTGACAAATCCTGCTCTCGAATTAATTGTATTGTGTGTAATTATTTATGCAGCCTCTAATGTCTTTCTGGTCCGTGTATTTACATTGTTTACCAGAACATTAACCTTGGCCCAATTGGGCAGATTTTTACATTCGTCAATATGCGAAACAATTGCGTATATAATGTCAACAACCAGGGAGGATCTGAGGGCCTGCACCCAGCCCTAAGCCGTGAGCGTGTTACGTTCTATGGCTGGCTGGATAGAAAAGTAGTCAACCATAGCACAAGTTGAGATGGCCGAACCCCAGCCTTACAAAATGTCTGCGTACTTCATTTCTCCTGATGCAAAAGCGTGTCCCATGTAAGCAAAATCAGAATCCAGTGTCCCTGATTCCCGTCGACAAGCACAAAGTGCTCGTCGTCCCCGAGCCTCAACCCCAGTAACTCCGAATTATCAACCGACGCGCTACTAACTGCGCTACAAGCGCTGGCGGTCGGGTCGCGCTTAAGTTGGATAGTGTCGGTGGATATGACATGGATCTAGATAACACCATTTTATGCAATAACTAACACGCTCATATGAAAACGTTCCACGATTATCGAAATACCATGAAACAAGCTTTCGCATGACGTATAATTTATGCATATCACCTATACTTGTTAGTCAGTAATTTACTCCAAAGAATACTATTTCCTCCTGTCATGATAACCGGCTGAACCCAAATCAGCGCCTGGGTGACGTCACCGGCTGCCAATAAACATTGGTATGGGGCCACCTTGAATAATCTGTGTTCAAGAAATGAAAATGATGATGAAAAGCTCGCGGATTTATAGAACTTGACACATTTTGGTAACAGCATGACTCACGGAAAACTCACTTGGAACTATTTGTAGAAAATCAGATCCAAACTTGCGATTGATTGTGCATACAATATTTCCGTCATCTTCATATATGAGTTCTAAGAAAACGCACAATTTCAATGATTTTATGCACCCGTCATACCCACTCTGCATACGCCATGGTGACCATGTAATTGCTAAGCAGTCATATACTCTGCGTAAGAGCATTACAATAAAGCGCTGCACGATGTTTCGGTAAGGTCTGTACTCAACTAAATAGATCTGACGGAGTCATACAATTCTCTTCCTGCGTTCCCTTCCCAAAAAAGTCGTCTGGAGCCTGACTTCGCTAAAACGCACTTTCAAATTTATATAATGCGTTCTCAAATCTCAATAATGGTTCATAATTCCTCAATGTAGCAATTTGCATGTGCTTCAGCAGTAGGCCTTACACCCTCTTTCTTACCTACCCTGGACGAGCAACTGGTAAGCATAAGAACTATGAACTATCAAGGCATGTATCCAATGACCTATCAATATTGACTATCAAGTTTCGTGATGCACGGGCAAATGTTTTCGAAGATACCGGCAGTGGAAGTTTAGCATGCTACGATGGGACAGAATAATTCAGATCATGCCTCAGAAAGAAAACGCTCCAGCACTGCAGAAAAAGAACCAATTAATTTTCATAATAGGATTACGGACAACATTAGGTCACATCCCATCGATATATTCAAAATTGTTTCGAGAACACAAACCTCATGGGTGATCTGTCCGCTAAATTGAGGGATATTACGAAGTGAATATTTCTGGCACAGGGTTTGATACGATGACACTGGAAGCTGATTTCTTTCCTGAGAGAGGGGAGTGCATCTGAGACAAGGGGCTAAGTGCATCACAACATCATCTTGACAATTTAGGTTAATTTGACAAGAGATTTCGAGAAAAGAACTCTTGAAAATACTTCCTTTTGGTTAATCGTTGGCTTTATCCACTAACTACTTGAAACATGATCTGCTAAACAAAGCTATTAACTTCAACAATTAATTGCATTTAAATTGTTCGGTAAGAATGGAATGATCTAACCACAATGTGCTCGCCACGTATCATGGTGTTAACCGAAATTGGTAGGAGGAATGGATCTAATATTAAATAACGAAATTGATAGTTTTTCGCAATCAGGTTTCAAAAACGAGGCACTATGCTTACTTCTGAAAACATTTCCACTTTGACCGGTTTGCTCTGAGCTGTAAGATGGACCAAAAAACATAGTGTGTTATAGATCGTCGGTAGGTACATGAGACCACAGAGAAATTATCTGCTTCCGTGTATTTGCGGAGTATAGAACTGAACTGAAAGCTGAATGCTTGTGCGCAATGACCTGAATTCGTAATGTCTGACAACACAGCGTCACCACTCAGTGCATTAGTGCATAGCAATACATCCACTTAAATCCTGAGAAATATCTAGCAATTCGGTTACCGTTGCATTTCTCCGATGCCGAGTGTCCGTGTCTTCCGATTGCATCAGTAGGTATGCCTTGGAATGCCAACGAATTGATTTCAAGCTCACGCTGAGCTACAAAAGCGCCCTGGGTGCAGAAATGTCCACGTGACATCACCGTTCGGTGGTTCCAGCATGTTAAATCAAATATACCGTGCGGCCACAAACAGCTATACATTTTTCTTGCATTTCTTCAGTTCCAGGATAGAACATCATCCCTGTCGTTTAATGTAGCCTTTTGCTTTTCGTAGAACAAAAGTGAACGGGAAGGCGTTAAACTGATGCTCCACACAGCGAGTGATGCGAATCCCGTCCTCACTGTGAGCCTTAATGACGGCCGTCGATAGACAACGAGGAGGAATTATGGCACAGCAGGAGGGGAGCAGGCATTCTCCACATTTATCAATACTTTAAATACATAATGCATACTCTTTGCGCTCGATATACATTTCGTCCCGTCACGGATATTTGAAGCTTGCCCTTCGAACGTGTCAGAAGAAGAAACGTAGCCAGTCAAGACGCAACAAAACTTGCTCATGCCAACAAAGCCGCCATGCTGATGGCATTCATTGGAATGATTTCACTGCGAAAATCTCTGTCTCATGACGTCCGAATGAGACCTGATGAATCGAAAAAATCATCGGAATATCCTAGCTTTCGTTCCTGTTAATTGGCATAGTGAAGAATGACGTGGTTGGCACAGCTCGTCAATGTATGGCATATGCAGCTATAGCCAGGATTTGAAAGATGCTGGCATAAACTGGTTAATACGACCAACAGCTGGCAAAACATTTGCTGTCAAGAAACATCAAACCTGTGCAACCACAACAGGTTTGTGGCTTGGGTCCAGAGGTTCTCGGGATATCAGTGATATGTAGGTCCATCGTGATCTACCGAGGGGCTGAATATTTTGTGTGAGTAAATTGTTTTCACCGGTTAATGCCACTAGCATGATCACAACTAGCCTTTGCCAGCATTCTACCAACCACGTCTATAACACCTTGGATAAAGAAACTGGTTCCAATTGTAGTGTTATTCATTATTTGGATAACAGCCCGAATGTGCTGCATTTGTCTTGCGGGAATTATGTCTGCTTGCACGCCCGTCTGTACGTTGCATGCGGATATGCTCGTCCTGCAGACAAGCTACCTTGTGGACGCACTCGGACAGCCCGTCTTCTTATTTGTGGCACCGCGCACATCACCTCGCCAATGTTTCTGGGCTTCATTTCCAGTGCACGGGCAGCTCTGGCCGCTTCTGCTACAGCATGGACAGCAGGTATGCTGGCGGGCAGTAACGAGGAAGATTCAGCCAGCAAATGGCAGATTGAGAGTGTCAACTGTGATTACATCACCATCAGAGAGGGTGTTGTCGCCTCTTCCGCGGTGTTCCGCAGCTGGAGTCCGTCTGCCATCGGGTGTTTGGCCTCGGACTCAGCACACAGCTGGAGTCCGTCTGTCGTCCGGTGATCGGCCTCGGACTCAGCACACAGCTGGAGTCCATCTGTCGTCCGGTGATGGGCCTCGGACTCGGCACACAGCTGTGGTGGGAAGACTCGGCATAGTGGTTCTGTCCGGTGGTGGGCCTCGGACTCAGCACAACACAACATGCACGATCGGCGGCGACGTAGGTTGACGCCAGCTAATAAAACTCAGGTGTTGTGCTATGCATTCTCGATCCTCGACCAAGTGCGTCAATATTTACGCAGTGGTACACGTCGATTTCACGCATAGCCAATGGGATGTGACTCACTCACAATAGTTACTTAGTGACTTGTTAGTTCCTGCTTTTCTTCATCAGATTCCACGCGCTGTCTGCCCCCCACTCCACCAGCGATTGCTTCCGCTGGTTTGTTTGGACTGGCTGACATGTGGCTGTGAAGGTTTGTGAAGGTTTGTGAAGGTTTGCATTTGGAGATTGAGCCACAGACTTGTTTGACTCTATTCAAAGAGTGACCCAGTGTCAAAAATCATCCCCCATCTCAGGTGAACAACGTACACACAAGCCATTTATCGTAGTGCGGTGGGGAAGGGTGCATGCAGGTGTGTCTATTTTTCCGTTCACCGTCCTGTCCTCCTACCTGTCCTCTCCGGGAGGGGGGGGGGGGGAGGTGCACGCAGATGTGTCCCCTTGTTCCGTTCACCATCCTGCCCTCCTACCTGTCGTCGCTGCGTGCGAAAAGGGTGGCAAGCGAAAGTTCAGAAACTGTAAATATGGGCTGTTGTACGCTGCAACTATGCGGAAACATCAACATGATCACCCCAGAATGACATGCAATTCCCATTACGAGTTGGTTCGCACCACTTCGAATTAGCCATGCCACTGTTTGCGAGATTGGCACCACCGTTTGTATGGTCGATCCTTTCCGCTTACTGCCATCGGTGTTTTAGCATGCCAAAGCATTTCAACAATTCCTAGGATCGGAGATAGAGACGCGGGCAGTCACGAATGCTATTACCGCGAGTGGGGGTTAAATAATGACTAATGGAGAACGCATGTTTGTTAAAATAGCATTCAGCCCTTCTTTTGCAGGAGCTGACGTGCTTACAGCATGGCACGGCATTCTATGTTAGCTGGGTGCTGGCCACTGGGCTTTATGTGGGGCCCGTGGGGGGCGGGCATTCTATGTTAGCTGGGTAGCTGGCTCACTGGGCATTCTATGTTAGCTGGGTAGCTGGCTCACCGGGCATTCTATGTTAGCTGGGTAGCTGGCTCACTGGGCATTCTATGTTAGCTGGGTAGCTGGCTCACCGGGCATTCTATGTTAGCTGGGTAGCTGGCTCACTGGGCATTCTATGTTAGCTGGGTAGCTGGCTCACTGGGCATTCTATGTTAGCTGGGCTCACTGTCAGATGCGCCCTCCTTGGCATGCTTATGTGGCAGCTAAACACATCACGGAACACCCAGATCACTGCTAGCTATGGAAAGGCATCATGGTTTTTCCCAGAGAATTCCAATGTAAATGCATGTATCACGTTGTATTTTCGCATCCCAAAATAAATGCATTATACTGCAAAAATAATTTAATTCAAGGTTGCGCAATTGCAAGCTTAAATTCTTATCTAGGGGACATCGCATCGTCCAGTGTAGCGCACCAAGTTAGAAAAATTAAATAACTACTGATAATGATTACTGAGTATACTATGACAGATTACTGACTACAGTTAGTTTCTGATATATGTATATATATATATATATATATATATATATATATATATATATATATATATATATATATATATATATTATATAATATATATATATATATATATATATATATATATATATATATATATATATATATATATATATTAATATTATATATAATATATATATATATATATATATATATATATATATATATATCGCTATGAGTGACCTTCATTCTCGGCAATATGGTGATGACACACTCATCAAAATCCACAGCATCGTCACGCACGGTTATTTTAAGGTACTTTCTAGGCACGATATAATAATTGTTAGTTGTTCATCTAGCACATTAATGAGCGTATTCACTAGGGTGATCTTTCAAAATGTTTTTATAAATCGAAATGTCTTGCTATCTTTCACTATTATGATGCAGCTTTTGGTGTTGATTTTGAATATTAACTTTATTTTAGCTGTATCAAGTTTTTTCTCGCACCGACTGTGCGAGTTTTTTTAAAGGTGGCATTTCCGCATATTTTGTGATGATGTTGCCAATCAATTCAAGTCTGAAAATGCTCAGAATTAATCCGAGACACATGGGCCCAACTGGGTCAAGCATGAAAGGGGAAGATACTACAATAAGCCTGGAAAAAGATGCTCAATACCCCCGCCGAAACTACATCCTAAGCTCTAAAGAAACTACCTACCAACATCCTGCCTACCTACCAATACCATCTACCTACCTATCTACATGAACGCATCTAGCCCTATTCACTCGATATCGTGTAAAGCAGGCTTGGATCGACTGACGATCACGCCGCAATCAACCATATCCACATTACAGCGTATCTGTCTACCCCCACTTATCTAGCATCATTAACTTGATCTTCCATAGCACACTCTTCCACACCCCTGCCCCATCAATAGCTGTCAAACTCCATCCATGCCTACTTAAAGGGACCTGCACAGTGTACATCTACTAGTATAAAAATCATCCCATCCACCACTAATTTTAACTCAAAACAAGATTCTATATCCCCAAAATTATTCACCTTTTTTTAAATATATCTTTAAACTATATTTAAATTTATTTTTTAATGCGCTGAGGGACGCCCTACATCATCAGCAGGCAGACTATTCCATTGATCAACTACCCTATGACCAAAAACCTCTTGTCGCTTAACTGTCCTACACCTTGATTTGTCTAACCTGAATTGATGACCCCTATGCGATATTCTAAATAGAAGAGCATCATTCAGATTGATCTTATCCAACTCTTGAACAATGTAGCCCTTTAATATTTTTATACATTTCAGTCATATCACCACTTAATCTCCTAATCTTCAGTGATTACACATCTAATGCTATAGGTCTGTCTCCATATTATTTCTATGTTACCTAGTCCACTGATGAATCTAGTAGCTTTGCGGTGCACTCTTTGCAGCAAATCTATATCTCTTCCATTCCTGTACATAATCCCTAAGAACTTAAGTATTCTGTGTGCCACGCCACTGGGGTTCGCACATAGGCTAAGTACAGTTTTTCGTGTTCAGTTTTTACCTCACACTCCTATTAATGAATCCCAGCATTCTGATTGTCCTGCTCTTAGTGGACGTACATTGTTTTCTCTGCTTTGAGGTAATTTAAAACTAACACACCTAAGTCTCTTTCCTCTTCAATAACATCCAGTTACCCATTGTAAACCTCAATGTCTCACCTCTAGACCTCAGATGCACAACCTTGCAATTTTCATGATTGAACGACATCTGTCATTGATTAAGCCACTTTTTAGGTCCTCCAAGTCGAGATAAATATTACTAGATTCATCAGTACCGTTAGCGACCCCTACGAACTTGATGCCATAAGCAAATTTGAACATCCTATTCCCCAGCCCTACCTCAATGTTGTTCACAAAGATGATGAAGAGAAGTGGACCTATAATCAACCATGGCACTCCACACTCTACTCAGAACATCCTTCCATTTCGATATACATCCTTTTAACACCACCATTTGTTTCCATCCCCTCAACCATGCTTCAATACAGCCTAGAACTTTCATCAACCCCATGCTGTCTTGTTGATGCCTGTGTGCAACTTTATCAAACGTGTGCTAAAGCATAAGTACACAATATCCATCCTGTTTTGAATGTCTACTTCTCTAGTTACATTCTCCATAAATTCCAGCAGATTAGCTAAATGAGATCTCTTAGATCGAAACCCATGTTGAACATCCCTTACAGGTTGTGCTATCTAAACGAGCCTGAACATTCTTTTGACCAGCTTTTCTAGTGCCTTGCAGACTATTGAAGTGAGACTGACTGGCCTGTAGTTTCCTATTTGCATTTCGCCAATCTTCAGGTACTTCAGAAAACTCCATAGACCGCCTGAAAATGATAACCAGAGGAGCCGCTAAAACCAGAGCACACTCGACTAAGATCCTAGCATATATATCCTCCGATCCAGCAGCTGTATTAGGTTTTATATTTTTCAACCGTATTTTTACATGTTCTGTAGTTATTGTAAAATATTCCAACCCATCACCTGCTATAGCATAACCTTCAGTAGTTTCCAATGTACCTGAGTTCTCTTTAGTAAAGAGCAAGCCTGCGCCCAAACACGCTCTAGTCTATCACGGCTCAGGAGCTAAATCAGACCAAAGTCAGGACGCACTTTCCAACCAAGGTTGGCTGTAGACTTGCCCTTAAATATCTAGTAAGAACTACCACCTAAGCTTGCATCAAGTAAAAATATTAACACGAGAATAAAAAAGTGATCCATGTGAGCCTCAAAATGCTATGTTTACAAGCGTAAGCATACATACGAGGTCGAATTTAAGAGTTAGCAAAAGTTTGCCCTACATTACTTTGTTTTCCATTGTTACATTCAAGATTGCAAAGAATATAAAGAAATCCATAACTGGCAACGTCCCTTGAACATCCTACATCGTTCTGGTCAGTATCTGTTCAGGTTATGGAGATGAAGCCTAAAACGTCTTCAGCGAATACAAAACAATCTAAGCATCACAATATGTACGTTTACAGCTCGGATCCTGTGCAAAATGTTCCGTGTGACGTCATACTACTGGATCTGATCTACCAAATCACCGTTCGTAGCACTCAAGATCTGGAAAATCATACAGCTCCTGCGGACATTTTTTTCAGACGAAATCTACAGCATCTGTGTAACGTCACTATCATTGGCGGCACTTGTGTTGCACATGATCATACAGCACGCACCATCTTGCTTTGGGCCACTGAAGTCATGGAGCTCGAGAATGGGATGATGTAGGCTATCCTCCGCTTTCATTTACATATATATGATTGTGCTATTTTTAAGCCCGGATATATCAAGGGAACACATTTTTAGGTTGCAATAAGCTGGTAACTATGCTAGGGCCAACCTTACCAAGGTACCAAACCAGGGGGTCCGGACCCCTACGACTCACCCGAGATTTCCAGCTATGATACCCATTATGGCATGTTATTATGTAGCCATGATGGTGCCTGGCAAAAATAGCATGCAGCTCCTTTCAGCCAACATTGAAGCACCCATCCATCACTCCGAGCAAGACAACACCAAGGTCCTCTTTGTCGGAAGTGTCAGACTCGACAATTAACCTGGCCACATCCAATTCCCTGTTCATCCCAGATTAATTAAACTTGTCCTGGTCTCGCTCAACTTCCGCTAACCGCTCCTGAAGTCACGGCAGGAATGTTGGCGATGCGAGCAAGCGTGCGACGGGTGCGCTGCACGCCCATCACATTTGACTCACAAGCGCACCATTTGTGTTCGATATTTCGAAACGCGGCAGCATCTGGCTGCCAGCTCTGAACGCCGGACGAAAAACCATCCGTCCTCGCGAGACTATTCTCCCAGCTGTAAACTCTCCTTTAGATACTGAGAGTACCGCGACATCAATCCACTCCACCTGATCGGGGACGTCAACGGAAAGAGGGGGCAAAACTGTTTCAAGTTCAAGGAAGGAGTTTCACAATGCCATTTACCAAGTATTTATATGTAGCCACGGACAACGGTTAGCGGGGGAGTAACATTGCCCCCCCCCCCCCCAAACCGCACTATGAGGAGTATTTAAATTGGCCAAGTCACACTATCAGAGGGAGTCAAATTAGCTCTCCCACATTGTCAGGGTGAGTCAAGTTGACCCTCCCACGCTGTCAGGGGAAGGAAATGCCTACCTTTGATGAGGGCAAGTCACAATTCAGACAGCGCAAGTTCCACCAGCGCCTGTTGCCTGCCATGCGGGGCGTGCGAGTGCCGGGGGGTGACCCGGGTGACCCGGCAATTTCAGCAATGCGCAAAGTTGCCCGTTGGACCCGTGTTTTCAACTCGCCAGCGCTCTTTCTCATTAAAATTTATGCTGTAGCGTCGCCGAGGCACTCAGAGCTAACACAGAAATCACAATAAAGCTCTGAAGCGCGTCTTATCAACCGCGCGGTGCCGCCGGAATAGCTGAGCGCGTGTTGGATGGTGGCCCCCTGTTGGGTGCTTATGGGCCATAATGGCCGCCCTGCTCTCCCGTCCACGCCGCCGTGCATCTATTTGTGTTTTGGGAACACATTTTAGTGGATCCTGATAGCAGAAAAAACGAAGACATTTGGGCCGTAATGGCTGCTGGGGGAAACTGGCGACAGACGGCTGGAGTGCAGATGCCTGTAGCTGGTAGTGTAACCCGGACGATGGTTACGCTAGCGAGTGGACCACTGATTTGTTGTGAGAGCGTCTTGCGTAGTAGCTTCGGCACGCTAATATCGTGCATTTGTGACAACTATCTTGCAGCTTCATAAAATATGAATCTAGACTGTGGCCTGCTAACGGCTAGAGCTCAGCATCAATCAATGCTGTATTTTTATCACGCTTACCACTACTGTTCACATATTCTCAGATATTTTTTTGCAGTACATATTGCTGTAATGCATTTATTTCAATCTCCGTCAGGTAGATCTATTTACAGGGAACGTCGTGGAAGATATCGCCAGTGTTATGTGCAGCAGCAATGCTTCAGGAGTTAGGCTGGACCAGGCGGTAGATCTCAGGTCAGATTGGGCCAAGTGGCAGCAATCACAGTAATCAGGTCAGGCCTGATCGACTGGGCTCGGTGAGACACCTCAGATGAGACTGGCCGCAGTGGCAGACGTCAGTTCAGCCTGGTGACTGTCAGCACAGGAAGATAAGCCCGGATCTGCAGAGTCGTGCCAGAACAATGATGCCGGAGCAGCCGGATTCGAAGCTGGCGTCCAGACTGCACAGCCTTCCACTGCTGCATCCAGAGCTGCGCCGGACCGGCTTGCGAGCTGCGTGGCGCGCAACAGGTCTGGCGGTGCACCTCCTTCGGCAGTGGCGCCGATTACACAACAAAGGCGCGCTCTGCCGTGTGTTGCGAGTCAGCCCGGAGAAAGTCTACCACATGGTAGCTTGATGAAGGCAATGGCATTCACTTCTTTGCCGTGCGATTATGGAGCAGTGCAACTGACGGACATCAATAGGAGCCGAGGACGTGCGTTCGGGCACGTATTCTGCACCCCGAACAAGAGAGGAAGACACTGTGGTTGAAATGCGGTGGCTGCTAATGTTAATTCCGGTGTTAATCACTGGGGTACGCTTCGGCTCGGGGGGTGCGACTCCCGATCGACGTCGATGAGAGTTGGGTGGCAGCGGTTCTGGCAGTTGGGTGGCAGCGGTTCTGGCAGTTGGGTGGCAGCGGTTCTGGCAGCTGGGTGGCAGCGGTTCTGGCAGTTGGGTGGCAGCGGTTCTGGCAGTTGGGTGGCAGCGGTTCTGGCAGTTGGGTGGCAGCGGTTCTGACAGTTGGGTGATAGTGGTTCTGGCAGTTGGGTGGCAGCGGTTCTGGCAGTTGGGTGGAAGCGGTTCTGGCAGTTGGGTGGCAGCGGTTCTGGCAGCTGGGTGGCAGCGGTTCTGGCAGTTGGGTGGCAGCGGTTCTGGCAGCTGGGTGGCAGCGGTTCTGGCAGTTGGGTGGCAGCGGTTCTGGCAGCTGGGTGGCAGCGGTTCTGGCAGTTGGGTGGCAGCGGTTCTGGCAGTTGGGTGGCAGCGGTTCTGGCAGCTGGGTGGCAGCGGTTCTGGCAGTTGGGTGGCAGCGGTTCTGGCAGTTGGGTGGCAGCGGTTCTGGCAGTTGGGTGGCAGCGGTTCTGGCAGTTGGGTGGCAGCGGTTCTGGCAGTTGGGTGGCAGCGGTTCTGGCAGCTGGGTGGCAGCGGTTCTGGCAGTTGGGTGGCAGCGGTTCTGGCAGCTGGGTGGCAGCGGTTCTGGCAGTTAGGTGGCAGCGGTTCTGGCAGTTGGGTGGCAGCGGTTCTGGCAGCTGGGTGACAGCGGTTCTGGCAGTTGGGTGGCAGCTGTTCTGGCAGTTGGGTGACAGTGGTTCTGGCAGTTGGGTGGCAGCGGTTCTGGCAGTTGGGTGGCAGCGGTTCTGGCAGTTGGGTGACAGTGGTTCTGGCAGTTGGGTGGCAGCGGTTCTGGCAGTTGGGTGGCAGCGGTTCTGGCAGTTGGGTGGCAGCTGTTCTGGCAGTTGGGTGACAGTGGTTCTGGCAGTTGGGTGGCAGCGGTTCTGGCAGTTGGGTGGCAGCGGTTCTGGCAGTTGGGTGGCAGCGGTTCTGGCAGTTGGGTGACAGTGGTTCTGGCAGTTGGGTGGCAGCGGTTCTGGCAGTTGGGTGGCAGCGGTTCTGGCGGAGAAAAATTACCGCGACGGTGACACCATCCCGCGGCTAATTTTTCGCGCCGCATTCCCAGTTGGAAGGCCACCACTGCCTCTTTGGAGATCAGGCGTTTGGTGTGACGACATTCGTCCCTACATATCGCGACGAGCAGCGTCACTTTTGAGTGAAAAGCTGAATCAAGATGAAACGTTGAAAGGAAGCGAAGAAAAGCAAATATGGGATGATTTGGTTCTCCGCCGGATTGCGTCAGGCCTGGGATAACCTGACGATCGATGGAGGTAAAGCTAGTGGTCGCGTTTACTGGCTGCCTGCAACTGAAAACAAAAGCACTGTGCGTCATGCCCTCGCAACATAGCTCTGTTCGCTAAAACGTGCACATGCTGTCTTCACTGCGAACTTCCAGTTACTGGCAGCCGGTTCTGAAATCGGTATTCCTCAAGGCTTTCTTCGCCATGCTACTTCCGGGAATTTCAGTAAGCCTGCACAACTGAGGAGCGTATCTTGTGGTTGGAATGCATGGACTGCGAAGCGTTGAGCATGCATGGACTGGGTGGTCGCTAAAGACGGTTCACTAAACATTTTAGTTCCAGATGCTGAGTTTTTGTATGTATGGAATGTGTCCATATGGGACAACGATATTTATTGGATTTTGACGTTACGAGGGCGCTGGAAGTGGTATGAATTAATTTGCAGGTGCAGCATATAATGCACTGATACGAAGTCAAAAGTCAGGGAAATCACGCTGCAGAAAGAGCTGACACTGCATTTGGTATTCGTATGTGAAAATACGTGTATATATAAAGACAATTTCTAGCTTATGTCCTAAGTAAATGAAGTTCTCAAATCTAATGAAAAATTGCTAAATGTGGAAAAGACTTAGTACTGCAAGTAAAATTGCAAACATGATGGGAGCTTCGGTCACTTTGCCTGCTATTTTATCTTCACATTCCTCACGACACCTTGCATACATATTGTTTATGTATTGAGGAATGTAGCATTATTCCACAACTGGAAACATACAGTTGATGCAGTACTCAGGGCACAGACGCGAAGTGACCACGACTACAAAGGTACACCTGAATTATCAGATATCAATCTTGTAAACCACTGGGATTGCGAGAACCACACAATACGATATCGGCATCGTCACTTGTTCCGTAATAAAAAGCGCACTTCCGTTTTCTCTTCATGCTAAATTGGCCAACCACAAGCCCTGAATTTCTATGTGAACACTTTGAAAGCCACTAAGTGCATCGCTGGGGCCCCTCAGTTGACCAGCGAGGCAGCCGCACTGGACGGACGTCTCCCCGGTCGGGGGGAAGCCGGTGTATCGCAGTGTATGATTCCATTAGACGGACGTTTCGCCGGACGGGAGCCGGCTGGTGGTATGACAGTGTTTGCTCCCGGCTTAGCAGTTGCCGCCCCGTGCCGCCGGCGGCGCCGATAGGCTAAATAAACACAGGAACAAACAACCACCGGCCGGCCGGCCGGCAGGCACGCCCGCGCCAGACGGTCCCACCCCTGCCGTCGGCCGGCCGGCAGACACGCCCGCGCCAGACGGTCCCACCCCTGCCGTCGGCCGGCCGGCAGACACGCCCGCGCCAGACGGTCCCACCCCTGCCGTCGGCCGGCCGGCAGGCACGCCCGCGCCAGACGGTCCCACCCCTGCCGTCGGCCGGCCGGCAGACACGCCCGCCAGACGGTCACCCTGCCTGGCCGGCCGGCAGACCGCGCCAGACGGTCCCACCCCTGCCGTCGGCCGGCCGGCAGACACGCCCGCGCCAGACGGTCCCACCCCTGCCGTCGGCCGGCTGGCAGGCACGCCCGCGCCAGACGGTCCCACCCCTGCCGTCGGCCGGCCGGCAGACACGCCCGCGCCAGACGGTCCCACCCCTGCCGTCGGCCGGCCGGCAGGCACGCCCGCGCCAGACGGTCCCACCCCTGCCGTCGGCCGGCCGGCAGGCACGCCCGCGCCAGACGGTCCCACCCCTGCCGTAGGGCGCCGCCACGTCACCACACCAACTGGCAACAGTGCGTCAGTTTTGATGTAACTATTGGGTCGCTGGTGATCGCAGTGCTGAAATATAAGTAAACATTTTGTAGGACGAAGTACAAAGATTAAATGCGAATAGTTGTAAGGGGCGACGTCTAGTAGCTTCAGTTGCAAGAAATACCTTCATTTACTTTGAAAAAGGACGCTCTTTTCGAACAGCTTTAAAAAAAATTATAACGATGCTGCTATTGTGCTTGGTCGGTATCACTAATCGCCTTTATTCCGCATCCTAACCAACAACAGTTGAGAAAAAGAATCATCTAAGACGGGCTAGGTGAGTGGAGAATACTAATATCACTGCCTTGATAGTAAGTGGCATGAACTGCGTGATTTTCACGTGAAACTTAAATGAACAGCTAAGGATAGTATAAATTTGGAGTTCGGTTTTGTGAATCATTATGTAAGACTTAACACGCGCCCTGGAGGGCCTCTGAAAATTACAATCACTGGAGGGGGGGATTCCGCCCCCCGCCCCCTAAGATCTCGGCTCCTATTAAAGCTTGAGTAGCGAAATTCGCAGAATGGATGGGTACGGTAGTGATCTCCATTGTGTGCAAATTTCATAACCTTAGGTCAATATCTTCAAGGTCAAATAAATGAGGTCACATATGTCAAAATTTTCTTTTTTTGCGTGGCTTGGCTTGTCATTGTTATGGATCGCTGTGATTGTGTTTAAATGCTCCAAAGTGGGCATCACTGATGTTTTGGACATTACTAATGATGCAATACAGATGCTAGACCCGGCATTTCACCTCAGGTCACCTATATAGCAGCACTTTATCCGGTCAGTTAACTGTTCCAGTTACCGGAACCGAGCCGCCCGCCCAACTGCTCCGTCGGGCAGCTCGGCGCAATCGACTTCGCGAAGAAAGGAGTAAAGTACATTCATAAAGTATGGAAACGCTTTGGTACACAATGACAAACAGTAGTTTTCAGGATGTGTAGGGAGTAACATGCAAAGCGACATCAATCGCATGACAGTCATTTGCATTTATGACAACATTTCAGTTGACCAAGTTTGGTTCCATTAACCTGTCATGAACTTGACCTGACTTAACCTCGGTGACTTAACATGAACTTGAAGCTATATAGCATAACAATATACATCAAACAAGTCGCTAGTGTTGCCAAGAACACTTCCCTTTTGCCAATGTACGAGAAGCGTATCAGCGCCGATTTTTGTGGTTTGGCGCTACGAAATGTTTTAACTTTAACGGCCCCTAACTAAAAAAATTAATGGTCAACCGATTTCCGTTTTTCGTGCTTTAAAAGACGCGCCGGACATTTCTAAGCAGGTCCGCAAAAAACGGCGTATATCGACCGGTAAAATCTGGAGTTATGTATGAAAAACCGCATGGCTGGGCGGATTTCCCCCCCCCCCTCCAATGCGCGTGTTAAGACGGGCTACCAGAACGATTCCTTATCTCTATTCCACCTGACTGTTCCAGCCGCGAAATAAGCATTGCAACATGTCGCAAAGTATTTCGATGCGTACTGAATCATTTGGTGGTTCAGGTACGGCCGCGAGCAGGGACGGCGGAACATACCGGGCGCTGGGGCGCTGCGCCCCTCCCCCCCCCCCTGCACGAGCAAAGGGGAGTCGCGCGTCCTTGGTGAACTCGCTGAAATTGCATACTCTCCCAAAATGGTATGCTTCTTCAAGTAATGCATTTTTGAAGTTAAACGCTGTAATCCAACTGTTATGTTATCCGATAGGACGAATGTACGTTCATATTTTTTCTGATCATTTCTATAGTACTCCTAATGATTCAAAGCAAGATATTGTCCAGGTGCACAACACAGTGTGCTCAGCACCACTGCTAGAAATTCACCAAGCGTGATCTTGCTTACGGTATTTGAAGCGGAAGTTACGCCACTTCATCAAGTCCACTTCATGAAGGCCACTTCGTGCCATTGGCGGATTCAGCGGAGCCTATTTGGCTTGTTAACTGGGGATTACAATTCCCATAATCATCTAAAAAAATTATAATCTTAGGCGTAAATTCGCAAATACCGACCAAATAATTATTTTTCGGCATATTTCGTCCAGTCTATATATCTGTGAAGATTTCATAAAATCCAGAGTGGGCCATTACTGGTGTGCCCCCCCCCCCCCCCCCTCCGAGAACGGCGTTCCCCAGGGACGATCGACTGCAGCCTCTCCTCTGCCTATCTTCTCACCCAAAGTCATCTCGCTGTGAAACCTGGGCCTCTTGGTGAGGTCTCAGTTCAAGCCATTGTATTCTGCGCTCTCCGGGGAAAATGGTGCCCGGCCCTCCAGACGAATGGCTCGCTGCAGTACAATTTCTTTAACTGTCCCTGCTTCTGCAAGGTAATTATCAGGATATGTTTTCTTATGTTTCCTAGCATGCTTCATGTTCCTATAGGTTTGCTCCTTGGAGCCATAATCTAGGTGTGGGATAATTGCTTTGTTTTGTCTGTGGATGATCAGTTAGACACCGGTTTTCTCGATTTGAACTAATGGATTAATTTGAGCCACTGATCCTAAGAAGTTGTGTGGAGTATCAGAGACTACACCCCTTCTTGCACTATCGTTGAAAACTCTTTTACACCTTTTGAGTAAAAAGAATGAGTTCACAGCGGCATAAACCCACGACTCGGTTAGCACGTCCACAGATAGGCGGGGGAGGGTGCTTGTCCAACATGTCTGACGTGAAAATTTCAACCTCAGGTCATGTAAGGTCATTGACCTATATCAGGTCAAAGAGGACCATCTCCAAAACAGTTTAACTCCATAGCTCATACATATGAAGAGATATTGAAAGGAAACTTGCTACGTGAATGCAATTCTGCATTTTTCCAAAACGCACACGTTAGATTTTGGTTGGAGGTCAAGTCAGTGACCTAAGGTCACGGCCAATTTTGGCCAGTTTCCTTTCCTATTTTCCTATTTTTGTAATCTTTCCTATTTTTGTAATCTGCATTTTCTTCTAACATCATTTTTATCCTTGGTATGCATGCATAAGCATCAGAAGAAGTTTCGTATCCAATTTGTTTGAACTCCGTCAAGTAGCCTGAGGTCAGGTCACGATTAAGTGCGCAATGTGGGCTAAACCTAACTAGACACTTGCTGTTTTATGGCTTATTTCGAGCTTTCATGGCTTCATAGTGTCAACGCTGCATGGACGGGCTAAATTACCATAAAATGGAATGATAAAATGTTCTTGAATAATCGGTTTTCTCAAAAGCACATTTTGAGTTCCAAAATGATTTAAAATAGCAAGTAATGTTTTTCACGTGCTCTGTTCCTGGAGGGTTTTCAGATGGTACACCGTTCGTTTTCGTGTAACGCTTAGTTTGGAAGTTAGCCGAGAGTCTTTTAGGACCCCGAAACAGGGTGTGAGGATCTGACCGAAACCCCTTACCTATAAGTCGAAATATAACAAATCACGCACGATTCGTGGCTCAGGCTATTAAGAAACACTGTGGTAAGCATTGACTTTTACAACAAATTTATATTTTTGCAACACAAAATGTTAACTTGATCCTGGAGTGATCTTCAGTAATCCTAATGAAGTGCATTAGTATTAATCGAGAGCTGGTAACGTGCAAAATGCTGGCTGTCGTCGCATGTTGCTAGCACTCTACGGGTGACACCACCCCGTACTGGCGAAGGTCACACATGTCGTTGACGGGCAATGACTAACCGGCGCAGGACTTCGACATTTTGGCACCTTCGGTGACCCAGGAGGATCCAATTGTTGCTGCAACTCGCCACCCAAACATTCGCAAATAACGCTAAGTGGAGGGGACTAGCGGGCCAAGTTTTGCGCACACCTGCTGACACTCGCTGCTAAACCATTGGTATCAAGCTTGTCATCAAGGCAAGTCAGATTACTGACCTGTGGCGGGTCTTCGCGAATCCGGTCCGGCGGATTTCGGCACATTTCGTACTTTTCAAGCTTCATCCGAAATAGATGACAAACTATGCATGACACCCTTGTGGAATACATATCACCGTGTTTCTCATAGACGCTGAGTACATTGTCGGGCCGCATCATTCCATAGCTCTTACAGGTTCCTGTGCAGGTCAAGTCACGCAGAGTCAATATGGGGTTAAGGATTTTAGATATCAACGCATAATTTGGGCCCCAGAGGGCAACAAGGAACGCTGAATTCTAATTCAGTGCCCAAATTTAAACTGAGAAAGAGTTTGGACGATATTTGGTGAGCTGACCTTTGTTGGCCAGGGGTTAACACAAACGCATGGGTTAAAGTGGGTCAAAGCTGGTGCTAGGGTAATTGTGAATACTGCGTTCGGACTCGGTGTTCATGTTTAGCCCACATGGGCGCACATTGTTTTTTTTTGCGCCAAAAACCAAAACCCTATATTGGCCTTGAGTGACTTGACACCGGAATGATATACGATCATGCGACCGCTCGTTGGACTTCGAAGTGAGTGTGGGGCACGGTGGTGTGTATTTCATAATGGTATAATGCATAGTTTGACATCTATTTTGGTCTTGACTGGAAAGGTGCAAAGTCAGCGGAAATTCGCGGAGACATGCTCACGAAGAATCATCAAATGTCAGTCACCTGATCTAACATAACCCGACAACAAACTTAACATCAAAAGTCTTTAATTGAATGCCCACAGGTCTGTTGGTTGGTTGGTTATTGGGGTTTATGAGCGCATCGACTGCGTCTGTCATGCAGCGCCCATCCCACAGGTCTGTGCAGAGCTCCGTTGCATTTTATTTGTCCATTTATGTAACCTGAACTACACTCCTGGCTCCGCCATGCACCGAAATATGTCGACAAGCATTATTTGTTTCAAAATGTCTGTATTTCTACAATGGAATTGCCGTAGTGTAATCTCCAAATGGATCGAAATGAAAGTTTTTTGTGTTCGCCTACCGATCAGTAAAGTTTCAATAAACATTGTGTTCGCCCACCGATCAGTAAAGTTTCAATATTTTCACCTATTCCTGTACCGTCACGGCGAGGTCCGTGGATCACATCGCAGTGGCGGTACAGCACTTTACATCAACAATGATTTCTGTGTTCGCCTACCGATCAGTAAAGTGTCAATAAACATTGTGTTCGCCTACCGATCAGTAAAGTTTCAATATTTCCACCTATTCCTGTACCGTCACGGCGAGGTCCGTGGATCACATCGCAGTGGCGGTACAGCACTTTACATCAACAATGATTTCACACATACACAAATTACATTTACATTCACCTTTGCAAGGTGTAGCTTGTACTTTACGTTTCCATGGTCGAAATATACATATATATATATATATATATATATATATATATATATATATATATATATATATATATATATATATATATATATATATGTATGCTCAATTTATATTCCACCACACGCAGACAACACCAATATTTCGACACAATTAGACTATCTTATAGCACATTTCGAAAGCCCTTTCATTTTACTCTGAGGTTTTAGCGCACATAGTCCAGCTTGGGACGAAACACACACACATGCAGACACTCGCGGCCGCATTATTGAACACATTTTAGACTGACAAAAATTAGCATTACTCAACACCGGAGAACCAACTTGTTCACCTCGGATATTATTCAGAAACATCCATTGATTTATAATGTTTTCTCCGACCCTGGCCAACGATTCTGATTGGACCATAAACGCCGACATCCATGATAGCGATCACTACCCCATCAAATTAATACCCACTTTTTTAACTGTGGCCGATACCACACCCAGTTCTATCCTTCGCTGGAAAATCTGGAACGTAGAATGGATCAAATTTCAGAAACTTTCGTAATACAATCTTCAACCAAACAACATCGACATTTCCGCTGTCCAAAACATCAACTTAATTACAAATAGACTTTTAAAAGCAGCATCTACGACAATCCCACTCACCAAACCTTTTACAAAAATAATTTCAGTACCCTGTTGGTGTCCAATACAGTAGCACAGGCCATAGCGGCTCGAAAAAGAGTATTTAGAAAATATATCAGACGTCCCGATTCACACAATTTACTTCATCGAAACCATGAACGAGCCCGAACCCGCCGCATCATACGTGATGCTAGGCGCCGGTCATGGTCATTATGTTTATAGTAAAATCCAGCAATTAATCCGCCGGCTGTCCGAACGCAACCCATTTAAATATTATCCAAACCTTAGGATTCACAATGTCAGCATTACAGACCCACGGAGAATAGTAGGTGGAAAATAGCTGACACCATGGCCCACAACTACAGAACTACAGAACAGCCCACAACTCTGATAACAACTACAGAACGGAATTGTTACAAAATGTACAACACCCTTTTCACACCACTTTAGCAGAATTCGATTCTGACAACACTAAAACGTGGAAAGCTCCTCTTCAAGTTCAGAATTAGACTGCAATTTCGTCCGCCGGTAATACTTCTGTAGGCCCAGCCAACCTATATTATTTCTTTTCTGACATTTACCTGTCTGACCACACGAAAAATTGCATCTTATGAACATTTTACTCATTATGGTCACGTCATATTTTTCCTGAGTCTTGTAAAGAAGCTCTGAGCATTCTCATACCAAAACCCGGCAAAAATCACAGCCACCTCAACAATTTCCGACACATTGCGTTCCCAGTTATCTAGCAAAACTTTTGGAACCAATGATTATAAAACGACTGACCTGGCACCTGGACACAACTTCTCTTTTATCTCTAATTCAATGTGGTTTTCTTCATGGACACAGCACAATATATCGATCATCGTATTCGATTAGAAACAGGCATCCGCCTTGATTATAAAAAAACACGAACACACTGTCACAGTGTGTTAGACATTAGCCAAGCTTATCATATGGTATACAAGTCCGAATTAATTTTCAAACTTCGTCACATCGGCCTCACAAGACATTTAGCTCTTTATTTGAAATTTCTTTTTTGTTTAGCTCTCGTCATTTCTACCTCGGGTGCTGGTCAGCCATTTCCGAGTTAAATTTCTTTTCATGAAAAACGGATTATCACACGGAATCTGCATATCACCACTCTTGTTTAATATCATAATGAACGACGTTTTCGCTGACATGCCATCTAATTCATTTTATTCCTTTTTTACAGGCGACAGAGCGATTTGATGTTCCGGACAAAATTATGAGCATTGTTAAATTCGACTCCAAAGCGCATTTAACCGGGCATACCAATGGTTCATCAAATACGGTGTCAAATTGTCGGTCCAAAAATCCGCAAGAACGATTTTTTTTAAAACCACTCCATGCACAAATTCAACAACACCACTTCAACTCGAGAACAATGTCATACCTTTTGTAAGCTCATTTAAATTGTTTGGTGTTATTTTTTACCGTAGGCTTTCCATGAATCATCACATCAAGCACGTCCAAACCAAATGCTTTCATCGATTCAATTTATTTCGCTGCATTACGTCTTCTTCATTCGGAGCCGATCGCTATACGCTTTTACAACTGTACACATCCTCGGTTTTTCCCATCATAGAATATGGCTCGGGAGTTCACGCAGGTGGCAGTACCTCCGCTTTGAGAATGTTGCACACCTTGCAAAATAAATTTATCCGCATAGCACTCGGTGCAATGACCACGCCTTCCATCACTTCTTTACAAACAGAGTCAGGAATTCCACTATTAGCACTCCGACGAATGCAACACTCGCTTAGATAGGCCGCCAAAATTAAGTTTCAAGAACATCACCCCGCATTCGCCTCCTTGCAAGTTCTCGCAAATTTACACCACGATTATTTAGGTCCAGCCGAAAAACTGACCGGCCTTACCATAGTTTCATACATCGAAACATATTCTAGACAACTTCAGTACAATATTCCACGTATTACTGCTCTTACTCCACCAACCATATCACCGTGGCAGATGGCCGAGCGACACATTTTTATCTCACCACAACTCCAAATTCACAACTTTGCTCAGAATATGCAAAACAAAAGTTTCACCAGTTTCGTTCTCGTTATCGTCGTGCTCCTTTCGCTTTCACTGACGGATCTAAAGACGCTAACCTCACAGAAAATGCCATTTTTCGGGTGCACACACAACACAACATCGCTTGCCCAACGGAACCTCCATTTTCATAGCCGAATTGCACGCCATTCTCATTGCCCTTCGCTATGTCCACAACCATTCAATTTGTCATCCATGCGCAGTGTTGTCATTTGTTCCGACTCCAAATCTGTTTCCGCATCGGCCATATTTTTCTTACCCATCGATATATTTACACTGCTTCACCTCGACCTTCATGGCCATTATACAACACTTATCTTACAGTTCCACATATTCTCCGTCGTTGTCACAATTACTACGGCCCTAGAAAAACACTGATTATTTTTGCCATACGCGCAAAATTCCTTTTCTTTGCCCACACTGTTGGGAGATGACCACTGATTTCTCATTAAATTACGTTTTGCTTTCCTACCAAAAACCAATCTGTTCCAAGAAATTTAAACTGAAAAGTCCAACATCATCTTAAATTTAACACCATACTCCCTGCACGAAATGTCCTTAGGAGGCCAAAGTGCCATTTGCAATAAAGAAACCAAGCAAAGCAAATACTTGTCAGAAGCCATAATCACATTGCCTAACTTCCGTAAGTGCAGCCCCCCCCCCCCCACACACTTGCTACCAAATGTTCCGATGCGCCTGGCCGCAGGCACACGTCAGCTTGTAGACCTCACGACGTACCATATCGGGTCAGTGTCAAGTGAGACCTACTTACATGCTGTCTGATTGAACTAACGCACACATTCTCAAAAACAAATGTACATGGATGGTTCCAAAATTGACTCCCTTGATTTGTGCATATATGCACAAATTTATTGTCACAAATTTGGTATATATACAAAAAAAAGCTTGAAAACACAATGCGAACACACAAATCAACCAACAAAATCGAAACAAATTCGATGCAGCATCACATTTAGCGGCACGACAGGTGCATCATGACCAATAACAGTCTGTGAATGCTCGTATGCTGTTCACATGATATAACCTCAAACGACCTTGACACCAATTTGTGTCACCAAACAAAAGTCGTCACTTGAGCATACCTATTGGTTCAGTACGCGAGCTTTACTGATTACAGCGCAAATATGGAAAACCCATCGATGAGGATTATGCCAAGGTGATGATAAGTCCTGGGTGTGTCGTTGGTCGCCCAAAGCCTCGTGACACACCTCTGCGTGACCTACTTCTGGGTGACGCGCCTCTGGGTTACACGCCTCTGAGTGTCCTACCTCCGGGTGACACGCCTCTGGGTGATGCACCTCTGGGTGACACGCCTCTGGGTGACATATCTCTGGGTGGTGCACCCCTGGGTGACACCTCTGGGTGACCAGTCTCTGGGTGAGACACCTCTGGGTGGTGCACCCCTGGGTGACACCTCGGGGTGACCCGTCTCTAGGTATTCTTCTGGGTGACACGCCTCTGTGTGATACGCCTCTGAGTGGTATCCCTGAGTGCCACGCCTCTGAGTGACATCCCTGGGTGACACGCCTCTGAGTGGCATCCCAGGTGACACGCCTCTGAGTGGCATCCCCAGGTGACACGCCTCTGAGTGACATCCCTGGGTGACACGCCTCTGAGTGGCACGCCTCTGAGTGACACCTCAGGGCGACACCTCAGGGCGACACCTCAGGGTGACACGCCTCTGAGTGGTATCCACAGGTGGCACGCCTCTGATTGGCATCCCCAGGTGACACGCCTTTGAGTGGCATCCCCAGGTGTCACGCCTCTGAGTGGTATCCCCAGGTGACACCCTTCTGAGTGGCATCCCCAGGTGACACGCCTCTGAGTGACACGCCTCTGAGTGGCATCCCCAGGTGACACGCCTTTGAGTGGCATCCCTGGATGACACGCTTCTGAGTGGTATCCCCAGGTGACACGTCTCTGAGTGGCATCCCTGGGTGACACGCCTCTGAGTGGCACGCCTCTGAGTGACACCTCAGGGCGACACCTCAGGGTGATACGCCTCTGAGTGGCATCCCTGGATGACACGCCTCTGAGTGGCATCCCTGGGTGACACGCCTCTGGGTGGCATCCCCGGGCGACACGCCTCTGAGTGACACCTCAGGGCGACACCTCAGGGTGACACGCCTCTGAGTGGCATCCCTGGGTGACACGCCTCTGAGTGGCATCCCTGGGTGACATGCCTCTGCGTGGCATCCCTGGGTGACATGCCTCTGGGTGACACGCCTCTGGGTGGCATCCCTGGGTGACACGCCTCTGGGTGACACGCCTCTGAGTGACAGCAGGTATGTGAGACCATCTGTCGGTGTGTTCCGCAGAACCGACGACGGCTCTGGACGTGTGAGACTGCGCTGTGATATCTGCCAGGCAAACAAGCCAAGTCGTGTCGAGCCTAGGCGCAAGCAAAAAGTGACGCGCGCGAGGCTCTGCCGGCTGATGAAGCGGCGCAAAAAGTTCGCGCACGGTTCGGTCGTACGATGGTCACATCTGCTGGCCCGTGCTTGCTAACTATGGCGCCGAGTGAAGGGTCAGTCAACGAACGGAAATGACCTTTAGAGGTACTTGGTCTAAACAGCGTGACATGTGCTGATGTCTCGTTCCTGAGCATCATCATGCAGCGCACTGTTCCGAAGGCGCGTACATTCTGTGCGCAGCAACGCTGGTGAATAGCGGAGCAGCTATCACCATTCCCCATAGTTTAATGTATTGGAATACGAAAATGAGCGGGGATGAGGAGGCAGGAACTAACGCACTCGTCAAATTAGAAAGCATATGGGTTCACGCAGTCATGCAGCAGACATTCTAATGTGTTCGCATGCAAATTGTTTTTGCGAAGTCATGTAATGTGTTCAGAAAGACATTCACAGGTCATGGAAAGAACTTGATCTGACATTGCCACCATTTCAGTTTCCGCTATGTAAGCAATCAATGCATAATTTGATATTCGAAGTGGGACGGCCCGCTTCCGCAAATTTGCCATTTGCAGTGGAACGCGATTCTTCCTACTGGAGCTAGTGAGTATGAAACATCGCCACGTAGTAAATGATTAGCAGACGAATGCTATGCGGATCAGCTATTCCGTTGTAGCGGGCTCAGTGGCTCCAATGAAGAGCCCGCACACTCCGCCGCAAAGCCAGAATCGCCGACCACGCCATCGCTGGTTCTAATTAAAGACGAGACCATCATGTTGCATGAGATCACCAGTCATATGACTTACAACTAGTGTGGAGACCGTTGACCTTTATATATAACTAGACAGACAACTCGACTTTTCAAAACCGTCCCGACGGCGGCGTCGCATATGGGCAAAACGGCGGCGCTGGTAGGCGCTGCGCAGTGTGTTGTGGATGTAAAGCGGTGATGCTGGGGCGTTCTAGGTGGCGAAAATAACTATATCACTTTCAAATGATATAGTCATATATGAAGCCCAAAATTGTTGTTATATATATATATATACAAATATATATAGATATATATATATATATATATTATATATATATATATATATATATATATATATATATATATATATATATATATATATATATATATATATATATATATATATATATATATATATATATGCATATACCAAGCAAAAACCGCATCATCTATTCCCCATTACGCCTGTACTCCGACCTGCCGCGTCCCTGCCGTTCATCCCCTTGCAGAGACAGATACAGAGGGCACAGGGGACATGTGTCCGCTCATGGCAAGGTGGCGCCCATCTTACCAGGAAAAGTGGTCCTACAGTGAGGCTCGAGTGCAACCCTTTCTGCAGGGCAGTGAAGAATGGATATATCTGATCATGAGATCTCGGAATCCCATGAAAAGCCTACTACCGACAAGCAGCATAGCAGGGAAGAAATGTTCAATTATTTATTAATTTGAAGATTCAATTATGATTCATTAAAACCGGTTCCTATTGAGCTCAAATAAAAAAAAATATAATGTTGCATGGAAAACGTGAGAATAGCACAAGCACATATTAAAATAACAGCAAGCAAACCACTCCTCACCATGCACTCATATGCAAGCGCACGCATACATCTGGCAACACATCATAGACACGACACGACATGACACGACACGACACGACACGACACGACATGACACGCAGCCTCATCGCATGCTGCTGCGCAAACGCCATTCGGAATTTGTCGCGTATATCTAGATACGATTGCATGAGGTTAGTTAGTTATTAGGGTTTTGGGCGCATCAACTGCATTGATGGCATAGCGCCCATAACGAACCTATTCATACTGTGTCTATGCTATCCTAGTGTGCAAGCATACGCTCTTACGACGGATTAGGCAGGGGAGTAGATCGCAGGGAAGCTTACGTTCGCAAGAAATTGGAATAATTGGCCAGAATTGATCGCGACCGATTCATCCCCCAGAACGTCACGAAGCGAGAGCGGCTGCGATCTTCCAAAGTAGTGCTTATATACGCCAGGAAGCTGTGGGCACGAGGTCAGGATATGACGCACTGAAAGGCGTCCGTGGCACCTGGGGCACAATGGTTCATCATCACCACAGAGAATATAGCTGTGCGTTGCATATGTGTGGTCAATGCGTGGGCGACACAATGCCACCTCGTCTCGCCTAGTTGTACGTGAGTAAGGGGACCACTGGCCGATGTTAGGCTTGATTGTCCTCGTCTTGTTTTCGTCAGTTGCGTCCAAACGTGCCTGCCACTCAATAAAAACGTGATCCTTGGTGATGGGATACATATCTCGAGCAGGAACAGGCACATAGCGCGAAAATGGCTTCTGTGTTGCCCGTTTTGCAGCCGCGTCAGCGGCCTCATTCCCCAATATATCCACGTGGCTCGGAATCCAGCACATAACAGCTGTCTTACCCTCTGCGCGTAGAAACGTTAACCGTTAAACTATATCTTGGACAATGGAGTGTGATGTATTAAAAGATCGCAATGCCAAAATACTACTGAGGCTATCTGTTAGAATGAGGTGTAATGGTTCATCAGATACCTGTATAAGACACGAAGCTTTGCTAACCGTCTCGGGGGTCTTTTTACGCCCCCCCCATCCCCCCCACACCCCCCCCCCACCCACCCTGAGGCTTTCCGCGGATAACGAAAAAAGCCGCACGGTAGCGCGCCGAAATTTTGCACACCTATTCGACATCAATTTGATATGTGATAAAATAATGAAGTCAAGTCATCTACGGGCAAAGAGTTATTCAAGATCAAGTGAGGTCACCTCCAAAGAAGTTCAATTAGTTGTCACGCTTTAACGGATAAAGATATTTTAATGAAACATTCAGCGTTTGCTTACCTTTAGGGATGCAACGAAACGCACCGGGGGAATTGTTGATTTTTTTTGTTTGATGACATTAGTTTTGCATATTTGCCCATTAGGGCTAAAATCAAATATTCTGGCTAAGGTAAGCATTTCTTTATTGGAGCAAGTTGACTTAGAACAACGTCTTGCGGATCCGCTCTACCCATTAGAAGAATAAAAATTACTGAAAATTGAGAACTCAAAATTTTGCAAATTGCAAAAAAACTATTTTTTTTTGGGTGGGCAAAAGTTTTAGGGCCATGGTCGATTTCGCCTTCCTTTCCTGACTCCAAATACTTTTTATTTTTAAAATCTTCAAAAGAACTCACCAGAGCCAAAAACATGTCAGTCGTGATAACATAACCCCCCTAGTGAAGTCAGTTGTGGGGATACAATGCTCGGGGTGATTTCTGAAGAAGAAATCGAAGAATAAAAATTCCCATTATATTTTTCAGTTTTTCTTCTTCCTATTAGAAGAATAAAAATTACAGAAAATTGAGAACTCAAAATTTTGAAAATTGCACAAAAATATATAACATCTTTGTTTGGGTGGGCAAAAATGTTAGGGCTATGGTCGATTTCGCCTTCTTTTCCTGATTCCAAATATTTGTGTTTTTAATATCTCCCCCAAAATGAATTCACCAGAACCAAAACATGATGTCAGTCGTGATAACATAAACCCCTTAGTGATGTCAGTTTTGGGGATACAATTTTCGGGATGATTTCTGACCCTACCCGTCGAGCACTTACCGATGATACCACTTTCGATCCCTTGCAACGCTAAGGTAGGGAATTAGAGGGGGAATAAAAGCCCCCCGCCCCGCCCCCCGAGACGGGGTGAGGATCTGACCGGAGAGACTAGTTAATGGTTACTAACTCAGATGTGAAGACTGATGCCTACGCCGGTAGCGTAAAAGAGTGCGTTGCAGAGCCGCTGACAAAAGCCGCCCCAACACCACGTTCAGTCTTGGAGCCGTCCATGTAGGTAGTCTTGTAGCCGACGTAAGATGGAGTGAGTTCTAGAGATTTAACTCCGAACTCCTGAGGTAGCGTATCATGTTTGTTTGGCTAAAGGAAGTATCGGCTGTTGGTGAGAATAACGCCTTGGGAGGAGTATCCGGAGTGCTTGGTTTTATCACACCACGGAAAATGATTCCACTTCGATTCAGTGCACTGGAAAGCCCGATACCGAAGGATACGGAGCGTAGGTTAGATATTCCACGGAATATGTTCACAATGCGTGACGAAAACACCATATCGTATGTAAGGTGGTCTGGGAACTGAGGAAACTTTCACGCATATCCCATTCCAAGCACGAGACGCCGCAAAGCAAGGGGTGGTTCGTGAGCATCAACTAGAAGACTTGCTGTAGAGGAAGTTCGCAATGCACCAGTGACAATCCGCAAGGCTGCGTTATGTACGCTCGCCTGCAGTGAAATGCTCTAGGGGACCCTTAACCATGGCTGGCCGCTAGGAATGTAGACTGTGCCGCTTCACACCAATAATTAGTGGTAGGCTGCGCCGCTTAACAGCTATGCGTTGCGTGACAGTCTACAAGATTCACCACTGGCCAGCCGTAGGTATTCGCTCGTGCGGTCGTCACGTGGTCATTTGCCCTGCAGCCATGCAGTGAGAAACACGTGTCTACGCTGTTCCCGCCTTGCATTCCTCTGTCGGCCAAACAACATTGGCAGTCCAGCAAGCGGTCCACCACTGGGGCCCTGTAGACAAGCAGCGTTTGATCGCTGTGGATTTCTGACTTCGGCCACACAGAATGAGCTGGAAGTGTTAGAAGGAGCTCGATTGCAAATGATGTAGTGAAAGGAGATGAGAAGTTTATGATGTCAGCGGAGCATTCTCTTACCATAAAATAATAATATAATTTCTAACCTTTACACGTTTTAGAAATTTAGGTCGAATTCTTGCTGGGGTGGCTTCATAAACCAGTATCAAATTGCTAAACAGACCTTGTTGCGTGAGCCCTGGCCGCATCACCCGATCCATGAATTGCAGTTATACAGTAAAAATTTGGCAAAAAGCTTCACGTGCCGGTAGTGCATTCACACGGCTACCCCGATAGCTCGCTTTCGACATTATCGTGCCAGTTGCCAACTGACCCTCCCAGCCAGGGGCTAAAAGCGAGCGCGTGAAGCGGCTCGAACCCCGTCTTGCCAGGACAGGGGAGACCAGCACAGGCCAGTACCCAAGCCAATTGAGCTACCGGGGTGGCAAATACCTAGGCTGCACTTGCTTGCTTAAATCAGATTCATTGACAAACCGATTAATAACGATTAAATTACACCTGTTTCATTGATAATCATACATTTTTGAGCGCACGGCCTATGTTGTGTGATCAATAATTTTGCTTTATGTATACATTGTCCGCTGTATTGGAAGCTACATATTCAGATTTCTACGCGGATAAAATATGACTTCAAGCGGATACCATCCAACCATTTTACAATAAGAAGTGTTTAGTTTATATTGCTTCAGCACGAAATGTAACCGGGCCATCCGTCATTCTTAGTGCGCCGCTTCACAGTTAGGCGTTACGTGGCAGTCTACCAGATTGACCATGGGCCAGTGTCCATGGATGCGAATCTGCCTCTTCGATGATCACGTGACCATTTGCTCTGCAGTCTTTAAGAGGACAGGTAGGCAGTGATTTTACTGCATTTGCGCCTCAGTCGCACCGACAGCATTGGATCGTTTATAACGCAGACATGGGCTACTACTTAAATTATTTTGAAAGGGGAAAACTAGTCAACTTCAAGGAATTATGATTCCGTAACAGTGAATGCGACAGAAGAATTGGAAGGAGCGCACAGACGGTGGCGAAGTGGTGGAACCGCTATCAGGCCGAAGACGAATTGCGTACGAGGACATGGGAATGGTCTGGCCGCAAGCGGACAACCACTCCAGAGGAATATTCTGCAATTGTTGATGTGAGTATTTATTTTAGCCAGTATCACTTTGCAAGCATAATTGCATGACATTTAAATGCATGCAATATGCTTAGTAACATTACTGGCTCTTCGTAGTTAGGACATGCTCAGGATTTCAATGCTTATTTGCTTACTATCGGACTTTGTGCGGTCTGAGCCTTTCCAATGAACCGTGACGTGTGATGATGCTGTGTAGAATTACGTTTCGGATCGGCATCCCATTGAGGCTTCGGACATTTTTTTTTTTCAGTTACAACAGTGGCGTCCTATGCATGGGCTGAGATGCTGAAAAAATGTTGGATGCGAGTGATTGGTTTAAAGGCGTTTTGAAGAAATTCTTTCCAGACAATAACCATAAGCTCCATGCAAAAGCTCAGCAAATTTGGGGTGGGGCTGAAACCATCGTCGAAAGGTTAGATCCACTCATTTAACGCGATAAAGTTTGGCCATATAGGTGTATATATATATATAATTCACAGATTACAGTTTCTTTGAAAACATGCGACATGGTGTCTGAATGCGTAAATGAAGTGCTTCGCAGACAGTGGGAAACGATGCAAAGGAATAAGATGACACTTGACATACCAGTTGATATAATGAGGTTGCTTCCTTTGAACCCTCTTCGGGCGTTATTGAGCAAGGGAGACTGCAGATCGGAGGTTTGCCTCAGCTAGCTGAATTTTTTCAAGCTGAATTGCCACCATGGGTTGACTCGGCTCCTGTAAGCCACATCGCTTTTCATAGGCTAAAAATTCGCAACTATTAAGCATAGAACAATGCAGCGTTCTCAACATCATCACCATGGAATCGAGCAGGTTAGTACAAGGAGGGTTCGGCTTCTTATACGCATCCTGCGATTATCATGTGACCCGGTGAGGGTGTGCTGGTAACAGACCAAGGAGGTTCGCGGTTAGCCGGACTACCATATCGAGGCATTGATGAAACGCTAAATTCGGGACACAAGTAACATGTTAACCTGGATTTGCACGATTGGGTTATTGTTATCAGAGCCTACGCTGTAACCTCGGCTTGGCGCCGACACGGATCACAAAATACGCGCCTTAAAAGCTTTGAACTGAGAAAAACATGTTCTCCCAGTGTGCAATATTTGCTTAAGGGCTGATTTCCTGTCATATTGCAGGATCCTTACAGAAATTAACATTTTTCATTGAATCAAAGGTCAAGTTCGTCGAACGTCCAAGCCATATTTCATCGCTATCAGCATTGATTAATATCATGCAATATGCAGCATAGAAAGCATGACATAGAAAGCATAGAAAGAATAGAAAACATAGAAAGTGGTGCAATGCACACATACACACACACACACACACACACACACATATATATATATATATATACGCATCCACACATCACCACAGCACATACCACACACCACACACCACACGCCACACACCACATATCACACGCCACACATCACACACACACACACACACACACACACACACACACACACACACACACACATACATACACCACACCACCACACACACCACCACACACACACCACACCGTTGAAGCCATTTAATCTAGTAAACGATCCAGGTTAGTGCAAATTAGTTTGTCCTTGTTCCCGACATTTTTCAAGAGCACGCCTTGGTGCTAGAAAGCGTATTGCATGGGGCGTCAATAATGCCCCATGGGGCATTATTGACGCTCCCCATGCTGCACTTCAACACACAACTATGGCATTAATTACTGCTCTGTCTTCCAATAATTAACGGTGGTTTCACACTAAGAATGACGGATGGCCCGGTTACATGTCGTGCTGAAGCAATATAAGTAATAACTTTTATGGTAAAATAGTTGGATGGTATCCGCGTGAAGACATATTTTGTCCTCACGGAAATCTGAGTGTGTCGCTTGCAATACAGTGCACAACATATACCAGAAATACTAATATATCATACAACATATGCGTAACGCCCAACAACTTGTGATTCTCGATGAAATAGGCATAATTTAATCTAGCAGCTAATCGACTTGTAAGTGAATCTGAATTAAGCCAGCAAGTATTTCACGGGGTCTTCCCATACTGGTGCCTCGGTTGGTTAGATCGCTATCCCGCACCAGTCTCCCCTGTTTTGGCGAGGCTGGGTTCGAGTCGCTTCGTGCGCTCGCTTTTAGCCCCCGGACGGGAGAATCAATTGGCAATTGGCACGATAAGGTCGAGAGCGAGTTACCGAGGTGGCCGTGTCGGTGTATTGACAGCACGTGAAGCATTTTGTCAAATTTCTACTGTAAAACTGCAATTCATGGATCGGGTGGTGAGGCCAGGGTTCATGCCACAAGCTCTGCTTAGCAATTGGATCCTGGTCCATAAAGCCACCCTAGCAAGAATTCGAACTACATTTCTAAAAAGTATACATGTTGGACATTCTAGTATTATTTGGGGACAGATAATGCTTCATTGACATCATAAACTTCCCATCTCTTTTCACTACATCTTTGCAACCGAGCCTCTTCTAACCTTTCCAGCTCATTCTGTGTTGCCGGAGTCAGAAATTCGCCGCTATCAATTGTTGTTTGTCGACCGGAGTCCATTGGTAGCCTGCTCGTTGAGCTGCAAGTGTTGTTTGGCCGACCGAGGAAGGCAAGGCGGGAACGGCGTAGACCCGTGTTTCTCATTTCATGGCTGCAGGTCAAATTGTCACCTGTGGCTCGGACACTTGCCCGTGGTGAAGCTGTCACGCAACGCATAACTGTGAAGCGGCGCAGTCTACCAGTAATTATTGGTGTGGAGCCACACAGTCCACGTTCCTGGCGGCCAACCATAGTTAAGGGTCCCTTGGTACATTTCACTGCAGGCGAGTGTACAACATCCAACGTTCGCTTATTAAACTTACGAGCTGACTCATACACGAAACAGCCGTAATCAAATTTAGAACGGATAAGTGATCGGTAAACAAGCAGCAATGACTTTTTCTGTCCCATAAGACATTTTTGCCACGCATTTCATGATGTTCAATGACTTAAAACATCTGAAAATTTCCTGATATTTCTAAGGTGCTCGCGATATGCCAGCAGATTGTCAAAGTGCACTACTAAAATTTGCACACCGGCCTCGTGGTGATCTCGGTATCACTGAAGGCTTGTTTATACTGAAAAAAACGATTTGAGAACATGTTCGTTAGGTTGCTCACGAAAGGACAGTTATCGGACTCAATGTTTTGAATGAGTGCCGTTTTTAGGCAGTGAGAACCTATGTTTTGCGGATTTATGCTATGGACCAAGTAAATTTCTCAATATTCATGCGTAAGTCTATCGAGGCATCCTGTGAAATATTGCAGGTCTCAAGTCTTATCAAGTTGTGGCTACCATGAGAATAGATGCTGGACTCATCGGCCATTTTTCTCGAACGGCGTCCGGCCGCCATTGCTGTGCAATCTTTCTTGAGTTACCCAGTTATTGCATCACAGTGACTGCAGTCCGAAGTGTGCAGATAATTATGGAGAACAATGGTAAGTCGAATTGCATGACATGATATTCATTAAAAAATTGTCTACAGCTGCTTAGTATGCTTCCTTGCGTCATTAGTATGGTCAGCTTCAGGGCGGTAATTTCGAAAGCTCAAAATGTCACGCCTTTAGCGGCTGCTAATAACTTGTGCAACGACAGCTACAGTGAAGCCTTGTTATTTTGTGCAATCATGTTTTATTGCGCTCAAATGTATTAAACAACGTCTTCATTGGGGTATAAACGTGTTCGGCAAGCAACGCAGGCGAATTTCCGTGTGTTCCCCGAACCGAAGAGCGCCTGTTAAAGCTGGTAAAGTTTGTTGAATCCTGAACACGGCTTAATAAGCATTTTAAGCCCGTAGGGCTGCACTTGGGGAGGGCAGATCCAGTAATTATCATCCGGGAAGGGGCGCATTTCCTCGAAGGGTTGACTTCGGCGGAAAAATTCGCTAAGTGGGTGCGGGATACACTGAAGTTTACTGAAGGGGCAGCTTCCCAACCCAAAGGTGTGCATTTTCCTCGTGAACCCCTTCCCCAATGATAATTACTGGACCCACCATTCTCAAGTCAACCTTGCGGGCTTAAAATGCCGAAGTCCGTGTTCGGAATCCAACACACTCTTCACTTGTTTTCACAGGTGCAGATACACGTGCTGCATTCCGAACACACAGCTGTTCGGTTCGGGGAACACACGAAAAATCGCCTGTGCTGTTTGCCGAACACTTTTATACACCAATGATACATTTAATATATAGGTGTTTAGTACTGTAATATTTAAGTGAATATTTAATATTAGGTTACAAATCAAAGGGGTACATTTTCCTCCTGCTTCCCCAATGATAATTACTGGATCCACCCTTCCCAAGTGCAACCTTGCGGGCTTAAAATGCGGAATTCAGCATACACTTCACTTGTTTTCACAGGTACAGATACACGTGCTGTATTCCGAACACAGCTGTTCGGTTCAGGGAACACAAGTACTTATATATATATATATATATATATATATATATATATATATATATATATATATATATATATATATATATTTATATATAGATATATATAAATGCTAAATAATATTCATATTGCATATTGGATGAAAATATACTTATTTAATAAATATGTGTTTAATACATTTGAGCGCAATAAAACATGACTGCACAAAGCACAAGGCTTCACTGTAGCTGTCGTTGCACAAGGTATTAGGAGCCGCTAAAGGCGTGACATTTTGAGCTTTTGAAATTGCTGCCCTGCAGTTGACCAGATCAATTCAAAGAATCAGAGTATTCAGCTGTATACAATTTGTAAAGGACTATAATGTCATGCGATTCAACTTACCATTGTCCTCCATAATCACCTGCACACTTCAGACTGCAATCACCGTGAAACTACGTCCCACCGCTAAAATGTTAGTTGTCCTCCTCGACCAGCACCTTGGCTTGGATTCTCACTGGCTCACATTTTTCCCATTCTCACTGAACTGCCTCCAGCTGCCGATTGTCACTATCCGACAGTCCCGTCACGGGTGAAGACGGTTCGGCGGTGGCAGAGACAATACCTGTGGCAGATTTCTCCTCCGTACCCCATGGGCTGTTCCAGCATATCTGATTGGGGGATAAAGGAGGCCCAGAGCGAGACGTGGAAAGCAACTGGCAAAGAAGTTACATTCTACCTGAACTTGCTTTCGGCGTAAGTCCTTGGAGCTCCCGGTGTCTCTTTTATGCCTGGGCAGGTTGAACAGTATGCCCAGGCACATGTCCAAGTCCAGGATTGCTGTCTGCGAGTGACGTAACGAATATGCAAACGGCGATGATATTTGATGCAAAGGCATGTCTGTTTCTATGGTACAGTTTGGAATACATTTGGCAAATACACAGAATGCTGTGGTGCTCACAGCTCTTCTCAAATGACTTCGCTGGCCATCGTCAGGACAGCATCCTCGGAGGCGCAATGAGCGACATGTGTGGCAGATGACGCCGGCGATAAGTGTGCGGCACTCTAGAGCTGTACATTAAAAGTATGTCATATGACACTGGGAAAAGACAACTGTTCATTTGTCCTGGTTTAGCTGCGATACCAAAATAAAACGTGTATTTGAACCTGAAAGAAGTTTCACATGAGAACAGCGAGGAACATTAATACCAATAACCACTCTCAGTTGAGGCTTGTATTACTCAAATGAAACCTCAAACTACTATTATTTGAGTAATAGCTTCGAATGTTGAAGCCAATAGCTATTCTCAAGTGAACTGGCTTCAGCGAGAACAAAAATCTGCTGTTTGAGACTTCGAAATGTTCTTACGCGAGTACATTTGCGACCCACGAAGAGTCAGAGTGAGACTTGTGACTGGTCTCAATTGAGTATAGCTTTTTAAATTGAGAACAATTGCTATTCTCAGTCTGACTGATTTCACTTGAGACAAAAAGATATTAACCTTCCTGAGTCTTGAAAGTGGTTTCACATGAGTACATTTATAATTCTCAACGCACTGGCATTCTCCTCTGAGAATGGTGTTCTCAGCATATCGCGAACAGAGTGATCGTTTTGTGTGGTTCGATTTGAATAGGGTAAATAAGAGCGTCTGCTATTCTCAGAGAATGTATACGCTTCTCACATTTTTTTCTCAGTGTACATGCCCGTATAACGTTCCGGACAAGGATCTCTATTTTAACTGCGTACTGTGTCAAATCCGCTTTCCGAAGATTCCAGCGCTGAGGTCTAGAGCTCGAAACTGCTCCATCACGAAAACACAGCTGCACAGTAAAATTATCGCTGCCAAGATGATCGGTATGTACCCAACACTCAAATTAAGGTACCAATTGGGGAATTGTGAGGCTCAGGTCCAGTGCTGACGTGTGACCCGAGGGGAGCGTGAAATGTGCATCAGTGCCTGGGATTAATAGACATAGATCCTCGTTCAGTAAAAGTGAATGTAAAACTTGGCCACGGGAATTTATACTATCGCATACCCAGACGGTATGGTGGGCTTTAAAATCTCCTAAGAGATTAGCAAGAGATGTCAAACTCATTGAAATTGTCTGGCAACTCATCAAAAGCAACCACAACACCGGTATTGAAACATACTTCCGGATTCTAAACCAATTCCCGGAAGGCTAAGATCATAGTTCTGGCTGGTATTGCTCTGACTCATGTGTCCAGAAATATGTTTTTGAAGTATACTCGTATGTGCACAGCCGGCACTACAACCACCGTACACAGCCACGCCACACCCAGCGGCTGAGAGCACAAAGTCGCTGTCCGTCAGTGATATGACGCCGCGGGGAAGACTGTGGCGGGATTGGTTCAGGCCAATGCGTATTGCCGTGCAGCGATGAACGAGTGCATCAATGTGCGGCTCAAAAGGCAGGTGACGATCGGAAATTATCGCCAGGTTTTTGACACGGTGACGTTCGCTGATCTCGGCACTTCCTACCGATAAAGAACCCACGGAATATTTCAAAATTATGCCCGTGCCTAAAGCACACTCAGCTGAGGTTTGGCCCAATTTAATTGATGGAATTTTGACTGAATTATTGATATATGATGCCTAGGGCGGCCTCCATTTGTTGTATAGTTGATAAGTTGATCAATATGACGTTTTTTTCGGGAAGCAAAAGTTGAGTGTCGTGTGCGTTCTGGGCAATGTTGACATCGTTTACTCGATGAAGGCTAATGTCATTGAGGAAAATTGTGTAAATAAGGGGACCGTGAGGTGTGCCTGGATAGGATGGGACTTTTCGAAGGGTTTCAAAGCAGCTGGTCACTCATCTGCACCACAAAATGTTGACATATGTCCAGAATCCAGCCACACAAACTGTTTGCCGTCAAACATGTAGCTGTTGAACCACGATGAATGTACGCTATATATTCCGTTTTTAAACAGTTTTCCATGATTAATGACATAGAAGCATTTCTTCAAGTGCGATATCAAAAGAGAGAAGTCAGCATTATCGATGGCTTTCAAAATGAATGTTGTCTATTATATGTACCAGAGCATTTCGGTTAAATGATTTTGCCCAAAACCGTGCTGCGTATTTGTCATAAGACGACTTCGAACAAACTAGTGATGCAACTTGTCGGCAACAACAATTCGTATTCGTCGTAAACATTTTTGCATCAAAGCAAATACCAAAGCCAATGCCTCTATGACAGCCCTGTTAGACTTCAGGGTGAGATTCCCGCCACCATGTCCCAGGGAGAGGATGGATTTCTCATCATCTTTCTGGATCGCCCCCCCTCCCCCCTACATTCTCTCCAACTCTTTGAGGTTCTCTGAGATTTATATATCACGCTCTTGGTGGCCCCTAGCATTTCAGGAGCTCTTTCAGTTTCCCGGGACAGTTGAGGTGCCAATGGCGCCTCAAGCTTTCAATGACGCGTGTAGCAGTCAATGGCGCCTGACCTGTTACGTCACAATGGACGTGGTGAACTGTACATGCGCACAGGAGCTTATTTCGCTGAGATATGTCCATTTACGTTCGAATCGGCGACATCAGCTGGAAGCATTTATACTTAGATAGGTGGGCGTCAGATCCTCCTCCGTCTACTCCTCCCAACAAATGGTAAAATATACACCCCAGCAAACCAGCAAGTGATGGGTTAACAACAAAAGCTGTACAAATATTGCAACGACAGGGCATAGCAAGATCAGGTCACGAGATCAAAGTCAAAATTTTAGTTCAACCCAATATTGGGTTATTATTTTCGCAAAATCAAACATTTTCCCAAAAACACATGCCATAGGCGAATGCGTAGTTCATGCATTGCGGGCGACGCCCACTGCAAATCTAGCGGGGTGGCGGCTCGACGGCACTCGAGTCCTATACCGGCTTTCGCCAAAACTGGAAGGTAAACCATAATAAATGGATTAGTATGCCCCTTTACTTCTTGGAGTTCAAGAACGGGGCCACACAATGTTGTTGAATGCATCTTTCGACTTCGTCCAGAAAAGGTGAAAGGGGAGGGGCCAAAATGACGCCCTCATGCAGTGCAAAATCAATTTAAATATGCCGCAGTCCGCGGCATTGTGGGTGGGTGGGTATTCCCCACCGGTGCAGCACTTCTCTTTCGATTATTATTTTCTATATTTTAATCGATATCGTTCTACTCAATATCTGTCACGTCAATATTGTATTTTATTACAAATTATATTACTTTCTCGATCCGATATGCTTCGGTCCCGACATTTATCGCTTTCGATATGTTGCGTGTCGATATTTTTGCACTTGGTTATTTATAAGCACCAACATTCATGGCACTCGATATTTTGCGTTAGATGCTTTGCGTTTGATATTTATCCACTCGAAATTCTGCGTATAGATATTTTGTCCAACAGTGCCTCCGTGCACAAGTTCCTGGAATCAAAGTGCTCGTCGACTTCGTCTATCAGACCGACGACTCACTCGTGTAGAAATTAGTACAGAACAGGTGAGTTTCGAACCAGTAACCTCGGGGCTGTTCGATGACCGACAATGGAATGAGTAGGGTGGTGTCACCGCTTGTCTGCACGACTACCTATATTCGCGTCTGCTGGATGAAAAACCGACATACTTCGGACGGGAGGCACGTCATCAGACGAAAGACACGCACTGAAGCGGTCGGCGCGTGCTCGTCTTGAGACGCCGAGCACTCGCGGCATTCTCGGCCCACCAGCGACGAATGCGGCGCCTGTGTGACAGACCTGGCCGAGACGAGATGAGCCCGTATCTGAGCGACGACAGATGGGTGGAATGAACTGTTTCGGAGCTGCCTGCCCACTCAGGCAATCGGCCACGTTTTCAAAACAAACGCTCTGCAAAAAGTGGGGCGGCACGCGTAGAACACATCTCTGCGCCTCCCCCAGGCGTTTCCACGAACGCGTATGTAGCGATCGGGCCCCGTCAGCAACAGGAGGATCGGGTCCCGTCCGCGGCAGAAGTTATCACGTTGGCGTGTTGGCACCGGGCCAGGCAGAGTCCAGAGGAAATGAACCACACGAGGAGACAATCATTTGTGCTGGAGGTTGGTAGCGGCTTGCGCCGCGAGTGCCTGCATGCCTAACTGCCCATCAACGCCCGGCATGTTTGACCGTCAGCGATGGAGAATTGGAACATTAGTGACGACGGCCGCCGACGGTCCAGAAGGTGGCGTAAGGTAGCCGTCGGTCGAGGGGGTGGCGTACGATCGCCGACGTTCGAGAAAGTAGCGAAGGTCGCCGGCGGTCCAGAAGGTGGCGTAAGGTAGCCGTCGGTCGAAGAAGTTGCGTAAGGTCGCCGACCTCTGGGTCCCTGGTTCACCCGGTGGAATATCGCTTTACCGGCAACCAGCAGCTGTATCATGAAGGAAGGGGTTTGCAGAGCTCCACGCGGCCACCGACATTGGTCGACAAAGCTTTCGATGGAGACCCCTTCAGGTTTGAGGAGAATGTGAAGATAGCTACCAATAGTTTCGAATGAGGAATATCTAATGTGCGATAAAAGCCTAATGATAATTTTAATTCAAATACACACAGCAAGAAGAATTGGTAACCCAGAAACATGTTGTGCAAGAAATGGGTGCAAATGGAAAACACCTAAATGAAGTGTGTTTTCCAATCATTTCAGTGAATAGGTAGACACTTTAACCAAATACTTAGTGTTCTACTTCACTGGTTACTCGGTTGTCGGGGTAATATAGCACCATTTTCGTCATGAACTATGTAGTGCTACACTGACATTATATACTTTAATCCAATGTCAACGTACATTTAGATATAAGTTCAGGTTCGTTGACACTGTTTTGGGCAAAAAGTACGTTATTGAAGTCTTTTTCAGGGTGAAAAACAAGCGTTCTTCTCAATTTACATTTGACAGCATCCTTTACAGCCAGTTTCTGCATGCTTGAACACCCTAAATAAGTGCCAAAATAACCTCAGCCAGGTACCTTTATGTAGCTATGCCTAATCTAATCTACCGCAGATGCATGATCATATTCAAATACCTATTCGTTTATTTTTAGCACTTTTACCCATTTGGTAGATTTTGTAATATTATCTTTCATTCAAGTAACATTCTGTCCAAATATTGAACAGGAAGGAAAAGAATGACCATGAGATCGTCAAAAATAATTGCAAGCTAACAGGAAATCAACTGTTTTATATAGATATTAAATTCTTTATCATACCATACTCAGGTGAACGTAGCGACCTCTTAGAACAAAGCGAATTCTTAATGTGGAACACTGAATTCACTTTCGATAGAGTTGAGCAAGCAAATGAAGACATAGGCGAATTTTACTGCATGTTTTGATACTGAAATTACATATTAGAGCAAAGAAATATTGCGTTAACCGAGTCTGGGAAAAAGGATGGGCAATCTGAAAGATCAAACAAAAAGACCGGGCCCGGCCGAGAGGGAGGAGCGGAGACGAGGCGAGCACAGGCCGCAGGGGGGAGCAGAGACGAGGCGAGCACAGGCCGCAGGGAGGAGCAGAGGCGAGGTGAGCACAGGTCGCAGGGAGGAGCAGAGGCGAGGTGAGCACAGGCCGCAGGCAGGCGCAGAGGCGAGGCGAGCACAGGCCGCATGCAGGAGCAGAGACGAGGCGAGCACAGGCCGCAGGGGGGAGCAGAGACGAGGTGAGCACAGGCCGCAGGGAGGAGCAGAGACGAGGCGAGCACAGGCCGCAGGGAGGAGCAGAGGCGAGGTGAGCACAGGCCGCAGGCAGGAGTAGAGGTGAGGTGAGCACAGGCCGCAGGGAGGAGCGGAGACGAGGCGAGCACAGGCCGCAGGCAGGAGCAGAGGCGAGGTGAGCACAGGCCGCAGGCAGGAGCAGAGGCGAGGCGAGCACAGGCCGCAGGCAGGATCAGAGGCGAGGTGAGCACAGGCCGCAGGCAGGAGCAGAGGCGAGGTGAGCACAGGCCGCAGGCAGGAGCAGAGGCGATGCGAGCACAGGCCGCAGGCAAGAGCAGAGACGAGCACAGGCCGCAGGCAGGGGCAGAGGCGATGCGATCGTCAATTGTCCCGACGAGACACGGATGACGTGACACCTGGGCGGGGCGACACGACAAGACCAACTTGTGCACCACGTTTTTAGACTACGTCAACGTGCTATTCACGTTCCACTGGTGCACGTCGTAGCCACATTTTATGTGCTGCAGCAACCTCCTGTGTGCTGCAACCACATCTCTTTGTGTTGTAGCCACCTCTATGTGTGCTGTAGCCACCTCTATGTGTGCTGTAGCCACCTCTATGTGTGCTGTAGCCGCCTCCTGTGTGTTGCGACCACCGCTATGTGTGCCGTAGCACCCCATATGTGCTACAGCCACAGCCGATGTACTGCAGCCACCTTATGTGCTTCCCCCGTGAGCTACTGCCACCTCATGTGTGCTATTTATCGGTGTGCTGCAGCCGCCCTCGGGCAGGTGCGTAATCTGCAATCTGCCAGCACGCCAGCGCGCTAATGGAATGAGACAATGCGTTTTATTAACTCCGGTGTAATTCAGTGCGGGCAGTCGCTGCAGCGGCGGCGGCGGCAGCGGTGGCGACGGCGAGCTGCAGACTATGGAGCTCCAGCTATGGGAGACGAGTCCGACCCCGCGAGGGATGCAGAGGTTGGTACGGTATGGCGGCTCACCACGGCCGAGACACGGAAGCCTCTGGGCCACCAACTGTAGAGGATGCGGCCGAGACGCGGATGCGGATGCGGCTGCTGAGACCGAGGATGCGGCTGATCTGAATGCCTACAAAGTGTGAATGTATACTGTACTACGAGTTTACCAGGTAAGACCTACTTATGAATGAAAACCACTGCAGATGCAAAATAAAATATCAAACAGGGTCAAGGATGCAGTGACAACCAAAACATCGACTACAAGGAAAGACGTCGCAGGTCTTGCGGCCCGAACTGTCCATATACAAATGCGCGCGACAAAACTGGGTGCTTTCCCACTGTAAACATGATAAAATAGGTCCTAATAGCTGGGTTATCTGCCCAAAATTATGCGGCGGTCGCTGTACGAACACGTGAACGAACACCGCTCCAGTCCAGTACAACCACTGGGCGTACCGGACCGCACGAGACTCTGACCCGTCGGTCCAGTCCAGTACAACCACTGGGTGTACTGGACCGCACGAGACTCTGACCCGTCGGTCCAGTCCGGTACAACCACTGGATGTACTGGACCGCACGAGACTCTGACTCGTCGGTCCAGTCCGGTACAACCACTGGGTGTACTGGACCGCACGAGACTCTGACTCGTCGGTCCAGTCCGGGACGACTGTTGGGTGTACTGGACCGCACGAGACTCTGACTCGTCGGTCCAGTCCAGTACGACTGCTGGGTGTAGTGGACCGCACGAGACTCTGACCTGTCGGTCCAGTCCAATACGACCACTGGGCGTACTGGACCGCACGAGACTCTGACCCGTCGGTCCAGTCCAGTACAACCACTGGGTGTACTGGACCGCACGAGACTCTGACCCGTCGGTCCAGTCCGGTACAACCACTGGATGTACTGGACCGCACGAGACTCTGACCCGTCGGTCCAGTCCGGTACAACCACTGGGTGTACTGGACCGCACGAGACTCTGACCCGTCGGTCCAGTCCAGTACAACCACTGGGCGTACTGGACCGCACGAGACTCTGACCCGTCGGTCCAGTCCAGTACGGCCACTGGGTGTAGTGGACCACACGATACTGTGACCCGTCGGTCCAGTCCGGTACAACAACTGGATGTACTGGATCGCGCGAGACCCTGACACGTCGGAAAAGCCTTGTCGACCAGTCGGTCATTACCGATATGTTTGTAGTGTCGAAAGCATGTCCGTCGTGGCACCGGTCTGTTTGTCCTGTCCGCCGTGGCACCGGTCTGTTTGTCCTGTCCGCCGTGGCACCGGTCTGTTTGTCCTGTCCGCCGTGGCACAGGTCTGTTTGTCCTGTCCGCCGTGGCACCGGTCTGTTTGTCCTGTCCGCCGTGGCACCGGTCTGTTTGTCCTGTCCGCCGTGGCACCGGTCTGTTTGTCCTGTCCGCCGTGGCACCGGTCTGTTTGTCCTGTCCGCCGTGGCACCGGTCTGTTTGTCCTGTCCGCCGTGGCACCGGTCTGTTTGTCCTGTCCGCCGTGGCACAGGTCTGTTTGTCCTGTCCGCCGTGGCACCGGTCTGTTTGTCCTGTCCGCCGTGGCACCGGTCTGTTTGTCCTGTCCGCCGTGGCACCGGTCTGTTTGTCCTGTCCGCCGTGGCACCGGTCTGTTTGTCCTGTCCGCCGTGGCACCGGTCTGTTTGTCTTGTCCGCCGTGGCACCGGTCTGTTTGTCCTGTCCGCCGCGTGTCCGCGCCGGTCTCGGCGTGTCCGCGGCCCGTCTGTGTATGGGGGGAGGGGAAGCTGCGGGTGAGGCGCGGCCGCCGCTCCGCCTTGTTCTCGACGAGTTCTCTCGGCCGCGCGCCACGTTACGTCGACGCGCTCGATCCGCGTCGATGTATATTAATTCCTCGATCGTAATTAGTGTAGCCGCCGACCGCGCGGACGGCGCAGGCCTCAGCCAGCCTACTCCACAAGGTCCGTGCGCTTCCCTTCGAGCGGTGCGGCTTCCCAGCGACACAGGGTGACGAACCCGCAATTAAGCGCGCGAAAAGTTCGCGCCATTAATCTGGCGGCATATCTCGGCGGGAGAGCGTCACGGCTGACGGTACGAACGCCACAGATTGGCAGCCGCGGATAATTGACTGCGCATCAGTCGCGCTGAGCACCATATGTCGCCATTGGCACGGCGAAAATGGCGCCAATGGCCCTCCAAATCGTGCCTCTCGTCGCGCATGAAGCCGTTCGCTTCAGCGATATTTTGTCAGCGCTTCTGACTCGGCGGTGGCGAAAAGGCCACTGCCATGTTAATACAAATTACTCGTCAGCCGTGATTTACATGGTACCTGAACAGTTGAACAACAAGTAGTTACCGCGCCGCGTATCTGTGGATACAATCCGTCATTTGGAAAACGATGGCGTATCATAACGACTAGCGCTAACAACATTCAAATTGATGTGTAACTTTCACGCTCCCTTGGCTATGAAGAACCCTGAACCGCATCGGGTTCGGTGCTCGGTGCCGTCCCGACAGATCCCGTGCATAAGCACGAAGTGTCAGCTCCTTTTGCGGTCCGGCTGGATGACAGAACCATCTGCAGAGACAGGGGCGACATTTGTCATCGGGTCAGCACCTGTCGCGCTGCAGCCAGACTTGCTGTTGTTCGTCTGCATCGGGTCAGCACCTGTCGCGCTGCAGCCGGACGTGCTGCTCTGCACGACACCCCGGAAATACCGGCCACTAGAATCGGACCCAGGCAGCCACCACATCCCAAACCATTTCATCGAGTTGTTTTCGCCAAGCTACGCGACATATATTGGTATCCTTGTACGCTCTACTTGTGTTTGGGTGTCGACCGATCCTCCGGCGTCCCATGAGGCCCACCTTTTCCTGGAAAAAATCGTGCCGGGTCAAGACAACAGAGTGCTTTCGCACTCTTTCCCCGAACTCTCAGGTATCGTCGGCCATGAGAAGAGCAGCCTAGACAAGCCGGGGTCTCATGCAAGATTTGTTGTGTATTCTCCACCGTGTCCTCATCAAAACAAAATACCTGCAGGGACGCCGGTCATGCATATGGAGAGACTACCAGGAATGCCGAGCTTAGAAGCAATACAGTTTTCAACGGACATGTTCGGGTTTAAACCAAATTCTTATCTGGTACTTACTTCGCCTCCGAGAACCTTAAATATCATTGGGTGCGAACGCTTTCTGCGAGACCTTCCTGGAATCTGCCGACGTGTGGTCGGACGCAACTCTACACTAGTTTCAAGACTACCCAAAGCGCGACTACGCATTTCTCAGCGTAAGTAGACTGCCGCCAGATCCACCTCAAACACTCATTTTAAGCTGGCTGGGCGTGCCGTGTCGCCAAAGGCTACACCTCAGATGATGCAAGAAGCCCCTTGAGATGTCGTGGTATTCTTTTAAGCTTGACGGCTTCAAACTGGATAACTCACAATGTCCATTTAGACTGCAGTAGGTGCTTATATCGTGGAAGAATGAAAGCTCAGCCCGAACTCGAGCAATACACGTACTCTGACTATCAACGTCCAGAAGGCTGACCATCATTTCTTGCATATGTAATATATACGGATTCTGTGGGTGCCTCCGGATGATGGATCGCTTCTTCTCTCTCGGGAAATGGAAATGGCCCCTAGAAGCCTGGTAATGCAAGTCATAATATTCAACTAATTTGAATTGGTGCGTCCTTAGAGGTTCGCTGCATATAGCAGAAGAGATGAAGCTTTTGCCTTTTCTCACCTTTCGCTCACAAGTTGGGTGGTGACGTCGGCCGTGACCAGTGGCCAGGCACTAGTGACCTCTCAGTGGTGACCTCGGTGGTGACCTCGGTGGTGACGTCGGCCGTGACCAGTGGCCAGGCACTAGTGACCTCTCAGTGGTGACCTCGGTGGTGACCCCGGTGGTGACGTCGCCCGTGACCAGTGGCCAGTCACTAGTGACCTCTCAGTGGTGACCTGGATGGTGACGTCGGCCCTGACCAGTGGCCAGTCACTAGTGACCTCTCGGTGATGACCTCGGTGGTGACGTCGGCCGTGACCAGTGGCCAGACACTAGTGACCTCTCGGAGGTGACCTGGGTTGCGAGCAGTGGCTGGTCACTGGTGACCCCAACCGTGACTAACAGCCGGTCACTAGTGACCCCTCGGTGGTGACCTGGGTCGTGACCAGTGATCGGTCACTAATGACCTATCGGAGAGTTGAAACCTCACAGTGCGCAGGGCCGGAGTTCGCGCGGCCTGCGCTCAGCACCGGCACATTACTGAACACATCGATCGGCTGCCGGTGCGCTTCGGGCGATTTCACGGGCGGCCGGCGCCGTGCCGGCCACCGGCGTACTGCGGCGGCGGCGAGCAGCCAGCCCGCACGCGCACCGTCTCCCCCGCTCAACTCAGCTCAGCGGCTGGCTCACTGGCGCCCCGGCTCACGTTACAGGCGGCGCGGCAGGGGGAACGGGTCGGCAGTGAACGCCGGAGAAGGCCGTGACAGAGGGTCATGGTGAGGTAGGTGCTTGTTTGTGTGTGTGTGTGTGTGTGTGTGTGTGTGTGTGTGTGTGTGTGTGTGTGTGTGTGTGTGGGTGTGTGTGTTGTGTGTATGGGGGTATGTGGGTGATTTCATGACGAGGTCAACGCGTCTGTACATTGCACAATGCGCAATACAAAGTGGGTGAACCATGTCCGATGTAGGGACGATGCGTGCAACCATGGAGTGCGGACGTGGAAGACAATTGGTAATCCTGATCTCATTTCGGAGCGAGCACTTCGAGAGGATCATTTTCGATTTAGAGTATCCAGGCGGAAGGGATCAGCGAGAACTGTTGCTTGCGGGTTTCACACACAGGTGGGAGTGCCCGCAAAAGACACGGCCACCTATGAAACCCCTGCCACATGTCTTCCCTACAATATCGATGCAGGTGAGGATGTATATCTCATTAACGTCTTGCCAATTCCCATTGCTGGATAGCAATTGGACGATCGGACTGAAATTACATCTACTAATTATTCACCATGACAGAAAGGTGCAGAGATTCTCAAACCAATTATTATCATACAATTTTCTGCCCACAATCACAAAATCACACTCGGGTACAAAATACGGACAGTTTCGTGTAGGGCAATATCTTCATAAATCATTTTTCACGCATCTCATCTTCAGGTGTGCTGATCGAGGAGATGTCCGATCATTGCACAGTGCTTGCAACATTAGCCACCCAGGCAAAAGTATGTTCAAGAATGCATTCCAGAGAAATACTTCATTATAATCAAATTCACAACTTCAATGACTATTTCGTATCACGCATGGAACCGAAATGTCCATCGCCACATTGATCTGAAAACAGCATGTGCTGATTTGCTTTTAGCATATACCAATAACATGATAATTATTGCGAAGCAAATAAATTCAAGCAGAATAAACATGAAATCCTTGATTAGTGCTGAAATATTGTGTTACATATATGAAATAACAAACTATATAGAAAGTATATTCGGAATCAAAATAAACTACATGAAACAAAACATAGCATTACAGAAACGTCCTCATCAAGATCCGCCGCGCCGGTAGCTCAGTTGGTTAGAGCGCTGGCCCGGACCGGTCTCCCCTGTCCTGGCAACACAGGGTTCAAGTCACTTCAGGCGTGTGCATTTATTCCCTGGCTGGGAGGTTCAGTCGGCGACTGTCAGGATGGGGCCGGGACGAGCTACCGTGGCGGCCGTATCGGTGCATTGACGGCATGTTAAACTCCCGGTAAAAAATTATGCCGTTGAACTTGAATTCATGATTCGGGGTGGGGCCATGGTTCACGCAACAAGCTCTGTGGGCAATAGGACCCTAGTTCATAAAGCCACCCCAGTAAAAATTCGGACTAAATTTATCAAAAGAAGATCACCAGAGAGGCAAAGCATATACACAAATTGCCGTATACAATACAAAGACCAACGGAAAGAAAACTTTGGAACTTTTAAGTGAGCTGATAAAACATGCATAGACCTAAGCAAACAAAGAAAAACGCAGGTATATAAGGAAGGCAATGCATATCAAACAGAACAAATTCCTAACGGCTTGGACAAATTCTTTTGAACCATTGGCAGTAGATTAGGGAAGACAGCTCCTTGTGACAAAGATCCACTCGAATACCTTGCAGAGCATGACTGTGCTATTTTTGAAAAAGCCATTGACACCAATGGAGCCCAAACGGAAGCAATTGTGAAGTTACTGAACTCTCCTGGAGGTGGAGCTGGTGGCATTAGTACAATAGCTCTCTCATATTTACGTACCACAACATAAAAATAAATTACCCATTGTTTAACCTGTGCCTAAAAGATGGACTTTTTCAGAACCAAGGAAAACAAGCCATCATTATCGCCATACTAAAAGCAGGATAAATGAAATAATTCACGAATAACAAACAAAGTAAAATGCTAAAGGTATTCTCCAAAATCCTTGAAAAATAGTGTAGCTTCTCTTATGTCTTATTTGGAGCTGAATAATTAATTCAGTCCTCTTCGACTTGGAATTATATAAAACAGCAAGTGCATGCCAATTGCTCACATTTATAAAGAAATTCAAAAACTTCAGATGCAAAGAATTTAATTCCGGGCCATAAGTCATGAGAACAAAAATTTGCGATTTTGTGAGCATCGACATTTTACTGAAAAAAACTCAATTGGGGTCTCAGGAAGTTTGATTACGACATTCCATTCGTACTTACGAAATCGAAATCAGCAAACTAAGCAAAATAATGCAGTTTCAAAAGGAGAACCGGTTACAATGGGATTTCCTTGACATACATTGTGGCCCTTTAACCAAGCTCATAAGATACTGGCATGGAAGTCAATCACACATACATCGTACGCTTCTTCTGGGGCTACATATCTCACCACTAAGTACGTCATAATGCGTATTTGTGCTCTCTGAGCTTGCCACATGCATTCCACCCATCTATCTGCTTCGCTATCATAACCACATTATCCCCCCCAGACCATCTTCACATTCCACCCACCTCTCCGCTTCGCTGTCATAACCACATTACCCCCCCCACCCAGACCACCTTCACATTCCTTGGAAGCGTTTCTGAACAAAGGACTCTGTTTCTGCTCTGCATATGTTAACCACCGCTGCAGTAAGCTCCTGAATCTCCTGAATCTCCTGCGCTGCATCTCCGGTCGTGACTGGGGTGCAGGACGGGCCACTCCAAACGAAATCTGCCTTGCCCTAATTCGCTCAATCCTGGAACATTATGCGTTTATCTTCGATCATGTATCCACCTCATACACTATCTCACTTGAACGCATGCAAAATCATGCACTCCGCCTCATCACCGGAGCACACCTCATTACCCATATCACCAGTCTCTGGGCCGAGGCCACCCTCCCTAGCCCCGCACTACACCTATTACCAGTCTCTGGGCCGAGGCCACCCTCCCTACCACCGCACTACATTTGTTACCAGTCTCTGGGCCGAGGCCCCCCCCCCCCCCGCCCCCTAGCGCCGCACTACACTTATTACCAGTATCTGGGCCGAGGCCAACCCCCCCCCTAGCGCCGCACTACACTTATTACCAGTCTCTGGGTCGAGGCCACCCTCCATAGCGCTGCACTACACCTATTACCAGTCTCTGGGCCGAGGCCATCCTTCCTAGCTCCGCACTACACCTATTACCAATATCAGGGCTGAGGCCATCCTTCCTATCCCCCAACACCGGAACAGACCTCTGGGGCGAGGCCACCCCCCCCCCCCCTAGCGCCGCACTACACCTATTACCAGTCTCTGGGCCGAGGCCACCCTCCCTAGCGCCGCACTACACCTATTACCAGTCTCTGGGCCGAGGCCACCCTCCATAGCGCCGCACTACACCTATTGCCAGTCTCTGGGCCGAGGCCACTCTCCCTAGCGCCGCACTACACCTATTACCCACCCGCCCCACACTCCACGATAGCCGATGCCTCTACCATGTCAATCACTCACACCTCCAACTCACACTGCTCTGGATCTCCGGTCACCTGGTATCCCAAGCAACGAGCAAGCAGACTGCTTTCCTTGCCCATAAAGCCATCGACCTCCCACCGACTCCCAGTGCCCTCCCCCTCTCTGGTGACCTGTTCCTGCCTAACACACTATTCCACAAATATATTCAGGCATGCTGGACCTACCACATATCACAGTGATGCAATTTTAAACCCGTCCTCTCCAAATGGCCCTCACCCGACCAAAATGCAGGTTAGAAGGCTAGATCACACCATTGTTACGCACTATTACTTCTTAGGCCGACATCGCCGAGTTGCACTTTGCCACGTATGTGACGTGCATTATTCCATTGAACATGTTTTACTTATACGCCCCATATATAATTTGCCACGTCGCCCCATGTTGGCTTACTTTGCGAAACATTATATTCCACTGAGGTTGCGCACACTAATCGGGAATGAGCACCTGGCGCTCCTCGACCTCCTTTTCGAGTTCCTCTTTAGCACGACACTAGAACTCTCTCCAAACCAGGGCGTTCAGCGCTCGTCACATATCGACAGTGTGAGGTGCGTCCACAGCGCTCTTCACCTATCGACAGTGTGAGGTGCGTCCACAGCGCTCTTCACCTATCGACAGTGTGAGGTGCGTCCACAGCGCTCGTCACATATCGACAGTGTGAGGTGCGTCCACAGCGCTCTTCACCTATCGACAGTGTGAGGTGCGTCCACAGCGCTCGTCACCTATCGACAGTGTGAGGTGCGTCCACAGGCTCTCCTTCGAAGTTGGTGTCACAGCGCTCTTCACCTATCGACAGTGTGAGGTGCGTCCACAGCGCTCGTCACCTATCGACAGTGTGAGGGTGCGTCCACGGAGTCAGCGCTCGTCACCTATCGAAGTGTGCGTCTCGTCACCTATCGACAGTGTGAGGTGCGTCCACAGCGCTCTTCGCCTATCGACAGTGTGAGGTGCGTCCACAGCGCTCGTCACCTATCGACAGTGTGAGGTGCGTCCACAGCGCTCGTCATCTACCCACAGTGTGAGGTGCGTCCACAGCGCTCTTCACCTATCGACAGTGTGAGGTGCGTCCACAGCGCTCGTCACCTATCGACAGTGTGAGGTGCGTCCACAGCGCTCGTCACAAATCGACAGTGTGAGGTGCGTCCACAGCGCTCGTCACCTATCGACAGTGTGAGGTGCTTCCACAGCGCTCTTCACCTATCGACAGTGTGAGGTGCGTCCACAGGGCTCGTCACCTATCGACAGTGTGAGGTGCGTCCACAGCGCTCGTCACCCATCGACAGTGCGTGGTGCGCCCACAGGACTCGTCATCTACCGACAGTGTGAGGTGCATCCAAAGCGCTCGTCACCAATCGACAGTGTGAGGTGCTTCTACTCTGCCTCACTTTCCAGCCTGCCTGTTCCCACACAATAATGTAATTTAATCATAGTGTATCAGGAGGACTTCGTCCGGCACGTATATTCATATCTTCCTGATAGTTCCTCGGCTCAGCCTCACCGTCGACCAGAGCTGACATCCACTGTGGCACTGGGAGAGTCCGGCCCGGAAGAGGTTATCCGACACCAATCCATTCATCGTCTGGCGAGTGGGGCGATCTGAAGCGACGTCGTCGTCAGCCACTGAATACTGACCCACCCGGGTCAAAGGTCAGGGCTGCCGTTGGCTATCTCCACGCCGCTGGGTCATTACCGCCCGGCAACGGTTGTCGAATTTTGACGGCATCGCAACGGGCAGTCGCGCGACCTGCGTTGCGACATCATTGTGTCGCAGCGGCGCTGTTGGTGGCCGCGACCTGCGCTGCGACATCATTGTGTCGCAGCGGCGATGTGGGTGGCCGCGACCTGCGCTGCGACATCATTGTGTCGCAGCGTCGCTGTGGGTGGCCGCGACCTGCGTTGCGACATCATTGTGTCGCAGCGTCGCTGTGGGTGGTACGTGGTGTACTTTTAGCATGGTGCATCCATAACGTGTATTGTACATCCCCAGCTTTTCTCTGAAAACTGAAACGTCATGACGAATAATGCTAACCACTAATAATACCAACGACTGATTGGTCTTCCATCTCCCATATGGTAGATGGGATCACGTGTTGAAACAAATATTGGGAGAGCTTAAAAAAATGAAGGGTTTCAGTACCAGCGGTACCTAAATTAGCGAACGACATGACACTGACTGCGGCTGAACAATTCATATACTTGCAATTGCGTCCAATATTCGGTTCAAACACACTTGACCAACAAAATGTGTAATCGCCGCTTGCTGGTAGCTTTTTCTGAAGGTTTGCTGCGGCTAAAGGAGCTAACGATGAATAATGCTTATAAATATAAATGTGTAGAGTAACCAGAAGACTTGGAAAGCTGACAGTGATCAACCAAAACAATGAATACATGAATGTCGACCAAACTTGCGTTAAAAACAAATCGGATGTATGGATCAATGACACTATGGGATATGTGAGGAAAATGAGCGCCACGTGACACGAGACAATTTGCATAGCTCTACCTTTATTTCATGTATTTATTTTGAACCCTGATTTTGAACTCTTAGTTAAAAGTGGAGCAAACATTGAATGTGGTGGTGGTTTGCTGCTTAAGATCACTCGGAATACTTGGCCATTTTGCGTTCATGACAAACATGTACAGGGAGCAAAGATTTCCAGCAATGTTGTGCAGGCGCCATGAGAAGGGAAGCTTCATGTTAAGAAGGGAAGATTCATGTTATTTATGTTCTTGCGAAACGAGAAAATATAAGCTCCACCGACTGGTTCATGCCAGCAAGGACTTTGAACGTTAATTGAGGCCGTTTTAAAGTAACAAGGAAGTAAAAATAAGTAAAAATTCAAGCCGTTTTAAAGTAAAACGTATGCCACCGTTGAATATACCACCTCGGTTTACATAGCCAGAGATGTCCGAAATCCAGCAGGTGGGTCATTCATTCTTGGGCCAAGATGGGTTGTCCCAGAGATATACCCGAAAGTGCATCGTGGTTGAGCAAGAGCTAATTACGAGGTAGGACGAAGCCCGAGCGAGTCTCCTACTACAAAAGTTCATCTGAGCGGCGCCGTCCGATCGTCACGCTTTTGAAACCGTAATAACTTCTTTTTTTCAGCGCGGCACGTTCTAATTCCTTCGCTCAGTCAGATGCGATGTCAATTTTGTTCGTCCATTATTTTCCAAATATTCGTCATGATGAGAGCCTTTAAAAAAACGGGCGTGGAACAGCATTTATGCAAACCATCAACTTTCAATAATGGTCCACAGTTCAAGCATTGCAGTAGAGCATTTCAGGCTCTAATTTTCTCACCCATAGCTAGATATGTTCTTTTCAGTTTGAGATATATGAACTTTCATCACCATATTTATCCTTAAGTACACCCAATGTGTATTCAAAGACAGAGGTTTCCGGCGGCATTCCGGCGCGCGGGCAGCTTATCTTGCACCTGGCACCACGGTCGGCACCTGGTGGGCAGCTTATCTTGCACCTGGCACCACGGTCGGCACCTGGTGGGCAGCTTATCTTGCACCTGGCACCACGGTCGGCACCTGGTGGGCAGCTTATCTTGCACCTGGCACCACGGTCGGCACCTCGCGGGCAGCTTATCTTGCACCTGGCACCACGGTCGACACCTCGCAGTCGTCCTATGTAGCAGACGTAACGTACCAGATTTGTGTTTCGGGATCTTGAGTTGCGTCTCAGAGCAGCACGCACGCTTTTTACGCTTACGCCTGCGTTTTTTATTTCTACCTTTTAGTAACACGACTTGTTGAATACACCGCATTCGAAGACATCTTAGTTCTGCATACATGCTTGAAGACCCGCGACTGCATACATACCCACTGACACCCACTGAAGCACACCCAAGCACCCACTGAAATCCACTGAAACCCACCGAAACACACACTGACCCACCCACTGAAACCCACCGAAACACCCACTAACCCACCCACTGAATACCACTGAAACACACGCTGACTGCATAAACACCCACTGGCGGATCGGCGAGGAGGGCCAATGAGGCTATGTTTCTCCCCTTCACCGCGAAAATGGAGGAAAGCTTTCACTTGGCCGGCCTTTTGGGGCCAGATAAATGTTCTCGTTGAATACAGTCAAAATGTGGCTCCACCAACCGAAGGGGTATATGTTTCTACCTATACGACTGCGGAGCACCTCCCTCCTCTCAACTGTTATCCCAGTTGCCATGATTTGGCAGCTCACTGAAGTTTGACAAAAACTGGTCGACCCTCTGCTTGGCCCTCCCCCTTTGAAAGTCGGCTGTATCAGCCAGTGCAAACACCCAACGCAATACGCATATGAAGATATACACGGAGATTATTCGACGGCATTGCACTTTTGCTCGAATCAACACTTGCTCTCGCTCTCCAACATTCCGTAGGAGCCTTGCATCGGCTATAAAAACCGTCACAGAGCTGGATTCAAAGGGGAAAGAAAACAGTTGTTAGGGAGGGGGGATGCAGACACAGTAAAAACTACGCAATAGACCCCAGTGCCAACGAGTAGTACAAAAACTTCTGATCAATATGCTATGTGGCTCTAGAAGTACTTCACTGAATTATACCGTCGTTCTAAACAGATGCAAGCTGAAAATTGCAACTTCGTGTCTTGGCCGAACGTTAGTGGGACGAAGTGTATTATTCCTGCACTTGAATCTGCCAAGTAAGGAATGATTGCACCAGTGATATAATACAACTGTTTGGCTCCACGACAGAAAGCACACCTGTATCGTTATTTGATCTGTAGGGTACGCAATAGGGTCAGATGATGGAACAACAAGCTCGGTGCTCGGATGACTTTTGAGATTGTTGGCTTTTAGAGAGAGAGAGTACGAAAGAGGGCAACAAAAATGGTGAATGGTATGGGCAACCTGGCATATGAGGAAAGATTGAAGAAATTGAATATGTCTTCACTTAGATATAGAAGGCTGAGAGGAGATCTCATCGAGGACTTTAAATTTGTTCATGGTCAGGAACAGGGTTATCTCAGGAACTGTTTGAATTTAACAGAAATGATGCAATTAGAGGTCATCAATTCAAAATTAAAGTTACTCACAGCAGGACAAGGTTAAGACAGTCCTTCTTCACCAACAGGGTAGTAGAACACTGGAACCAGCTGCCAAAAACCATTGTCAGTAGCAACACACTGAACATCTTTAAGAACAGCATAGACAATCATTATAAGAATAGGGGGCTTGTTTTTCTGTATTCCAGGGAGAGTTGATCAACACATTTGATGGACAACTGGTTCAGTGTACAGAGTGCAACCAAGAAGGGCCCTTGTGGCTCAAAGTTGCACTGATCTTTTATGTCTTTATGTCTTTATGACAGACGATGCGATAATGCACTGACATCAGAGCCATCTGTCGGGCGGCGAGGACCCTGCGCGGCCGCCTAGCGGAAGCGTCGGGAACTACGCACCCTCACTTGCACCCAATGTCATGACAAGCTCCAGTCGAGGGTTCTCCGCTTGTTGGGTTAGCGTAAGCCATCGACTGGATACGGAAGCATGGGCAGAGAATGCGGTATGGCAGGTATGGCCGTGGTCAAGCAACTTCAAAGTTTGTGTGGCATTACCACACCAACTTTCGTTGGTAGTTTTTTTTTGTTGTTCGAACAATTTCACCAGTAAAAATGTTGAATCCACAACACACAATAAGTGAAAAATACGGAAGTCACAAACATACATGCCACACCTTCTGATATCATATCCTAAAATATTGTTAGACATGGAGTATTCAGTACTATCTGCTCACAAACCGTCAGAACCCACTGATTACTCCGCCCTGCCAGTTTTGGCGCGACTGACTGCCCGTTACCGCAGTTCTATATTTTTCATTTTCGTGGGGTGACACCAGTCGCTCTTTTTTCATTTCGTTTTCTAGTGGGGTGACACCCGTCACCCCACGCAGCTTTTGTTGTCGTCGTATTTCCGTTCCCTGGGTTTATGTGTGTCCTTTATCTTTATTTAAATTACAATAGGTAGGATTTTTCCCCGCGATGGGGAAAAAACGTAAAAAGGACCCATGCTCGCCAACGAACTCAGACTCGGAATTTCCTCCTCTGACCACACCCGAAGAGCATCGCACGAACACGGACTTGGCCCCTGATGCTCCCTCGATTGATGCAAACGTTGATGACCCGCACCGAACTATTCCCCTCGATGACGCCATGGAAGCCCTCTGCGCCTCGCCAACCCCTGCTCGTCCAAAGACCACGACTTCGCCTCGCGATCCGGACCAGACCATCACTCTCCACGCCGCTGACCCACGCTCGAACCAGACCACGCCCTCCCAACCTGAACCAATCCAATCCATCGAACCTTACCTCTACAGTGCTGGCTCGTACGTAGTCGTTAAGCCTGTCGAAGAATCTGTTTCCTTTCGCCGTGTAAATGTTTTCTGGCCGACTAAACAACTCCTCGCCATCTGCTCCCTAGTCAATCCCGACATTGAAGCCCCAGCCAACGGAACCATAGTTAACAAAACCCAAATCCCGAGCCCAGCCCTCCTCCGTACCACCACATTTTGTGGAAAATTCGTTGCCATCACTCTCCATTCGGACCGCAATACCACCAAGGGCACCATCTTCGCGCCGGAGTTCCGCTTCATGCCTGAGGAAGATATTCAAGCGGAGCTCAGGCCGGAGGGTGACCCACGTCCGCCGCATCACTTCCTTTAAAGACGGCCAGAAACGTGACACGAGCCTCCTTATCCTTACCTTTAATTCTACCACTCTTCCCAAAGCCCTCCTCGCCGTATGCCTACGCTACCAAGTCCGTGTATTTATTCCTAATCCTCTCCGCTGTTTTAACTGCCAGCGCTTCGGCCATGGCAGAAAAACATGTCGCCAACCAGCCCGCTGCTCAAAGTTTGGCGAACCACCTCATCCTGACTCCACCTGCTCAAAACCGGCCCACTGCCTCAACTGCAACACACCTGACCACCTTACCACATCACCACTATGTCCAGTCTGGCGCAAAGAGAAAGAGGTTTGCGCCGTCAAGGCCACAACCGGGGTGTCCTACCCCCAGGCCCGACGGTCTGTCGAGGCCACCTCCCCTCGACCAAAACTTACGCCCAGGCGGCCACCATTGCTCCCTCCACCTCTCGCGTCAACACCACTTCTACTTCTATTCAAACTGACATGATTCCCGGATTAGCTCCAATAAAAAGACTCACACCACTGACCACACCGACACAAAACACCCTGGCTTCCAACATACAGACCACTCTGACTCCACACACTCAAGCGAATTCCATGAGGAATGCTAGACCCCACAGCCATTCGGCTGCTGGGGAAATACGTGCCATTTCGGTGGGCCGCCGATCGAGCCCGGCGCGTCCAGTTCCGGCCGGCGGCCACGTGACCCGACCGACATATTCCAGCGGGCGGGCATCCCCGCGGCAGTGACCTGCCGCCGTGACCTTGCCAAGGTCACCGGTCGGCCGGACGGCTCGGGCGGCTCCACCGCCGCCGTCCGCACCCAACCCGCATGTCCGCCAGAACTGCACTCCTGGCTCCGACATGCACCGAAAGGTGCAGACAAACATTAGAACTTCTCTTCCCAATGTCTACACTTTTACAATGGAATTGCCGCAGCTTGATCTCTAAATGGGCCGAAATGAAAGCCTTTTTTAGCATCTTAACTCCGATTCTCATTGCACTTCAGGAAACATGGTTTTTACCTACCGATCAGTATAATTTCAATATTTTCAATTATTCACTATACCGCCGCGACGAGATCCGTGGACCACACCGCAGTGGAGGTACAGCCCTTTACATGATTACACACATACACAAATTACACTTAATTCACCATTACAAGCCGTAGCTTGTACTTTACTTTTTCATGGCCGAAATATAGATTTATGCTCAATATACATTCCACCATCTACAGACAACACACATTTTGACACAATTAGAAAACCTCATAACGCATTTAAAAAACCCGTTCGTTATACTTGGCGATTTCAACGCCCATAGTCCAGCATGGGATAAAAAGTATACACAACCAGACACTCGTGGACGCATTATTCAACACATTTTAGACCGACACAATTTAGTATTACTTAACACTGGAGAGCCAACTTTTTTCACCTCGGACACAACACAGAAACTGCAATAGATTTAACAATATGTTCTCCGCTCTTGCCAACGATTTTGACTGGACGGTCGACACCGACATTCGTGATAGTGATCATTATCCAATTAAATTACCACCAACATTTTCAACTGCGGCTGACACCACACCCAGTTTTATGCCGCGCTGGAAAATTTCGAAAGCAGACTGGATCAAGTTTCAGGAACTCTCATATGTACAATACAACCCAGATCTTTCCTCTGTGCAAAACATCAACTTAATCACAAATACACTTCTCGAAGCAGCATCTGTGGCAATTCCAATCACAAAACCTTTTACAAAACGAACGCCAGTACCTTGGTGGAGTCGCGAAATATCACATGCCATCGCGGTAAGGAAAAGAGCATTTGGGAAATATTTAAGACACCCTGATCAACAAAATTTAATCATTCGTAGCCATGAACGAGCTGGGACACGCCGCCTCATTCGCGACGCCAGACGTCGTTCATGGTCAGAATATTTAAAACAACTCACTTTTCGAACACCATTAAGCCAAATCGGGCAGTTAATCCGCAGACTGTCCGGACGCACCCCATTCAAATCACTTCCGGCCCTCAAAATCCAAAATATCACCATTACAGACCCAAAAGCAATAGTAAACACAATAGCGGACACCCTGGCTCAAAATAGCTCGGATAACAAATACAGACCTGAATTCTTACAAAGTGCACAACACACTTTTCACACCGATTTAGCACAATTCAATTCTGACAACACTGAAACATATAATGCTCCTTTTCAACTTTCGGAACTAGGTACTGCAATTTCCTCCACCGGTAACGCATCTGTAGGGCCAGACAATTTACATTATTTTTTCAGACATTTACCCGACCACACGAAGCATTCCATCTTACGAACATTTAATTCATTATGGTCAGGTCATATTTTTCCCGAATCTTCGAAAGAAGCCACCATCATTCCGCTACCAAAACCCGGCAAAGATTACAGCGACCCCAACAATTTTCGATCCATTGCTCTCACCAGTTGTCTTGGAAAACTTTTTTAACGTATTATTATAAAAAGACTGACCTGGCACTTGGAAACAAATTCTCTTATATTTCCCTTTCAATGCGGTTTTCGGCGGGGACGCAGCACCATAGATCACAGATTCGATTAGAGACAGACATCCGCCTAGGCTACACAAAACATGAACACATTGTAGCAGTATTTTTAGACATAAGCAAAGCATACGATATGGTTTTCAAACCCGCATTACTCTTCAAAATTCAGCAACTCGGCATAAAAGGACACTTACCACATTTTTTAGTAGTTTTTTATCTGGTTCTCGTCCATTCCATATCAGGTGCCGGTCAGCCATCTCCGGTCCACGCTTTCTTCAGAACGGATTACCACAGGGAAGTTGTATTTGACCAGAATTATTCAATATCCTCATTAATTATCTTTTCGATGACATGCCTGCCAATCTATCATATTCACTATTTGCAGACGATAGTGCGATTTGGTGCTCCGGCACAAATTATGAACATTGTTTAATTCGATTACAAAACGCACTTGACCGAGGACACGAATCGTCCCTAAAGTATGGTTTCTTTTTTTCAGCCCCAAAATCTGCAACACTGATATTTAGCAAATCGACACCCTGTCCAAACCCAGACACACCGCTTCACCTCGGTAACAACAACATATCTTTTGTAAATTCATTTAAATCCCTAGGTATTATTTTTGATCGTAGGCTATCCATGCATCAACACATCAAACACGTTCAGACCGAATGTTTTCACCGACTCATTTTATTTCACTGTATTACTTCTTCCTCATTCGGAGCCGATCGTCATACGCTTTTACATCTCTACAAATCCTTAGTTCTTCCCATCATAGAATATGGGTCGCTGGTCTACGTTGGTGCCAGTACCTCCGCTTTGAAACTTTCGGACACCATGCAAAATAAATTTATCCGTTTAGCACTTGGTGCAATGACAACTTCTACCATCAATTCTCTACAAACAGAAGCAGGAATTCCACCATTAGAACTCCGAAGAATGGAACAAACACTTAGATATGCAGCAAAAATTAAATTAATGAGTACCCTCCCACACATGCATCATTACAAGTTCTCCCAAATTTACACCACGACTATTTAGGTCGCACCTAAAAGCGACAGGCCTTACCATAGCTTCACGCGTCAAAAAATTTTCAACACAACTTTCTTTTTCGCACCATTACCATATCTCCATTTACGATACCCTTGAAACACTTTATCTGATGGGCGTGAAGGTCCGTTTCCTGTGGGTGCCCAGCCACTGCGGCATCCCAGGAAACGAAGAAGCCGACAAATTAGCCAAAGCATCATTACATCTCCAAAACATCATAGAAATTGAACCACATTTTGAAGGTATTAAATCATCAATACAACAGAGCATTCGACATTTTTGGAACCAAAACTAGACACAAACAGAAACCATACACAATTGCGTTTCATTAAAACTGTCGTCGATACCTGGATCCTATCATATTACAAAAAAACCGACAGGAAGAAAACGTCCTATGACGTTTACGCATCGGCCATACTTTTCCTACACATCGATATATCTACACGGCTTCACCTCGATCTTCCTGCTCATCATGTAACACATGTCTTACAGTTCCACATATTCTCCTTCATTGTCAGAAGTACCACGGCCATCGAAAAAAAACACTGACGGATTTTTGCCATACACACAAAATTCGTTTTACTCTACCAACACTATTGGGGGATGATCATCCATTTCTCATCAAAATACTTTTCATTTTTATACGCAATACAAACCTGTTCCAAGATTTATGAGCTTAATTATATAGCATAACACAATATACATTTTATAATTAATGGCACGAAATGGCCTGAGGAGGCCGAAGTGCCTGATTCAATAAAAACTAAAACTCAAATATTGTTAGACACTTGCAGAAGCACATGAAGATCGTGCCGATCGGGGCACTCACTGACTCCGTTTAGACGCCCTTCTTGTTCCGATATGAGCACTCGCTGGCTCCTTTCAGATACTCTTCTTGTACCGATCGGGGCACTCGTTGGTTCCGTTCAGATATTGTCCTGGATCCGTGGGATTACGAAACACTTTTGTCATAAGTGATCCACATGCAGCAGCGAATTTGACGTTCGAAAAGGGGCCACGTCGATGACACCCACTTTTGTCGAAAAAGTCGGAATGGTGTTAGCTTCAAGCTTAGTTTTCAGCAAGAATTGTTCTGATTCACCTAAAATAGCAATGGATATGTCATCAAAGTAATTGACATACATGAATGGTTTGGTTTCCATACCATCGATGACAATTTCCTCAACGTGAGCCATACAGCTCCGGACGACAAAAAGCAAGTGGCATGTCCGCAACGTCAGTTTGACGACAGCGGTTTGCCAGGACAGCGGAACTGTGTTGATTTTATGCAAACGTAGAGTATATTTTGTTTCGGTGATTTCCATGTAAACCCTGAAATCTAAGAGCAGCTTCTAGCCGAAGGAACAAACTGCCGAGGCAGCACGAAAAACCGTCTACTAACTCCCAGACTCCTTGTTGCAGCTGAACTATTCGGCGAGGTGATAAATCGTCAATTTTTGTGATCTTTGACTGGTGTGACTATCTGCAGTGAAAGTCAATGTTATCCTACAAGACAGTACGAAGTTTGAAAGGCTTGGCAAAAATCCGATCGAGAAACGGAAAAATGATCTGAATAAACTGATTGAATCACTCATCGCTGAAAATGGCGGCATAAAGCTTCAGAAAATCATTGGCGACTACAATCCAGATTACCTCTGTGGAAAACCTAGAGACCAACAAGGTTGGCCCCCTATTTAGACGAATCATATCAGAGATGCCAACGCTTGCATATGAAATCGCTAAACAACTTAATTATATTATGCATCCATATACACCAAACACTGATTCATTAAAACCTGCTGATGAACTTGTAGCTATCATTTCGGTGAAAGAACGGCATGACATTTTGGTTTCCCCTGATGCCTGGTCCTTGTCCACAAACGAACCAGTTGACAGAACAATTGAAAGTATTATAAGGAACGTGTACTAGCATACCTGAATCGAACCACCTAGAGTTCTCCGGAACGTACTGAAAACAAATAGGTCTCTACAAAAGGAGCACCGTTCTGCTGTCCTGCAGGAACCTTTATCGTCAACTTGACGGCGTGGCCATGGGGTCGCCACTAGGGGTGCTCTTCACCAAGAACTACATGGTCCACTTTGAGAAAATTATCATCGATAGTATGGAATCCAAGGCATTCATGCATGTCATATACGTTGATGACATATTCGTTGACATTCGAGGTGAATCCGACCTTTTATTGCTGAAAAGCAAGCTTGAAACGAATTTCGCTCCGACGTTCTCTACCGACCTGGCCATCAACAACGCAATCCCACTTTTTAGTCAAATTCCATGTTTCAGGTGGATCATTTATGATAAAAAGTGCTCCGTAATCCCACGGATTCAGGACAGTATCTGAACGGAGCCAGCGAGTGTCCCGATCCGTACAATGAGAGTGTCTGAACGGAGCCAGCGAGTGTCCCGATCGGTACAAGGACAGTGTCTGAACGGAGCCAGCGAGTGTCCCGATCGGTACAATGAGAGTGTCTGAACTGAGCCAGCGAGTGTCCCGATCGGTACAAGGACAGCGTCTGAATGGAGCCAGTGAGTGTCCCGATCGGTACAAGGACAGTGTCTGAACGGAGCCAGCGAGTGTCCCGATCGGTACAAGGACAGTGTCTGAACGGAGCCAGCGAGTGTCCCGATCGGTACAATGAGAGTGTCTGAACTGAGCCAGCGAGTGTCCCGATCGGTACAAGGACAGTGTCTGAACGGAGCCAGCGAGTGTCCCGATCCGTACAAGGACAGTGTCTGAACTGAGCCAGCGAGTGTCCCGATCGGTACAAAGACAGTGTCTGAACGGAGCCAGCGAGTGTCCCGATCCGTACAATGAGAGTGTCTGAACGGAGCCAGCGAGTGCTCATATCGGTGCAAGGAGGGTGTCGTCCGAGCATTCGGGCATACGGCGCTAAAGCGTTGTTCGACATGGCCACTCCTCCATCAGGAGCTGAGCAGAATAAGACAGATACTCATGAACAACAACTACAAACTGTGTGACAGTGACGACCAGATTGGACGACAACTGCTCAGACGTATATAGTCACGGCCAAAACAAAGCACAGAAAATGCATAGGAAAAGACAATACGAGTGTTCTTTCAAGGGCAAATGCCAACCGTATATAAAGCAGATGAAAAAGCTTTACGTAGCATCGCATCCAAAACTGCATTCCATCTCGACCTCAAGACCACAAATATCACCATCGACTACAGAAGTTCACACGTCTCTGGAATCTTCGTGACAAACAACTTGTGCAAGACAATATCCCACTCGAAACCGCCAATGCAGTAGATGAGTTTCGCCCTATCGGAGACTGCACGCGCCGCCAAATATCGTTCTACATTGGCCACGCACCTACTATCCTCTCGAGACGCGTAACGATGCACATACAAGGCGGGGCACCACAACAACATGAACAACAACATGCACAACAACATGCACCCAACCACTGCAACACTCGACTGACGCCAGCCATGATGGACGAAAATACTTTCATTCTAGCCCAGTGCCAAACCCCAACGAAATCGCGTGACTCAGAAGCGGTTCTGAGCAGAAAGCAGGACACCAAAATAAATCGGCAAGTGAACACCAGGATTATCCATCAATGACGCAGATGCATGCAAAACATGCTGTAGCGTTCAATGGACATGCCATCAAGGGAATCTGCGCACTAATTATACCGCTATATGTACACACACACGCGTATATATATATATATATATATATATATATATATATATATATATATATATATATATATATATATATATATATATATATATATATATATATATATATATATATATATATATATATATATATATATATATATATATATATATATATATATAGTATATATATATATATATATATATATATATATAGATAAGTTGTTGTGATGGCGGATGCCCTACCTACCATATTGGAGAATACGCGTTATTTAATTTTCACTGATGCGTCGTATATACCGTGACTTTCCATTGAAAATCACGCCATTCGGAAGTAGGAAGATTTCATTTTAGTTAGCGCCAGCTTTAGTGGCGGTGGTTTCTACTGGCTGTATTCGGTCTGCGTGTCTCGGAAACGGTTCTCATCAGAAAGCGGGACACCAACATAAATCGACAAATGAACATCACAACTATCCATCTATGATGAAGATGCATGCAAAATATGCTGTAGCATTCAATGGGCATGTCATCAAGAGAACCTGCGCATATATATCGTGGGTGGTCCAAGCTACGATGGCCATTTGAACTGCCATATATTCATTTGCAATCGATTTTGATGAAGGTGTAAAGTAATGTAAAGTTGACCCAACATAACATGCTCGGTAATCAATCAATCAATCATATATTGAGGTCTCCATAGTCCAGGCAATGTAGAAACAAGGCATGTACGTCATGGCTGTTCAGCCCTCTCGTCAAATCACAGTTGAAAATATAAGATAAAATGCCTACTGACCGTCTCCTGATTTAAAATCTAACAATAATAAAGCACATTTGAGATGAGCGTATGCAGCACTATATCACGGGTGGCCAGCATCCTTCCTCAACTTCTCATTCCATGCCGCGATTGCCCTGTATGGGAAGTTGTGTCTGGCGAATTCAGTCCTAATCCTAGGTAGCTCGAGCATATCTGCGTATGTACCTCGTGTCCGCCTACTGGAGACTTCGTTACGACGGGTGAGACACTCTGCCAAGCTAGGAGGGACGGATGTAGACAAGAGCCTCTCGACCATGGCCACATCCCGCTCTTCGACCATACTCTCGACCCTCGGCCATCCCAGCGCCTCAAGGGTGGGCGTGATGTGTTCTCGTGTGTGCTGGCCGGAAACGATACGAGCGCCGAAATTTATGATCTTTTGAATTCTGTATTTCTGCGATTTGTTACAACCTCCCCAAACTGTCAAACAATACTGAAGGTGTGGGAAAACGAGAGCCTGAACAAGAAGTTTCTTTGTCTCACGCGGAATTTTGTGACGTAATTTTGAAATCCCGACGAGAACAAAATAACACCGCCGAGTGACCTGCGACACTTGCTTTTCCCATGTAAGAGCCGAATCCACGAATACCCCTAGAATCTTAGCGTGAGGCGAAGCCTCAATTTTGTTGTTTCCGAACTGGATGCTGAACGGAGCTGACTTTTTGCGCAGGGGTTTAATGATCAAGAGCTCAGTTTTGCTTGGGTTAATTTTGAGTCGGCTCTGAGTGAACCAATTTTGGGCGACACTGAGTGTGTCTTCGACACGCTGTATAAGCCTGGAAATATCCGAATCAGAGTCAAAAAATTGAATGTCATCTGCATAAGAAACTTGCTTACCACAATTTAGATGTGAGACCAGATCATTAGTGAAAATCAAAAATAATCTTGGTCCCAGCTGGGACCCCTGGACGACGCCGTGCGTCATCGGCAGGGGTCCAGCGGAACTGTCCTTAATTCTTTGGGTACGGTCACTCAGCCAGTCCCTGAACCAGTGGTCACTGATCCCGTACCAACCGAGTTTGTCCAGAAGACGGTCATGCTCCACCGAGTCAAAGGCACGGGACGTATCAGCGGTCTACAAGACGGAAATCTGACCACGATCGCGGTTTGACGTCAAGTACGACATTGTCTCCAACATAGCGGTTTCGGTTGTAACCGCCTATCGGTTGTAATATATGCAGGAGTAGATTGTCTCTATTTTTAGCCTCAAGCAACTTAATTTGGGCTTTAGATACATATCATACTCCACACTGCACACAAATTAGGATTTGCACTTTGATTCCAAATGGTTTGTTCCGTTTCGTTACGGTAACATTCCACGTCGCAACAGTGACATTCTTCGTCGTAACAGTAGCATTCCTCGTCGTAACAGTAATATTCCTGGTCGCAACAGTAACATCCTTCGTCGTGACAGTAATAGCAGCCGTATTGTGTCATCGGTATCTCGATTTGTTCGTGCCAACATTATCTCCGGCTCCAGCTGCGTGCACTCCAATGACGCAATGCCAGTCAAATCATGTTGGCCAATGCAGTGACATGGGTCAGCTGGTCTGGGCCGATATCGGCGTCACGTCACAACATGGTGGTGGCTGTCGTCGTGTCGGACGGTTTCTCTGCGTCGCTTATGCCGCATGGCATGGCCAATGGCCTTCCGACATTGCTAATGGCACATGGGGCAGCCTTTCGGTGTCGTTATACTGCTGCCAGTTCGTCTGCGTCGTTATGGCCGCGTCTGACGACTTGTCTGCGTCGTTATCGTCACGTTGAGATGGTGTCGCAGGGTCGCCGGGGTGTCGGTGCCGCTATAAAGCCATCGAAATAAATACAGGACGATCATTTTGAAGTAGAAAAACATTTATATGTCATGTGAGCATAAGCAATGAAATAGTTTAACGTTTTCATGCTGCGTGGTATAGAAAACATCGGGACAATTCCTCTCTTACTCCAGTTTGATTGGCATCTCCATTCTTTCAGATTCCTATGGTCTTCTTCTCCTCAAATCCGTATCGGCGCCTTGAGCGCAATTGCTCATTCGCCAAGGAGCAGTCACTTAGATTGCCTTGATGCACGTCGAGCTGAAAATCCTCGTGAGGGGGTCTTCCGCCCTTCACTTCTTCCCCAACAATCCCGGAGATGTGCCAAAGTATAATGCATTCCACAGGCTGGTCCCCCCCCCCGAAAAAAACCGCGTGTGGTGCAATAAAGTCCACGGGAAGAAGGCAATGGCCTGGGCTGCCATCGTGGTATCCCAGTGTACTGGTTTGGAGAGTCCGTGGACGATGCAGCCTACTTGGAGATGTTGAAGACCGTGGTGTGGATAGCTGTACGGCATCAAGCAATTCGTCGCAGGTACTGGTTCCGACACGACTTTGGGGAACTTGTGGGCCTTCGGAGCAACTTTTTGCCCCCCAGTGAGATTTTCTATGGCAGCGGCGTGAAATTGTTGGGTCTAAGTGCAACTTTTTGGGCCCCGTCGTCATTTGTTTGGATCCCTAGCGCGAGTTTTAGTGACCTCGACACGTTTTTGGGGGCTTAACACACTTCGGCGGCTTTTGGCGCCACTGTTGGCGCTCCAGAGCGACTTTCCGTGTCCGGACAGTTTTTTGTTGCGCCGGCTTCATTTTTGGTTGTCCGATGAAACTTTTTGGGCCACGGTGCGACCTGTCCAGGCCCTAGTGTGAGTTTCAGGGGGTCATGACCGACCTTTTGTGGTCCCGTCGTGATTTTCATGAACCCGGCACGACTTTTTGGGCCACCAACGTAATTTTCAGGGCAAAGGTGCGAACTTTTGAGGCCAACAGCGTGATTTTCAGGGGTCCCGGCCCGTTCTTTTGGGCCCCAGCGTGATTTTCATGGGCCCGGCCCGACGTTTTGGCCCCAGCGTCATTTTCATGGGTCCCAGCGATACTTCCTGTCCCCCATCGTGATTTGTAGGGGCCAGACCCAACCTTTTGAGGTCCCAGCGCTGTTTTCTTGGATCCGGCGCGACGCTTCGGGGTCCAGCGGTATGTTCACTGTCACTAGTTCCCACGACGCGATTCTTAGGGGACCCGGAACGATTCTTGGGGCTCCCAATGTGATTTGCTGGGGCTTTGTCGTAATTTTTGTAGCCCCAGCGTCATCTTCAGGGGCACCGGCACGACATTTTGGGCCCCCAATATGATTTTTAGGGGCCCTGGTGCGATTTTTTTGGGGGCCCAGGTGGAGTTTTTTGGGAGACTGGTGTAATTTGTCCGAAGCCAGGCGCGATTCTTGGGGGCACCGCAACATCTGAGAGAGGAGGGGAACTGCCCTCAATGCCCCCTAGGTACGCCACGGGGTAAGGTTAGGTTAGGTTATTTTTTGTTTGCAATTTTACAATATTCTTCCTTATATATTACCCTACTCAACCTAACCTAACCTAACCTGGCCTGCTCTGTTGTTGAAGAAAAAGCAAACCAAAAATGGGAAAAAAACAAATAAAACCAAAAGTCTAGCCATTCGTTTATCCCAATCCCAACCAAAAGCCTAACATAATCAAATCTAGCCCATTCGTTTGCTTCATGGAGGTAAAATGCGTGTACAATTTTCATTCGAGATACCTCAAGCTACAATGATACCCTGACGAAAAGGTACGGTACATTTGTGCTTTAAGGTGCTTCAATAATTCTTGGACTTTATATTTACAATGGAATGTTTATGAATGTGACTAAAATGATGGAACGACTCATTTTCTGTGCAAACGCTTCCTCTTCAGTTTGTGAGGAAAATATGGGTTTGGGCTAAGTAGCCTAGCACAGAATGTAACGCTCAAAAAAATATAATACAAATTCAACATAGCCTATCTTAACATATACCTTTGGAGATCTCCCAGAACATATCTCCCTTTGGACCAACAAATGCCAAAAATAGAATTTGAAAAATTCAAACCATTCATTCTCTTCAATATCTCAAATTACAAAAAAAAAACATAACCCAACCTAATCTGGCCTAATATAACCGGTTTTTGGAAGAAAAGCAAGTTCCAAAAAGAAATAATAAATTTTAAAAACTAAAAATCCTAAACAAACCTAACCTAACCAAAACTTAACATATTTATTTGCTTTACGGAGACAAAATGTATGCAAAACTTGCCTTGTGAACACCTTTAAGCACAATAATACCCCAGGTAGGTACATACCTAGCTGAGACACCTTTGGACACAAGAAGCTGGTCTTCGGGCAATGGCCGCAGTATTTTGAACTGGGTTACGATACCTTGGCTTCTCTGGTATGTATCCAAACACAAATTACAAAATTTTACGCATAGTATGTGCATAACTAATACATTGACAACAAACCTTTGACCAAAATAAGAATCGTCGCGAAAAAATTGGCGCACCGGATCCGCTTACAAGATCTACGTTCAGAAGTACTACAGCCAGAAGGCCTACAGTCAGGGATGGGTCTAAGACAGGTTTATGGTCATAGGGACTACGGTGAGAAGGGCCATGACCAGAAAACCTAGGGTCAGAAGGATGACGGTCGGAAGGCCTGCGGTCAGTAGGTACTATGACTATAGGGGATACAGTCAGGACCACGGCCAGGACTGCTTCGCTCAGAGGGACCATGGCCTGCGGTCAGTACGTCTATGACTATAGGGGATACAGTCAGGACCACGGCCAGGACAGCTTCGCTCAGAGGGACCGTGGCCTGCGGTCAGTAGGTCTATGACTATAGGGGATACAGTCAGGACCATGGCCAGGACAGCTTCGCTCAGAGGGACCATGGCCTGCGGTCAGTAGGTCTATGACTATAGGGGATACAGTCAGGACCATGGCCAGGACAGCTTCGCTCAGAGGGACCATGGCCTGCGGTCAGTAGGTCTATGACTATAGGGGATGCAGTCAGGACCACGGCCAGGACAGCTTCGCTCAGAGGGACCGTGGCCTGCGGTCAGTAGGTCTATGACTATAGGGGCTACAGTCAGGACCACGGCCAGGACAGCTTCGCTCAGAGGGGCCATGGCCAGGAGGCCTGCGGTCAGTAGGTCTCTGGCCATCAGTGGGCGGACCGAAGGGGTGGGGACAAAGGGTACAACTGCCCCTTCCCACTTTGAGAGGACGTGGGGTCCCAAGAATCGCACCGGAGTTAGGAAAAATTGTGCCGGGCCCCTAAAAATCACGCTGTTGATTGTCCACGTCGTCACATGTGGGGGCAGCCTTTCCTGATCACCACCAAAAGCCGACCCCGTGACCGATAATAGCCCGCGGACTGTGGATTTAACCCGGAAAGTGTCCGACAGGCGGACTCCCCAAAGCTGAAGTCTCCTTATCCTTCGGGTGTCCGAATACAACAGTCAGTCTGACCTGTCCACCTGACTGCCCGGACCAGCGTGTCAGTCAGGTGGACAGTCTGACCTGTCCACCTGACTGCCCGGACCAGCGTGTCAGTCAGGTGGACAGTCTGACCTGACCAGCGTGGCAGTTGGCAGATGCATAACTCTCACCGGTATATTCTGCCCAGACTCCTTTGGGTGGATTCCACTGTTTGGACTCAAACGATTGCTTAAAGGTCGCCAAAGAGCAGTTAATTTGCAGCTTGTCGGCGGCTGGCAACATATTAAAGCTGATTTAAGGCACCGTATTCTGCCTCTAGCTTGCTTATGGTGGCAAACTAGTATTTCATGCGTGATTTATGATGTCAGGTTAGACGTAAATATGGACAGTTTAAAACATACATTTACGTTCAAATAAAGCTACGAGTATTCGGAATATCCAACATTCATTATCCATTCACTAGCATTCATTCGGCTAGATTGGATGCTAACTTCGCTTTATCGATATAGCCACCTTAGTTACAACACTCTTCAGCCTTTCGTGTAAAAGAAAGGTTTACCACTCTCTCACCACACTCTCAGTTTGTGTTACCAGTGCTGGAACCGCCGGCCCGAAATTCGCGACTTTAGTGCCAAGAATGTCATCCAACATAAATACATCATATAAACCGGGAATGTCACCCAACGGTACCCAAGGTAAATACGTTATATAGACCGGAAATGTCATCCAACGGTACCCAATATAAATACGTCATATAGACGCTGAATGTCACCCAACGGTACCCAACATGAAAACGTCATATAAACCGTATAGTTTGGGATGCAGGCAAGAGTGCACATTTTCGTCAATAGCATCCTTACGGAAATCACCTTGCCAGTATACCAAATCCCCAGCACACAACACCTCAGAACGAGCACCAGAGTTTAGTATATATAGTTTGTATGAATGCGTGGCCATAACCGAAATCAACATCTTCATGGTTAACGACTACCGTAGGTCCAGTGACACGGTACCTTGATATTTTATCTGGGACAAGTAGTTTGCTCGCAATCGGCAGCTTTGCACACCCCTAAACGCGGGAATTTTTACACCAAGGATCGCACCAAGCGCCGGGCGCAGGTGAGTTTAACCAGCAAATAAATGTGGCCTTACTTCGTCACCCCGGCGTCTGTCGGCGGGAGCGTCGTGATAAAATAGTCGACTCGTGAGCGAAAGGTCTGTAGTTCGAATTAATCGCCTGACGTTCACCTTTTACAATCTGGATCCACCTGGAGGGATCCGAATCCAGGAATGCAACTGGTGACGGGGGCCCGTGGAGAGGACCGGTGAAGGGGACCGGGGAGGAGGATCGGAGAATGAGTCCGAAAATTGTGCAAAAATAGAAAATAGTGCAAATTTGGGCGAAATCCACCCGGCCGTTTTGGCACAGCATGCACCAAAGTGGCACAGGCACACGCAACCAAACATTTCCCCATAGCATTGGAAAACCGACCGCCAATCATTAAATCTCCCATAGATATTTCTCGTGACATAATCACTCTAAAATCTATCTACGATTTTGCATAAATGCAGGTCTTTGTGACATCACTCCTTTCTTCCATAGAAATGTGAAGCATTTATTCGACCAAGAGGCAAGCATATATGGAATGTCACCATCGGATGAGACTGTTCAGCCACGAATAGAGTAAACACAAAATCATATGTATTCCTTTCATGGCTTCTCTGTATCTCAGACAGCAATTCTGAGAAAATCTGCTCTTAAATTTTCTGATCACTTTATGACTTCGATCCAAATTCTGTGGTTTTTCAGGAAGAGTGCCCATCTCAGGATTGTCATTTAGCCACTTTGCTTG
>JAOTOM010004602.1:272500-359223 GCA_034440615.1 Ashinkailepas kermadecensis
TATATATATATGTATATATATATATATATATATATATATATATATATATATATATATATATATATATATATATATATATATATATATATATATATATATATATATCTATATATGTATATATATATATATGTATATATATATTTATATATATATATATATATGCTTGTGTGTGTGTGTGTGTGTGTGTGTGTGTGTGTATGTGTGTGTGTTTGTGTGTACTAGTTAGAATAGAAAGACAAATTGTGAGAACACAGAGCAAGCATAGGATAACATTTCGGTTCACGCCTTCATCATCAGATCAACTCGCAGATCATATAGATGCCTGCATATATTTGACACTTCTCATGTTCTCAATGCAGATTGCAAGATGGAAGTCATACAGTGCTTTCCGGCGCTGACACTGAATTATCCAAATAGCTAAGTGGCCAATTAGAAACGCAATATAAAAAATGAAACAAAAACTACGACAGCTTTGTTTGCCTTATAATTTTTCACCATGTTCCACAATTAGTTCACCAGCAGCACTTGCAATCCTAAAACTACCAGGTCACAGCCAGAGCTGTAATATATGGAGTATTTAATTATCTGACTCTCTGGACAATAAATTGTATCCAAAATTGTATTTCGTGGTGTGAAATTACTGCACACTGTTTACGCACGCTGTATACGGAGGTACCCAATGTCAAGCGTGCAGCACTAGGTCGCAGGTCAAAGTCAAGTGCAGTCCAAATTAGAGCTGAAATAGCGTTAATTTCTACTCCTATTTGAACCATCTAAGCGTGAAGTGGGAGTGCTTAGCCGTAATTACATGCCGCGTGAGCAAGCGCCGTTCTTTGGTCATAAGACATGTATGGTAAAGGTCAAATGGATAATCTTGGTGGTGAATAGAATACACATGGCCTGCAATGGGAAGCCAGGCTATCCAATCGGTGTGCCATTCACCTGTGCTACAGGCATCTGCTATGCGTAGAGCTTTGCAGGTCTCACCTGATAAGATGTAGGGGAGGGGCAAAAAGGTCAAGGTCGGATCAAGCCAACCTTATCAAAAATGCATAGCTCGGAAACCAGTCGATCGATTTGAATGTACAAAACGGCATTCAATAGCTCTGGGACATGCCATTTTTTGAATACTGCAGTGATAATAATACTATATTCTTTGCTTACTGGATATGCATATCGTTACACAACATGCATATTCAGAAAATACATTGCATGCAAACAGCAAACAACAAAAATGCGTGACCCAACTCACATGAGACAGCACGTGTCAGACATTTACATCCGATCTGAGTAGTGGCGCACCCAGAATTATCTTAAGAGGGCCCGACCCGAAGATTCCAAGATGATGGATAACAATTTCGGTGCGCAAAGGGCGGGTTAAAAAAATGGTTTCGTGTGGTGCAAATCCCATCATTTCTTGTTCAGTCTAGTATAAATATTATTTTTAATTAGTGGGCCACCGTCCCCCCTCCCTGTCTCCGCCTCTGGACTTGAGTTGCTTGCATACACTTTACACATGAGAACAGCGGCTCTTGTAGTCTGGCTGGCCAATCAGCTCCGCTGTGCAGGCCGCGCAGCTAAGCCTCGAGCCGCCACTGCCACTGCTGACGCAACTAACACCACCACGGCTGATACCACTGACACCACTACACCACCACCACTGACACCACTGACACCACCACCACTGACACCACTGCCGCATCGCACCACACCGCAACACGGTTATCCCTCTGCCGCCCCCAAGCCGCGTGTGTGAGTGTGATCACTATCTTTCTACTGTAACAAGATACTATGGGGAAAAATTGGGTTTGATTTACGCACTGAATCATGCCGCATGGCGTCTTGCTTTGAAGCCTGAATGATTGCAGTCATTTGGGCCATTGGGATTTAAAATGCTACAGTTTAGACATCAGGCACCCAGGAGCATTTCAAAACACTTCCAATTTTGAAGAGAAATAGCTTGTGTGCACCTAACAGGGCATCATAATGTTAGGGTTTAAGACGGTTCTGTGCATTGGCCCACATGAATGTATGTGTTTGCTTCCTGAGCAAATACCACGACACTGACGTGCTTGGCTGCACTCCGTGAGTACCGCTATAGGATGCAATGTCGCTCCTGTAACCACTGGCCGCCGAGTGGCGCGGCCAGTGAACATTGGCCAGACACCCAGCTCTGCAGCCAATTCGAGCCTGAAGCTGTACAATAGACGTTGGGAGGGTATCGAGACCTGAGCATTACATCAGACGGCACCGATACCACGTCTCATTTGCGACGCACCTATCGCGGCGACGACCGCACCCGTCAGTCGTCGTCGTCGACAATGTGGCTTCGCCGGCGCGGCGTCGCCGGGAGTGGCGCGGCACGCTGGCTCGCGTGGAATTCGGCAGGCGCGGCCGGAGGCTGTGCTATTTGTCACCGGGAGAAATGTTGCCGTCCAGAAAACAATTACGTGACGTCAAAAGTGGCTTAATGTGACAGATAGTGTTGTCGGCCGTGCTGGGGCGGCGGCCGCCTCCGAGTCTGAGCCCCCGGCCGCCGCCGAGAGCAGCTCGGCCCCGGTGATGACGTGGCGCCGCGTGACTGACGACGTCTCGGTGACAGCTGATCTCCCTGAGCGCTCGCCGCTGTCCGGGGACGGGGCAGGGAGGGCGGCCGAGCTTCGGACGGCAGGCGCTCAATGCCAGGGCCGTCTGGCTGATGGCGATGGGAAGTGGAGGAGAGAAGGGGAGAGATGCATCCGAGACGGCCGGCTACCGGTTAAGTAAATATACGGAGGGTAACCGTGAAAGATTGGGAAAGAGAGGAAGTCTTTGCACGAGAGGAAGAAGCAAACGGTAAGGTAGAAGTGGGTTGTTGTTAAATCAAAGACGCATAAAGCCAATGGAAAGAGGAAAACAGACATCTGGATTTCACTTTCATCTAATTCGATCTGACCTTGGTTGGCTTAATTTTGAATTATTTCACCACCCGCCCACTGTATCATGCCCACCGAATTCAAGTTACCGGCTGACAGAGATCTAGAATTTGGCATTGGGGTAGATCTCAATCAGAGGCACAGCCAAGGGGCAGACATGGGCCCCAAGGGACAGACATGGGCCCCAAGGGGCAGACATGGCCCCCAAGGGGCAGACATGGACCCTCAAGGGGCGGGCGTGGGCCCCCAAGGGGCGATGGCGTGTCCCGTAGCAGAAACAAATACGCTTGGTCAAGCAAGACATTTAGCATTTGCACCCCGGCAAACCAGAACTTGTCCACGCGCTTCGAGTGCCGAAAGCAGCCTTGATGAAATCAGGTTGTGATTGGGTTGGGCTCCCGCTACGAAAATCCTGGCTTAGCCCCTGATCTCAATACGCTAAGGTGTGATCTTTAATTGCACGGCATATACCCCATAAACACATCAATCCTGTTTCGCCATGAACGAATGTGTTGATGGCGGGAAGGGACGTAGTGGTAATTTGATCTCCCTTTCATCTTGTGTTCACCATGTGTAGCTATGCAAGTACCTATTTACTGCAAGCAGACCCAAATATGTCGATTTGTCACAAGAAGTCTAAGATACTTATATTCGTGGTGTAATGCAGGGAAGAGTCGGGTGATGCCTCCTCAGCGCAGCATCACGCTCTGGGCTTCCGTCAAGAAGGAAATGGGCATTTTCGGCCGATTAGCAATAACTCTACCGGGACTCGTTTGCCGCATCGTCGCTAACATATTGTTCCATGTTTCTACGGTCTGCTACTTCCATTCCTTCAGCATCAGACAAATCAGCAACAAATCTCTGATGCCATGTGTTGTCAGTTTTTCAATCGACTTATCGACTTTTAACCATGGGCAAATAGATCTTGAAAACAGGCATTTCAGGCACTATATATTTTCAAAACACCATCTCCCAGGTAGCTTTTACCCCAAGTTCCAAGAGATGATGGCGACATTCTAAATACGGCACCTATCTTCCCATCCTTTCTTACAGCAGCCTTTAAGCACCATATTTCTAACAGACTCAGACCTTTGCTCTTTCTCCAGAGTTCCAAGATATCGCACGTATCATCGGCTTGTGGTTTGCCGACTGTCTGAAACGTTTCGAACTTGCAGCAACATACGCTCAACATTATCTCGTGCTCCGGAAGTAGCGATGGTGAGTGCCTCATGAGTATCTCGATACATTGAACTCCGACGTTTCCACAGAGTGAAAAGTGGCGTGTGAGGGAGGGTTTTCTCTCACCTTCTCAATAGCTTCCAGGGAGACGCTGTGCCCATCAGCGGTCCGTGCTCGCCTTGTCGACGATCCGGATACAACAAAATCTGCGCCACATCAGCACCGCCTCAAGACATGCAGAGCCAGCGTGATAACAGCATTACCAGACATCTTCAGGCAGTGCAACCCTGATGAGTTCGTGATCCTCCAAAATTCGCCGAGAAGCATGCAGAGCAACATCTTTTTCCTGTGAAATAGATGGTCCTGGCACTGACACCCAATCCACTACCACCCAATCTCCAAACTCAACATTTCCCGGGCCCTTTTATGCACCATTTTGGGTTACGGCCAGCATCGGTGCCAAGGCAACACTCAATGATTGGCTTTTTATACAGCATATGTTCAAATATCTGTTCTCCATTCGGAGATTTCTGAGGCGGTACTAAACAAGATGTTCCATCACAGCTGGTATCACACACCCATGAAATGACACCATTCACGCCCTCCAGCCACCATCCGGCAGCAACAAACAGCCTGAAAGTCAGATTGCAGAATACATTCCAAAAGAAAAGCAGCACCAGGTTGCTTCCGGGTGACTCAGCAGATCCCACTTCCAGTCAATCTTCATACGCCAAGAGACCTAATAAGTGAGGTGATAATGCCAGCTTCTCACTTTTGTTCGGCCTTCCTCAAGGTGACAATAGGTGGCTTCACAAGCCTGCCGAGGGATGTAAAAACGGCCCGCGTTTCGGGAAGCAAAATACTTCGCTAGAACTGTGGAAGTTGTTGACGGCGCTGCGGAGCGCGAGTCTAAGCTGATGACGGTATATGCAGCGACCATGACTGAAGATGGGTCCGCAACGCGGAGCATTGCTGCAGATTGTTGAAGAGCGTCGACATGCTTACCGAGACATTCGTAAAGTGATTACCGAGACATTCATAAAGTGATTACCGAAACATTCGTAAAGTGATTACCGAAACATTCGTAAAGTGATTACCGAGACATTCGTAAAGTGATTACCGAGACATTCGTAAAGTGATTACCGAGACATTCGTAAAGTGATTACCGAGACATTCGTAAAGTGATTACCGAGACATTCGTACAGTGATTACCGAGACATTCGTAAAGTGATTACCGAGACATTCGTAAAGTGATTCTGCGTTAAAAGTGGCGGCGTCTGCCTGACTTCAGATATACAACATATTGTCTCCCTGTAATAAACTAGTCAGCACTTCGTTTTTTACTTTATGGAGCGAAAAGACAATTCGCAATATTGTCATCACAAAGTTCGCAATTTCATGAAAGCGTTAATTCCATCAAAAGCTACGTCAATCAAAGCAACACAGACTTGTGTTCGATTCCTATTCATCATGATAGGCCATTGGAGCTTTCAACGCATCTATGGTGTACTTAGTCAAGGGCTACCCTTAGCGTGTTGTGAAAATGGTAACAATCTACATCAAATATATCACGGCATAGCATTTTGAATCCACCCGAACCAAGTGAGTGCCGAGACTTTCGCTTTTTGTACTTTCAGAGACAGTTGAAAAGACCAGTTAACCTAGTTATGCATTGATAATGTTAAGTTAGGGAAGGACAAGAAAGATCAAAATATGTTCACCAATATCTGAAGTTCGTTCCACATTCTGAAAAACAGTAATCCTGAACATTAAAGTCCGATATATTTTATCATACAATCAACTAAACTCACGGTATCACACAGATACCTAAGCTAACTAGTGAAGATAATGTTGCGGAGAGCTGTACTGAGCATTGCTTGGAACAGGGTTCCAGAAGCTTTACCCCCAGAAGTTTCCACCCATGGCATCTACGAAAATACATATATCGAAATATACAGTGAACAGGACGCACAGCGAACACAATACCACAACTACCTTCAAATAATAAAAACCATCCATTGTACCCTTAACCAATGAATAACTATATTAAAGCATATTATTATCAATTATCAATGCCAGTTCCCACGGCGTGCTCAAACTACTGATGGGTCGGCCAATCAACAGTGGGGTAGCTTAAACTACTGATGGGTCGGCCAATCAACAGTGGGGTAGCTTAAACTACTGATGGGTCGGCCAATCAACAGTGGGGTATGCTTAAAATTCGCCTAGAGACGTCGAGTTCACGGAAGGGCAAATCGCTCACCAAAGTATATTATGAAATGCTATCCGCCAGACTTACGCTCTATTCAGGTGCTGTTTCCAAAGCGTAAATCTGGAGGCATCCACCGGACGGTGTCCCATATACTGGAACCCATTGCCACTGTATATATTGATTACGTCTGTGACTGTCACGCTGATGGTAGTCGAAGTTGTGGCCTTACACATTCAGATTAATTTTGATGCGGGGTGGTGCTCCGCTGCATAGGCAAGACAAAAGGCACAGCAGTGGTGGTGGGCAGGGATTTCACGGTGTCTGTGGAGAAAGACGTCTACCCTGGTCACAGGCCATATCCAAATCCAATCGAAAATATCTGATCCACCATACATCAGAAATTCGACAAGATAACGCCTGATTCGAGTAGCCTGTGGGGAATCTGGATATGGTGTGGTCGAGAATAGTACATGGGTGCTAGAGAACTTGGTGGCAGTAGTACGACATTAATACAGTAATGCAGTAATACGGCAGCCCATACACGGAAGCAGTGATCCGAATGGTGTCTATGTTGCCAATTACAGTCCGAAAATCGCCATTCGTTTCTAGATGTACTTACATAACACAGCTGCATTACAGCCTGGACATGTACGACATATCTATACACTGTAAACCATATTTACCACCCATGGCTTAATAAACCATGCACACGCTAGTGGCATGGCATGCTTCAGGTTACTTTACAATGCAACGGTTCGTTTAATTATGACAGACGTGTTGTTGTTGAGCATTACACGGCCTGCACAAGTACACTGGCATAGTTAATTAATTATATCCGAAGCTATGCCACGTAAATGAGCAAGGCATACATTCATCTAAAGAACAAATTCCTGCCAAGTGGTTTAGCCAGCACCTTCATTGTGCTGATAAGGTCACATGCCAAAAGGCTAGGGTGCTCCTTGCAAGGATTAATGGACCATTGTGGAACAAGCTTCTTACTTGAGTGATCAGTTCAGCTTTTAAGCTCTCACATGCCGGACGCACGTCAAGTAACCACCGAGTGATTCATTGACAAGCTACAAGCCACACATTCGTTTTCGACTCGTTTCGAAAATAGTGTGATGAACTTTCCAGCCCGCCATCTTTGATTCAGCTTCAGAGTGAGGTATGAGAGACTGCCAGTGCGAACCACAATGGTAAGCAGGGGTGTTGTTTTATATACTTTTGAGGCTGCAAGTGCCTCCTCAATGTTGGCTTTGCCCTCCCGAAATAATTTCAACCTTTAACATGGGACCCTATGGAGTGTGCCCCCCCCTCCCCCCGCCCCCAACCTATCCATTTGTATTTCCTGCCCATTGCCTGCATGCATTTTGCTTCTCCAATAATTTTCAGAGATCAACACCGTGATGGTATTACACTTTGAACTGCAAGTGATGAGTGTTGGTGGAGCATGACATGAGATCTATTCAGCATCATGAAGCAACTGATACAGAATTAGCACAATTGCCCAACATTTGAAAATTTGGATGAAAAATGGCACCAAGAAGAAATTAATGCCTACCCATTCTACTTGAAGCTCAATTATGCACTCTCAGCTGTGATATACACATCCAATTTGTGATCCTTTCTTAGGGACAAAATAAAATCCATATATTTGGCAAATGAGCATTCTATTGTATTTTAACCAGCCTAGAGTCCCAACATCCTTCTATTCAATGTCATGGGTTTATTGTCCCATATGGATTTTTTTTGGTCAGTTTTATGCCACACTCCAGCATAAGTATAATTTTGGAACACTGTAGCAAAGCCTTGCCTGTCATGTGCCTCCACAGCAAGATATTTGGTATTATTATGCTTTAAGGGCTTCACGAGACAAGTTTACACATTTTTCTTCCCTAATGCAAAGAAAAGGGTTAGGCTTGGTTAGGATAGGTAAGGTTAGTTAGGTTTTTATCGAAATCTTTGCAATTTTTGTTTTGTTAAACAAGAATGTGATTGTCCATCAAAAACAAGTTTGGCTAGGTTACATAAGGTTAGGTTTTTAATTTGGAAAATGTTCTTAAAATAAAATTTGTTTAAATGTTTCCAGTTTTGTTTATTACATGGGAGGTTAGGCTCGGTTAGGTTAGTTAGGTGATGCTGCTTTTCTTTTTTGCATCATTTTTTACTACTGAAAGCCACCTTTTTGGTATTATTTTCCTTTCCAACTGAAAAGTGGGTATTTGCAGGGGAGCATAAGTGGTCACATCATGTTAAGCACATTCGTAAACATTGCACTGGAAAATAATTCCAGGAATTCAAAAATTACCTATAACACAAATTTACTCACATCTATAATAGCTTGGTGGGCTATATTCATGTTTCACTGCACAGGAAAATAAAATTAAATATAGCATGCCATTGAGAAAAGCATTCCACTGCATAAAGTGACTTGGTATCAAATGTGCATTCACCATTTAAAGGACCCTGGTGTTGGACAACACTGGCCCAGATGATTGATCTCGTATTCCTTATTGGAAGTTAAAGATGCACAATCGTGATTTGCAACAGCTGCATAATCTTATCTTGAAACAAGGTGAAAGTCAGTTCTGTCTTGGATATTTGAAATGTGGGCCCACTTGCCACACCAGGATGGTTGTGGTGCCAGAGGCCAGATACATTACCTGATGCCAGAGGTATTACTTAGATTTGGCACTGCAGATGTTCACAACTCTATAAATAGATCCCATAGGACTTGAGGTATGTCTAGTATTTTAATGCATCCAAAACATTAGGGGGTATCGGGGGGGGAGGGTTGTATGAGAAGAGGGGTATCCGAACACGTAAGACATTCAGTGAATGGCTGTACCGTTTCCTTAGTATGACCTAACCAGTAATTATACGGAGTTTACAGAATGCAAAAATGAACGATCTATCCATATTTAACAGTTTATTTTGATGCAAATGTTGTAAACGTTCACAAAGAGCAACTTTAAAACAGACAATTATTTCGTAGTGATGTTTTGTATTCCCAACACGAAAATGTGGACGTGCTGGATTACAAACACTAAGTGTTCTGTTTCCCGAACGCTTGATGCATGTTGTATATCCCCATGTACAACATGCATTCATGCATATTGTACATGGGGATATACGACATGTGCATGTAACACTTGAATGCATGTTGTATGTATAATACATGTTGTGCATGTTGTATATGTTGTAGGCGTGTACCCGAGCGTTCCAGGAAGGGCCTACCCGGCTGGATGGGCGTCACCTTTCCATGGGAGGAAGTGCATGCCTCCAGTGCCCCCTCCCCCTCTGTATCGACCCTGTTATATTCACGAGCAACGCCCCGCAAAGCCTCTGGCACGCTGGGACTGCCCGTCTCCGCGCGAGAACACGGCGACGATGATCGGTGAAGGCGGCACCGTCTGCAGCGAACGATGGGCGCAAGCATTCCGACATCGCTGCTCAAGTCATCCACCAACACACAAATGCTAAGCAACACGAACACTAACTAGTAACTAACACTAAGCAGACACAGCATCAGCACATGCCTCACACACGATGTCTGCGACGGCTTCTTCATCATCACCATTGTCGTCCAGCAGGTGGACATAGAATTGTGCTTTTCATCAATGTAGCATGAAGTCTGAATGAATTCTGAAAGTTTGAAAGTCGGAAGTCTGAAAGTCGGAAGTCTGAAAGTCGGAAGTCCGAAAGTCGGAAGTCTGAAAGTAGGAAGTCTGAAAGTCGGAAGTCTGAAAGTCCGAAGTCTGAAAGTCGGAAGTCTGAAAGTCGGAAGTCTGAAAGTCGGAAGTCTGAAAGTCGGAAGTCTGAAAGTTGGAAGTCTGAAAGTCGGAAGTCTGAAAGTCGGAAGTCTGAAAGTCGGAAGTCTGAAAGTCGGAAGTCTGAAAGTCGGAAGTCTGAAAGTCGGAAGTCTGAAAGTCGGAAGTCGGAAAGTCGGAAGTCGGAAAGTCGGAAGCCTGAAAGTCGGAAGTCTGAATGTCTGAAGTCCAAAAGTCTGAATGTCTGAAGTCAAAAAGTCTGAAGTCTGAAAGTATGAAGTATGAATGCAGCTCTGAAATGTGGGCTATGCTTACTAACGGTGGCGCAACTTGGCTATTCTGAAGGGAGGGGGGGGGACGACCCAGAACAAAATGTTAGTAGAGATCTCTTTCGGCGCACTTGGCGCTCCGAAAACTTTGGGTTTTAGGTGGCGAAATTCTAAGAATGCATTGTTTCAACTAGCGAATTTTTGGTTGCTAGGGGGGAGACAGCCCCCACCACTTGGCTGCGCCTTGCTTACTAAGTCTGTGCTAATTTACTAATGTATGCCTAGTTGCACTACAAGTACCGACTTCAGCAACGAATAGAATGCTAGTATAGAAACCTCATTTAACTTAGTGAATAAACTTCCAAGCTAGTTTTTGGCTAATATCTCATATGTTTAGTAACTAGGACCTTGGTAAGCTGACAAATTAATCTTGGTTTTCCTACACACTGACTAGTTATATATTAGTTAACTAATCAGGAAAAGGCTCGTTAAATAACAAGTAGCAGTAGGAAAAACAAGCAGCTAGTAGAAACCCTAAGCTTGGGTAAGCTTAGAGTATCTACCCAAGCTTGGGTAAGCTTGGGTAAGCTGCAACCCGGGGGTGGGTTGCAGAACGAAGCACAGCCTATGCAAATATGTGTTGACTAGGTACAAGCTAGGGATTAGTCGATTTTGTTTACAGTGTAGATGTTGCACCCTACCAACTTGATTTCTGTTTGTTACAGCAAGGAAAAGCTCCCCCTCCCCCAGTAATCAGACAGCTAACCGCTTCAATCATGGATGTTTCGAGAGAAGCTTAAAAGCATCACTGAAGTAGCGAGTAATCGCCGAGCGAAAATGCGAATGACCCGTGATCGTTACTGTTATGGATGCTTTAACCAAATTATATATATATATATATATATATATATATATATATATATATATATATATATATATATATATATATATATATATATATATATATACTACAGCGGGTGCTTTAAGCGCGGAAAAAAATTGCTTCTGTTTAACAAGGCAAATACAGAGCTGTGGGAGAGCATCACTGGATGATGGCAGCAACACTACCATTTGAAGTGTCCGTTGTTAGTGCTGGGAAAATTGTATGCACATAAGCCAAGCTTCCAGATGTCGACAATTTACCAATGTTCTTCCCGCACTTCATATATGGTATCGCAAATATCAGCATTCGGCAATTTTAGCCACTTATTTCAAAGTGCTGGCTCTTGAAGGTCGGAGAGTACACACGGGGTGGGCTATGGAATGAACGATTCATGGTCATTGGGAGCACAACCTAGGTTACTTGTCCAGCCCAAAAGCATCGGATGCCACTGGAGGTGGGCGTGCAGAGATTGGTCAGTTGTAGTGGAGCGTCCGCTATGGAGGTGGGCGTGCAGAGATTGGTCAGTTGTAGTGGAGCGTCCGCTATGGAGGTGGGCGTGCAGAGATTGGTCAGTTGTAGTGGAGCGTCCGCTATGGAGGTGGGCGTGCAGAGATTGGTCAGTTGTAGTGGAGCGTCCGCTATGGAGGTGGGCGTGCAGAGATTGGTCAGTTGTAGTGGAGCGTCCGCTATGGAGGTGGGCGTGCAGAGATTGGTCAGTTGTAGTGGAGCGTCCGCTATGGAGGTGGGCGTGCAGAGATTGGTCAGTTGTAGTGGAGCGTCCGCTATGGAGGTGGGCGTGCAGAGATTGGTCAGTTGTAGTGGAGCGTCCGCTATGTCGTTCATAGTTCACTGCCTAGCTCTTCACATGCCTAGCTCGTCCGCTATGTCGCTCATAGTTCACTGCCTAGCTCTTCACATGCCTAGCTCGTCCGCTATGTCGCTCATAGTTCACTGCCTAGCTCTTCACATGCCTAGCTCGTCCGCTATGTCGCTCATAGTTCACTGCCTAGCTCTTCACATGCCTAGCTCGTCCGCTATGTCGCTCATAGTTCACTGCCTAGCTCTTCACATGCCTAGCTCGTCCGCTATGTCGCTCATAGTTCACTGCCTAGCTCTTCACATGCCTAGCTCGTCCGCTATGTCGCTCATAGTTCACTGCCTAGCTCTTATCATGCTTCATTGGACGCCCCATGTGATGTAATGAGAAACAACATGATCCTGCGTGATTGAAGTGACGATTTGTGGGGTGGGCTGTAGAACCTACTGAGGGAACAGAGCACCATTGCATTATATGATAGCCATACATCATAAATTAGGCTGATAAGCAGCAACAAGATACAATAAATGATTTTGATTATTTGAGGGTAGTTGTTGTATTGTGTTCGATGTGAGTCCTGTTCGCTGTCTATTTCGATATATGAAATTTCGTAGATGCCATGTGTGAAAACTTTTGGAGGCAGAGCTTCAGGAACCCTGTTCGAAGCAAGGTTACTATTAGGCTATGGCAGGGGCGCATCGAATAACTTTGATCGGGCTGGAGGATGTTCTGGAGGGGCGCCGTCTCTCCGAAGGGAGGACATCTTTCACTCATGAGGGGCACCATTGGCTGAAAAACTCGTTGAGGGTGAGGTGGGAGAGTTGACTCGAGCGTCCTGGTGGCCGCTAGTTCCAGTCGACGGGGCCCCACATCTCCATCGGGCGTCCTGGTGGCCGCCAGTTCCAGTCGACGGGCCCCACATCTCCATCGGGCGTCCTGGTGGCCGCCAGTTCCAGTCGACGGGGCGCCACATCTCCATCGGGCGTCCTGGTGGCCGCTAGTTCCAGTCGACGGGTCCCACATCTCCATCGGGCGTCCTGGTGGCCGCTAGTTCCAGTCGACTGGCCCCACATCTCCATCGGGCGTCCTGATGGCCGCCAGTTCCAGTCGACGGGGCGCCACATCTCCATCGGGCGTCCTGGTGGCCGCTAGTTCCAGTCGACGGGTCCCACATCTCCATCGGGCGTCCTGGTGGCCGCCAGTTCCAGTCGACGGGGCGCCACATCTCCATCGGGCGTCCCGGTGGCCGCTAGTTCCAGTCGACGGGACCCAACATCTCCATCGGGCGTCCTGGTGGCCGCCAGTTCCAGTCGATGGGGCGCCACATCTCCATCGGGCGTCCTGGTGGCCGCTAGTTCCAGTCGACGGGGCGCCACATCTCTATCGGGCGTCCTGGTGGCCGCTAGTTCCAGTCGACGGGCCCCACATCTCCATCGGGCGTCCTGGTGGCCGCCAGTTCCAGTCGACGGGGCGCCACATCTCCATCGGGCGTCCCGGTGGCCGCTAGTTTCAGTCGACGGGCGCCACATCTCCATCGGGGCAGGGCGGTGTATGTTTCCAGTCCTCTCCCCTGGATCCGCCTCTGACCTATGGCATGTACCAGATATTGTGGACTATCGGGCCTACGTGGATGAACCTATCAGTAGAGGCTGCTGACATTGAGTGCCGTGCGCCGCGCCCGAGCGAGGGTCGCGCGCCGGCGCTCCGCTACCCAGCCCAGCCTGCCGCCTGTGCCTCTCCTTGAGTGCCCTGCGTGTGCATGCGAAGAGCGAAGTGCCCCACGTCCGCTTCCTGTGACGATCAACGACCCCCGCCGGCGACGACCATCACGCGGTACCCGCCGCGAAGTTCAGGGGTACAGATTCAACTGGCAGAATCGTTCTCTGCCGCCCCTGGACCCCATGAGTGTGACCAGATTATCATCCTCCTGGACCGCATTATCATGTGTTGTCTGTGGCGCATCCCGGGTCATCGTGATCTGCTGAGATTGATCGTTCTGCTTGCCGTTGTGAACGCTCTGGTGCTCGTTGCCATGCCCTCTGTTCGCGTATCGTCAGCCCGCTCGCCTCGTTCGTCTCCTGACGCGCCGGGTGGCCTTGAACCTGGTCAGCGCCAGTCGCCTGCTGATCACGTGCCCGTGGGCTCTGGGTCAGCCGTCCCGAGCGGCAGCCAATCAGTGAGCTCTGTCGGCCGAGTACACCGGACAAGACGTGACAGGCGCGCACCTGGGGCGAGGCGCCGGGGGTGTAGGGGCGGCGCCCGGCGCCGGGCCACCAGTCAAGCCGCATCCGGATCTGCTCTTCTCATCGGGGCAATCAACTGTCAAGCATTGAAGCCCAAGCTACTGGAACTATCCGACCACTTACACCATCACTAGTATGACCTCATGGGCCTCTGTGAGACCTGGCTCAGCGTTTTCATCACCGACTGTCACTCAGAAGTGGGATTGTTTTCTCAGTGTATTTCTACCGATTTTTGACGCCCATGCCCCGGTCAGAGCCGTGACCATTCGCAATCCCAGCGACCCTCCCGTGACCGACCCCACCAAAGATCTAATATCTCGCTGTCGCGTGGCGTTGGCTGAACACGGTTACAGGTCACCAGAATATGTCGTCCTAAACAGAGCGGTACGATCCGCCATGCGCCGTGACACCCGCAATGACATTCAGCGGCGCATCCAGGAGGACGGGCGTCGATCGATGTGGCAGCGCATCAGATCCACCGTCAGTGGCGGGACGCCCGTCCGTAAGGTGCCCGATTCCACACCCGATGAACTGAACAATTATTTCGTTGGCATTGGTCCGCGTGTTGCGAGTGAGGTGAGAGAGTTAGGAGAGATGCCAGACCTAGCATGCCGTCTACCACGTGTTGGCGCCTGTGCGTTTTGTGTGGCACCTCTGACGCTGTCAGAGCTGAGGACCGTCATCCTGGGGATGAGTGGCTCGTCGGCTTGCGGCGAGGACGGGGTCAGCATACACATGGTACGCTTGTCCTTTGACGCGACCTGCACGGTGCTCCTGCATTTGGTCAACTTCAGCATTTCCTTTTCTGATGTTCTCGATCCTGGAAGCACTCCCTCGTTCATCCTATCTTTAAGTCGGGCGATCCTACCAGCCCTTCCAACTACCGTCCTATTTCCATAGTTCCTGTCATTGCCAAAATTGTGGAGTTCACCATTCACCAGCAGCTCTACAGTTACATGTCCCAAAACCACCTCCTGTCCTCAACCCAGCAAGGTTTCCATCCACGTCACTCGACAGAAACCGCGCTGACTTCCATGTCCGATCATATCCTATCCGCCAGTGATCGAGGTGAGTTATCCCTTCTTTGCCTGCTGGACTTGAGCAAATGCTTTGATGTGATTGATCACTCAAGGCTCTTGACTAAAATAAGTATCCACGGTATCGACACTTCTTGGTTCTCTGCATGCCTTTGCGATCATACCCAGAGTGTCAGCCTCACTGACAATCTGGGCAATCTCAAAAAGTCTACTCCGCTTCCCAACGGCATTGGTGTCTTTCAGGGATCTGCTCTCGGCCCGCTCCTCTACTGCATCTTCGCCAACGACCTCAGTCTGTTCGTTGAAGGTGCAGTGGTAGTCCAATTTGCGGACGACACCCACATTATGGTTAGTTGGAAGAAATCGGAATTTCGAAACATCGTCACGAGGATGGAATATGTTTTGGTCTCTCTTGACTCTTGGTTTCGTGCAAACGGTCTCAAAGTGAATGCCGAAAAGACTCAACTAATGCTGCTGGAAAGTCAGCAAAATTTGCACCCACCTCCGAAATTATCGTAAAATTTCGCGAACACGATCTAACTCCCATCTCGGAAGCTAAAAATATCGGATTAATCTTTGACAACCCTCTCAGCTGGGACTCCCACGTCTCCACCATCACAAGGCGCTGCTTCGGTACTTTGAGTGGTCTGTCGCATCTGAGGAGTTACCTGCCGCCCGCTGTCATCTCCGCTTTAGTCAATGCCTTGGTACTATCGCAGATCCGGTATTGTATTTCGGTGTGCGGAAATGGAAAGCAAAAGAATCTGTCTCGCATCCCAAATTATTAACTATGCAGCAAAAGTAATTTTCGGCCGCAAAAAAATTGATCATGTATCGGATCTGCTTGAGAAATTGGGCTGGCTGAGCACGCGGGACCTCATTCGCCCCTGGTCCCGCGTGCCCCTGGAACACGCTGACCTTGCTGCACAAGGTGCGTCGCCTGGGTGAACCAGAGTCACTAGCCTGTGAATTTGCTCTGGTATCACAGACACGTGACAGGACCACCAGGCAGGACAGCGATCTGCACGTGCCCAGATCGCGATCCGACATGGGCAAGCGACTTTTTGTAGTCGCGCGGCTAGACAATACAATGCCTTGCCGCCCGATCTGACGCGGCTACCCATCCCCCTGTTTGGACCGCACCTGAAACGTCACCTGCGTAGGAACCCGGACTGTGGAGGCACTTAGCGCCCATTTTATGTGTCTGCTTTTATGAGTGCTTGTAGACAATATTTGAATGTATGATACTTCTGTCGACCTCTTTTTATTTGTATGACGTGAGGCTGTAATAGCCACGAGTTAATTGTGGATGGCCTTAATGCATGTCTGTCTGTCTGTCTGACATATCTGTTGGAGACCATACCAGGAAAATAGGTGCAATTGTATAAGCTTCTGCACCTCCTTGCGAATTGGTAATTATCGACAGCAACCGAAATACCCTAGCCTTGAGGCTAATCCGGAGGAATATAGGATAGCTAGAAACAACGTTAGGAGGCATATTTGGGCATATATAAAACTCGCTGAAATTGAACTAACTCGGACTATTCGGCGAAACAAAATTATAAGAGGTCTTTGGCTTGTACACAATTCAGCATAAGAGCTGCTGTGGAGCCACGGGAGGTAGATGGGGAAATAGTGGTACAGGATTGTTATACAGCAGAGTCCCTAAGCAAGAAATTATACGTTTTTACTAAAGATAACTCAAGTACTTGTGACGACATTAAAGCTTATGCTATGCCAGGAGATAAGGTAGATGATCTTACGCTTACTACAGAAGCTGTGGAAAACCACTTGGAGAAATTTAAAACCGAATAAAGAGGCAAGACCTGATGACATATATGCTGGAATTTTAATTGGGTTTAATTTTAGCAGTTCTTCTAGGCCTGATTTTCAAGCGGTCCTTTGAGTAATTAGAAGTACCTGAATATTGGTGTGATGCAAATAATGGCGTTGATTTTCAAAAGGGGAAACAGAAACTGGGTGGGAAATTACAGACCCGTCAGGTCAACCTCATTAGATTGTAAGCGTTAAAAAAACTTGCTAAGGAGAACGTCCAGATTCACCTTGATCGGCATAACCTATAATCAGTGGACAAGGTGATTTAGAAAATGGGGAAAGGCTTATGGCATTAGATGTGTACTCACTCAAGTGTGAGAGATTAAAGGGTTATACGATAGAGATGGCTAAGATGGTAAAATGATTAGATAATGCCAATATGAATGATGCACGTGATGCTGAAGAGATTGCCATGTAAGCTCATTTGTGTAGATAGTTGCTTTAGAGCTCATGGAATATCACTGATTTGGGGGCTTCAGTCTCTTTTCCCTTCTGATAGTATCTTCCCTTGGTAGGCGTAACCCAGATGGCTCTTATTAAGCCTCTTATGAAACCAGCTTAAATTATTAATCATAGCCCTGCGACTCTTATTTGATCCGTACCTTCATTACTTTTTGGTCAAGAGGTCGCTTGATAATAAGCCTCCCATGTCAAGAAATTTGTCAGTATTAACTATGAATTGTAGGTGACAGAACCTGGTTGTGATGCTACACTATTCGGAAAACTAGCACTAGTGTCATGCTGTCAAATAGTAGGGGAGATCGGATCTAGTTGATACATGGGATGGCTGATACATCGTTTTTTTTTGCAAAGCGTATGAAGCCGGATGCCATGGCTACTACACGTGTTGCTACTGGCACCCTCTTCTCACGGCAAAAACAAGCTCAATTCCTTTGGACCCGCGGCGGCTGCGGGATGGTGACGATGTGGCACATTTTTTGGGAGCGAAAGCAAAATTGTAATGTCTGTGCTTCCCCTTATAGTCCAGGCATTTCGTGAAAAAAATGTGGTCAACCTCGGACAAATTGCAACAGAAAGTCTGTCAACTGTTTTATACCCAGAAATATGTCCTCTATGACATATCAAAAGTCTTAAGGAATCCTGGTGGTGGAAAGTGCCATGGCAGCCATTTTTCAAAATGGCCGCCATAAACCTTATATTTCCCAATATCTCCGCTTCTAAATAACATAGAGCTTTGATTTTAAGTGCTAAACATACATTTTCAGGGACAAGGAATCCAATGAAACACATTTCGATAAGCTAAACCTAGCCAAAAAGCGAAAATGGCAGCCATTTTTCAAAATGGCCGCCATAAAACAGATATTTTACTATATCTCCGCTTCTAAATAACATAGAGATTTGATTTTAAGTGCCTAAACATACATTTTCTGGGGCCAGGAATCCAATGAAACACAGTATTATCATTAGCTGTATTATCTGTATCATTATCATTTTCTGTATTTAACTGTATCTGTTTCATTGCAGAGTCACGTTGCTGATGAACAGAAGATGCCTGTTGACTGATGGTGGTGGTTGCTGGTGAACTGAACTGACGCCTCTAGACTGGTGGTGGTGGTGGTGGTAGCTGGCCGTGATAAACAGAAAATGCTTGCATACTAAGTACAACATAGAACTACATATAAGTGCAGGAACGTGGATCATACTGAATGATGGAGTGGGATCATACCCTATGTCCCATTTGCAAGAAACCGGCAGTGGGTGGGGAGAGACCACCAGCAACACTTGGTGTGAAGGGTAGCGACGCTATCAACAGGGCAAGCGCAGACAGAAAGGATGTGATCCAGACACTTCCTGGCCAACAGGTACATCAGGACTGTCGCAAGAAGTACTGTAATCCCCAGCAGATCGCCAAGGCAGTGAAGGAAAAAGAAGAAGGCCCTTCTACCCAATGTATACCTGTACTTCGATCTACGGAGAGAGAATTCAACTATCAGACGGACTGCCTTTTATGTGGAAAGGAAGTGAAGCTCGGGGGCAAGAGAAAGAGTACAGATCTACCATCATTCCCAGTGCGGACTGTTGAATTCAAGGACAATATCTTGGAATCATGTGACGAAAGGAAGGATGCCTGGGCAGAAACAGTCAAAGCCCGTGTCCTCCATATGCACGACCTTCATGCTGCAGATGCGGTGTACCACCAGGTCTGCAGTGTTAACTTCCGCACCAACAAGCAAATACCCACTGTCCATCAGACCGACAGAATGAAGGCAAAAAAACAAAAACTTGGTCGGCCCAAAGATGAAACACGAAGATGCATTTCTGAGATGCCCATTTCCTTGAGGAAAATGATGATGAGCAGATAACAATCAATGACCTAGTTAGCCTGATGGAAGAGAATCTCCATGGATCAGGGCTTCAAGCATATACCTACAAACACATGAAGATGAAGCTGGATGAACACTTTGGAGACAAAATCTTGCAAACAGAGGCCAATGGGAAGCCAAACGTGGCAACATTCCGGAGCACAGCGAAGGTGGTTCTCCAAGATTTCTATGGCCATGCACAGGCCGCTGATCCTGAAAAAGAGAAGATGAGAATAATCAAAACGGCAGCTAAACTGATCAGAGATAACATAAAAAGTGTCATGACATCACATGAGCTGTACCCTGACATGCTGTTGGAGGAGGAAAACGTCAATTTCCTGCCAGAAAGCCTAAGGCTACTGCTGGGAGTATTGTTTGTCGGGAAGAATGTGCGCATGAAGACGGCCTCAACTGGGCAAGCAGTTATGCAAGCAGCCCGACCTCAAGTTCTGCTGGCTCCACTGCAGATTGGACTGGGGATCCAAATGCACCATCACTTTGCATCACGTTTCTTGATTGATTCCCTCCACAAGCTTGGCTTCAGCTGCTCCTATCAGGAAGTTAAAAGGTTTGAACGGAATGCTGTGATGTCACATGGAACAGACATACCCGACTTCAGTTCGGAGTTTGTCCAGTATGCTGCAGACAATGTAGACCACAACATCCGTACCCTGGATGGTAACAATACCTTCCATGGCATGGGGATGATTGCTGCCATAACCCCAGCCACCAAGACCAGCAGACCTATCCTCAGGGCGCAGGTCACCTCCAGTGATATCTCCACGGTGGGACGAATTCCTATCCAGTACCACAAAGAAGAGAGCCGCGGTATGACAACACTGGCATACCAGAAGCTGGTCAACAAGAAGGCAAAGGATCCAACAGCAGACCTTGATCTCCTCTGGAAGACATCCATCATGTTCACCTCGTCAAGACCGGCATGGTCTGGACTGATGCAGCTAGTGCATCATGGTGACCACCCCGGGAAATCATCGGTGATGTTTCTCCCAATGATCGACATGAATCCCAGCGATGTCACGTGCATCTATTCCACACTGAAGTTCGTGTGTGAGCATGCTCGTCGCCATGGTGTTACGCCCATCATCACTTTTGACCAACCACTATGGTGGAAAGCCCTCATGATCATCGAGACTGAGCCCACAGGAAGTGTCTTGAATGAGATAGTCTTGCGCCTGGGGGGTTTTCACACAGAAATGAGTTTCTTGGGAAGCATCGGGCACCTCATGGCTGGATCAGGACTGCAGGAAGTCTTGGAGTTAATCTATGCAGACAACGCGGTGGTACACATGATGACAGGCAAGGCTATTGCACGAGCAGTACGAGGACATCTCCTTGTTGATGCAGCACTGAATGCCTTGATTTTGTGAGACGTACTTGGTGTGCCACTCCCTCAACCATCTGCAGAGCCACATGAAGTGGAGGAGACCAATGAGGCAACAGTGTCACCAGATGATGAGCCTACGACAGACGGAACTGGAAACACTGATCTTGATGAACTTGCTGCCCTCTACAAGAACCTGATGGAAGGTTCCGTGTCTGCAGAGGAGTTCTGCAAAGCTGATGTGTTAACCAGGATCAAGGAGCTCCTCAGGGCCAAAACCGAATCCTTGAAGTCCTCTAGGACTGCCACACTTTGGCTACAGTACATGGAGATGGTGGACATACTACGGAAGTTTGTCAGAGCAGAGCGCATCGGCAACAGAGCGTTGCACCTTGAAGCTGTGTCAGAAATGCTGCCATACCTGGCAGCCTCTGGGCACAACCTCTACACCAAATCAGCCCGCCTCTATGTGCAGCGGATGAGCAAGCTCAAGGATGAATATCCAGATGTGTACCAACGATTCGAAGAAGGGTTCCATGTTGTCAGAAGAAGTGATCGCCTATGGGCTGGTCTGTCTGTAGATCTCACCATCGAACAGGTCCTGATGAGGAGTATGAAGACCAGCGGTGGCCTGACGAGAGGGCGAGGCATGACAGCAACAGCGTCTCACATGGCTGTTCTCCATGCCTGCCTGTGCTGATGTCAACAATGCTATGCAGCAGCTCACAGGTGTCAACTACAACACTGGTGAACAAAACAAGGACATTACAAATGCTAGACAAGCACGTGACATGAAAGACACACATGCAGTTATCAGCTATCTGCAAGAGATAACACCCTTCAGCTCAGATCCGAGCTTGAGCAGCATCTCGACAGGGGTGCATGCAACCAGCACAGTCAATGTTGACTCAGCGAAAACTGTTGGAACAGCTATCCTGACCAACATGGATGGACAAACTGTTGCTGACTACACATTCAAGAGAAAAGATCAGGCCATCACCTTGGCTGCGAAATCGGCAGTAAAGATAGATGGTGAGGCAGTACAGGTGGATCCCCAGCTGCTTTTCCAGCGACTGACAATTGCTGCAAAAGCTACAAATGATCTGGAGTCTGTGTTGAAATATGAGCTGTGCAGTTACCCACCAGCTCTGTTTGATTCCACACTGCTGCTCCGACAGCCACAGAAGCCAGTGCTAGCAGATGCTATCTGGACACTCCTGACACACGATGCACCAGGAATCACAGGCCAAGTCCACTACGTGTTGGATGGTGGGGCACTAGTCCAGCGCATTCCATGGGCACGTGGCTCAACATACAAAGGTATCTGCACGCAATACACAGAGTATGTCACAAAGAAGTATGGACAGGCAACAGTCGTGTTTGATGGCTATGATGGTACATCAACAAAGGACACTACACACCAGAGACGTACGAGAGGGAATGCTGGAGCAACGGTGACGTTTGATGAAGATATGCAGGTCACAATGAAGAAGGAACAATTCCTGGCAAACAAGACAAACAAGCAGCGCTTCATCAACATGCTCAGCACCAAACTACGGGCACAGAACTGCCAGACACATCATGCTGCAGGTGACGCTGATCTCCTCATAGTGCAGAAGGCAGTGGAGTCTGCAGCCACCACTGATACTGTGCTGATCGGAGATGACACAGATCTGCTCATCCTGCTCATCTACCACACCAACCTCAAGTCATGTGACCTGTTCTTCCAACCCGAGCCAAAGAATAATGTGAAGAAACCGCGTGTCTGGAACATGAAGTCTGTCAAGCAGCAGTTAGGCCCCGATGTATCACAGCACATCTTCTTCATGCACGCTCTCCTGGGATGTGATACTACTTCCCGCGTGTATGGCATTGGCAAGGGAGCTTCCCTCAACAAATTCAAAACCAGTGCGCACTTCCGTGAACAAGCCAATGTGTTTGACAGACAGGCAGCGTCCACCGATGATGTTGTAGAAGCAGGAGAGAAAGCCCTGGCATGCCTGTACAATGGGAAGCCTGGAGAGTCACTCAACGTGGTGCGACATAAGCGGTTCTGCCAGAAGGTCGCCTCCAACACTTTTCATGTGCAACCCCAAAGTCTACCGCCCACATCAGCAGCAGCGAAACACCACAGCCTTCGTGTCTACCACCAGGTCCAGCAGTGGAAGGGCATTGCAGCTGATGAGCTACGGCCAGACGACTGGGGTTGGCGGGAAAGCAGTGGAGGACTCGTGCCCGTGCAGACGGACTTGCCACCAGCTCCGGAAGAGCTCCTCAAGATAATCCGCTGCAACTGCCAGACAGACTGCAGCAGTCTGAAGTGCACCTGCAAGAAGCACGACATAGAGTGTTCAGCTGCATGTGGCAACTGTAGAGGGTCGGCATGTACGAACTCAACACAAGTTACATGTGACAGTGATCACGATGACTAGACTTTTTGAGGAAGACTGATCAATGCTTCTGTACATGTATCGACTATGGTAGTCTGAGGCGATGTTCTGAGGCTATGGTAACTACATGCAGTATTATAATAATTATGACCTATACATGTACGTCGTCCATCAGAATATTGCTTTTTGGTCAGGTTTAGCTTATTTAAATGTGTGTCATTGGATTCCTGGCCCCAGAAAATATATGTTTAGCACTTAAAATAAAAGCTCTATGTTATTTAGAAGCGGAGATATTGGGAAACATAAGGTTTATGGCGGCCATTTTGAAAAATGGCTGCCATGGCACTTTCCACCACCAGGATTCCTTAAGAGTTTTGATATGTTATAGAGGACACATTTCTGGGTATGAAACAGTTGACAGACTTTCTGTTGCAATTTGTCCGAGGTCATATCAAATAATGCCTTGACTATTAACTTATAATTTGTCGCCGACTTGCTAACATTTTAGGCATCCGTTATCATTATCTTTTTTTCTCAGCTTTGCAACGCTGAAATGCTTTCATCGTTTGCTGCTGCGCTGTACTCGCAATGTTGCATGACATGTTGCAGCCTGCACCACAAAATCTGCGGGGTAAATTGATACAGCCTGCATTAACTTAACCAGCATGTATCAACATCAGTCTGTGTCAATGCTTTGTGAACTGGTAATGACATAAAATAACCACATAATTACCTATTTGTATTAAGGAGTTTGCTAAAAACTGTTCCAAGATAATCTTATTCAATATTTCTACGGACATTTCTCACCCGGCGGAAACGACTGAACGAAGGAAATGGTGCAGCTAAGGAACGAACGTTGGCGCATTTCACAAATGGTAGCCATGAGCTATTGTCAGCCAAGACTCAAACCAGCATTATTGCTGTAAGGGTGAATTATGAACATTTCTGATGGCATAAAATAATGTGACCCATAGATGATATACATATTTGATTTGACTTACATTTTACCAACTTACCCCATCGTCAATAACAACTTACCCCTATAGCGGGGTACGTTGATGAACCGGCAGTTGCGCGATGTTTTGCTCTCTGGTGGAAAGCCGAGATGATGGCTCGAAAAAAATGAATATCGGGTATGATACTAGAACGCTTAGGCTTGGCGTAGGTATAGCTATCCCCTCGCAACTCTTCCAAAGTGACGAGTTATCTTAAGTTTCGCTAGAATTGCATCAACTAGACCCGATCTCTCCTTCAGTCCAACATATGTGCAAATCAACAGTACCTTTCACCCATGGGGCTACTTTAGCTGAAGAGACCAACCCAGCCACGCAATAACTATATCGCAAATCAGCAGTACCTTTCACCCATGGGGCTACCTCAGCTGAAGAGACCAACCCAGACACGCAATACCTATATCAACCACTACCAACATACTCTAGTGGAAAATTACCACACATGAAGCACATAGTTCACCAGAAGTACTGGACAAATATAATCAGAGCAACGGGATCTTCATTCATGCCATAGCTCACCACAAATCCTTCAAGTTGCCATATAGATCATAAACTATTGTTAATACCAATGCTTCCGCTATCAATACCTCCTGACGTGCCAACAAAAACGCGCCGGGCTGCCACTGGTTAAATGATGTCACAGCAAGCATGGGCGCCGTTTCGACTTGGGATTGTAACTTTAACAAATCTCCGTCGAATTTCGCTATGAAGCTGCATAAAGTTTGGACTAATGTTGCAATTATGAAATGAAATGCAGTTACAAAGTTGTAATTTTTATATTTGAGTCATGCAAATAATGTTCGATGCATAGCTTATACCTGTGAGCAACACTTGGCAACTTGTGAATGCGGCACTCCTTGCATTGTCGTGAGTGGGCACTGCAGCCGGGGTGTCCAGCTGACAAAGCCTATTCGACGGTACAACATACCAGGGCAGGCGCGAGTTTCATACTGACATCTAGCATGAGACTTTAGAACCACTCTTCGTGCGACTTGCGCACAACCTCCTGGAGTGCGCATTGACCACAACTTTCTATAACGAATTGTGATGCCGGTAAATTGGTCTCACAGACATATTGCTGAATTTGCGATTTCCAGAGTGTTGGTGGATATGGCAGGGATATGACGGTCGGTTGTTGCCGCTAGCATGCGTAGTCGTGTTACGAATTCTTGTTTGCTGCCCATCAAAATTAAGATATCAAGCTAAAGAAGTTAGAGCTGCTAACCGAAGATGTCTGTAGTATGTTGCTCTGTAGTATGTTGCATGTGTCTGGTAGCACCCGAGACATCGTGCCCGGGCTGTCAAAGACCCATGAAGCATGTCCATATAGACCATTTGTTTCTGCGTTAGCACGCCACCATGAAACATACATGCATACATATATACAAACAAACAAACAAACAAGCAAACAAACACACACATATATCTATATATATGTATATATAAATATAAATATATATACATAAATAAATATATATATATATATATATATATATATATATATATATATATATATATATATATATATATATATATATATATATATATATATATATATATATATATATATATATATATATATATATATACAATGTACATCAGAGACACCACACCCATCATTAACGCACAAAACAAGACAAACACACACCTGGCTCTGTACGACAAATCTTTAGCTGTATAATGGTTTATCAAAAGTGAGCTTGAATGTAGTATGGTATTCTAACAATTTCGGAATTATAACCCATGAAGTGCCTAGAGACATAATGCTTGTGAAATGTGTGATAATTTGTGCTCGTGTATCTGCTTTGTGCTATCTGTGTGACCTGTGATTCGTTTAATTCCTTCTTGAAGATGATAATTGTTGATTGAAATGTCGAAAATACAACATAATGTAACGAATCACGTATTATATCGACGGATGTGTGACTTTTTAGCATCTTTCCCATGCCCATGTCTTCACAATTGCTTCCTTCGGTTGCAAAAGGTTACTTTTGCATAATATCTCCGACGAAGAACGAAAAGTCATCCGAAAACTAGAAGATGTGCATAAAAAGAAGATAAACGCAGACAACGCTGTCGTCTTTAGCAAGGTATGTATACGTGAAAACCTGCTTCCGAAATATTCCTATATATATATATATATATATATATATATATATATATATATATATATATATATAAATATATATATATATATATACGTATATATATATATATTTATATATATACATATCTATATATGTATATATATACATATATATATATATATATATATATATATATATATATATATATATATATATATATATATATATATATATATATATATTTATGTACATATAAATATATATATGTATATATATATATATATATATATATATATATATATATATATATATATATATGTGTGTGTGTGTGTGTGTGTGTGTGTGTGTGTGCAGAAGATGAATACAGTTACATGCTACAAGTCTAACAAAAACACACACACTATCCGAGGACTCGGCCTCGAAGATAAAACACACTGAACAAGTTGCTCGCCTCCAACTTATCCGATATAGATTGATGGGATGCTTAGGCTACAACGGCGCCTCGGACTGCTCTCTTTCGGGAACATCGAGTGTTTCCGATCGACTCACCTGGTGCCTTTCTGAAGTCGTACGGAGCGGCGCACATTTCCTCTTACCTACATTTACCAGGAGTGCATTTGTCATACGTACTCTCAGGCTTGTTCTCAGGCATATCTTTGCTTACGTGCATTTGCCATACTTATGTTTGTGCATATGTACATATGCTTACGTGCACTTGAAACCGTACCTTTGAAACACGTACATTTGAGACACGTACATTTGAAACACGTATATTTGAAACAAGTACATTCGAAACACGTACATTTGGAACACGTACATTTGAAACACATACAGTTGAAACCCGTACATTTGGTCACGCACAGTTGCTTATGTACATCTGTAATACGTACACTTGTATTTGGGTTACGCAAATTTGCATTTACATACATAACGTACCTTTGCGTTGATGTACATTTGCGCTTACGTACCGTTACACTTACGTACATTTGCCATACGTACGTATGTCCGTTAACGTACATTTGAAATGACGCACATTTGCTCGTAGTACTTTTCCATGTGCGTACATTTGTGCGTACGTGCATTTGTTCTGACATACCTTTTTCGCTTACGTACATTTGCGCTGACGTACTTTAGCGGTTACGTACATTTGCGCTGACGTACATTTGCGCATACGTACATTTGCGCTTGCGTACATTTGTGTTTAAGTAATTTTGCGCTTACGTACATTTGCGCTTAGGTACATTTGCTTTCGTACCTTTGCCATACGTACATTTGCTCCCAGGTACATCTGCCATACGTGTATTTGCCATGCCTACTTTTGCAGTTTCGTACAACTGCGCTTGCTTACATATGCCATACGTACTTTTGCGCATACGTACATTTGCTTACGTACATCTGCCAAACGTAGATTTGTCCTTGCGTATATTTGTCCTTGACTCGTCGACTGACCCTCCGTATCAGTTTCTAGCAGACCCACATAGTCTCTGCTGTTAAGTACGACGATTTGAGAGCCCCTGTCCGCAGGTCGGATGATAACGGAGTCGTCCCTGATCAAACACACCAATTCCTCACTCATCTCTCTGGAAATCTTGCTGCCACTGTTCAGACACATCAATTCCTCACCCTTCTTTCTGGAAATATTGCTGGCACACGATTTCTTAATTGCCGCCACCGCGCTGCTCGTAACCTCCTCCAGATATGTCTCTACTCATGGCTCTCCTTCTCTTCAGTGGCGTCCAGGCAGACGTTTTGTACTTGCTGTCGAAACTTTAGGATTGACCAGCTTCCAGTTGTAATTGCTGGACCATTGCAATCATGCCAAAAACCCCGCAGTGGCATCCGTCTCTCCCATTCCTTCCGAACTGTAATTGTCAGGGTTATGGGCTGCTTGCAGGTAGATACGAAGGTTCATGTAGGCCACTTCCTTAAAAGTGGTAGTTCGGTAGTAGTTAGAGATCTCCTGGATTTATTAGTGATCTCCACACAATTTCGTTCTCTCCTTCCGCCTCCAAGGTTCACGGAAAGTGATGGCTTTTTGCCAACTTCCGGTCGCATTTCCTCTCTATTAGGACTTCTCAGTGACTCTAGCCTGCCCTTCTTCAATTTCATTGCTTTCACTAGCATTGCCTCTGCACCTTTGGGCAGCGTCGATTCTAGAACTTGCATTTCCGTCTCAGAAAGCTTGTATTTCCCCGTTTCAGACTGACAATTTCAGTCCCTCTAATCGTAACGCGATGTTCTCGCTCCATTTGACCGGCCTACAGGACACATCTGTAGGTGTTTCAGTAGTGCACAAGGGTACCACAATAGTGTACCAGGGTACCAAATAATGCACCGGGGTACCACATCAGTGGTGAACCAGAAATGCACCAGGGCAACAAGGGGGAAAGCATTAGAATGTGATGATGCAAATTGAAGACAAATGTTTCGAAGATGCATTTTGGCTGAGTAGATCGGTCGTGATGAGCTGTCCTGTGTTGTGCTTAGTAGTAGAGTGGGGGAGCATTATTGGGTACAGCGCATGGACAGATTGAAGAAAATGGGTTGTGGTGACAAGGAGCTCATATGGAAGGTATATATATATATATATATAATCTCAGTGCAGCCTTTCTAAGTTCCGCATTCGCGAATCATCACCCTAAATCCGAGAACAGTGACGACATCCAATGTAGCATCTGGCAGAACATTCCACCAAAATGCGATCCTATTTGGGAGAGGTGGCTGTGTGGTGTCAGTCGCACCCTAGGTAGGTGGAGCCGCGTCGTCCGCTCAGGCGGAGGTATCGGAGGTATCGCAGATCTCGCACAGCTATGTCGAATCGCCGGATAGACATAGACCGCATGCGTGCAGAGGCATTGGTGTCATTCCGGCCACGACATACCTTGGTGCAGTCACGTTTCAGTACAAGTTCATCGACTGATGACCAGTTCAGTGAGTTGAGAACAGGTGTGATGTGGTCTCGGCGTCGAGCGCCGCTCACCACTCGTGCTGCAAAGCTAGCGATCCTCCGAACCCGATTCAGCTGCTGGAAAGTAGCTCCATCCCCGACAGGCAAGCAATAGATAATGTGGGAAAAGCATGAGCCTTGATGATAGAGACGAGAGCTTCGGTTGTAAAGTGGCGTCAGAATCTGTTGAAAGAAATGAGGACAATATAGTGCGGGCGCACAACTGTGACGACGTGGTGATCCCAGGCAAACAATGTCTAATGCCACGCCTATTATTTTGTTTGCATCGGAAGACAAAAGAAACTGACAGATAGCAAAGTTGGAAGCTTTTTCACGGCCCGATTAGTGGCGAATACGATGAAGTCAGTTTTATCGCATTCATTTTCGTAACAAACGCGGGTGTAATCTGCGTGGAAGAGCTGTCAACCGTGCTAGAGGAAGTTAGCAACGCCGGCAACGGCAAAGCTGAACAAAATGGAACAAATTATGAAGCTTTGTGGGACCAAAATCTGATCGTGTGAATCTTCGAACCGCCCATCGTCACCAACCTACGGTCACACAGGTAGCTACTAAATCGGGAGATGTAATTCTGTACCATGTTAACTTACACAGGAGATCGCCGTAGTCGGTACTATCAAAAACCTTGCTTAAATCGAGCGTAGTTGCTGACGCCAGCATGCCGCTTTCGATCTTGCCATTTATCCATGGGACAGCATCAAGCACAGCGCCCTCCACAGCATGGCCGCTATGGTACGCGTATTGACAGTCGCTGATAATGTTGTGAAGAGTTAAATACATCATTTACATATATATATATATATATATATATATATATATATATGAGAGAGAACACAGAGCAATGGGAGCATAGCTTTATTAACAAAGTTTCGGCTCACGCCTTTTTCAAGCTATGGACGATTTACAGGCATGGGAGTATTTAGCACTTGTCTTTTTTCTTTTTTCTTTTTTCTCACTTCAAGCAAAGTTCACGAGACATAAATCATACAGCACTTCGCATGCGTTGACACAGAATGAACCAGATAGTGAAAAAAACAGCAAATTGGAAACGACCAAATAATTACGGCAGCGATGTTTAACCTTTCCTTTTTCAACATGTTCCACAATCAGTTCCGCTACAATAGTTGCAATTTTGAAACTACCAGAAACACCATTGATATTCTCACGTGTGGCATTATACGCGGATTCCACCGTCTTCCGACACCTCTTCCAATGTCCACCACTAAGAACAGATGCTCCTTTCCAATTTGGGAGATGACCTTCTTCATCGGCATGCACCACTATAGCATTAGAAAGTCTATAGTATCTGAGGTCCGGACGATGTTCCACAATTCTAGCCACACACTAATTCTAGCCACATAGTTTCCCCATCGTAACTTTTCCCACATCCTCCTGCGCAAGGAATTTTGTAGACTATGCATTTTTCGTCCACGTTGCGGACCCCTTTCTTGAATATGTCTTTGATTTTGACCCTTGCTGAGAGACTGATGTCAATTTTGTCTTTTGTGAACCAGGAGATGGTGACTGCTCCTTGTGATTCCGGTACTAATATGCACCTTTTTGTCAAAACTCGTTGCTTGGCCTTTTTCATGCACATCACCTTTCCGCCTTTTGGCGTAACTTCACTATCAGACCCTCTGAATATTTCAGCAACTTGAAAGACCCCTTGATGAAAGACAATTATTCTGCGAGGCACTTAGAATTGCAGATTATATGAGCCCTTAAGAAAAAAACATTATGACCCCGGTTTTTGTTTCATGGCTGTGACCCGAGAAGTAGTGCAAAATATCGTTTTTGTTAGTGGGCTTTCTGCACACTGAAAATGAGCACCTTGTCACAGCGTTTGATCAGTGTGTCCAAGAAAGGAATCTCGGCCTCATTATCTTTTTCTTTCTTTTTTTTAACGTGAATTGAATCGATGGATGTACAGCGTTAATATTTGTGTTGACCGCATCGGGATCAGTATCTTGATCAACAATCATCAATACGTCATCTCCGTATCTCAACCAAAGGGAATTTGGGCCAATAATGGATTTTAAATTATCCGCCTCGAAGGTTTCCATACACAAACATGCCAGAACAGAACTCAATGGTGAGCCCATGGTGAGGCCGTTGATTTGACGATATTCTTCCCCCTGAAACTGTAGTGCTCAAAATTCCACACATGTACGCACAAGTTGTATGAAATGACTCTTGGGAACTGGAAGCTCCAATTTATTTGACTTGTCTAAGGTCCTAGAAACCACTTCCATGGCTCCCCCGATAGGGACATTCGTGAACAAGGATTTCACGTCAAAGCTTGCCAGCTTTTTCTGGTGAAGTCTATGTCTCGGATTCTACCTAGTAAGTCGCCTGAATTTCTTAGGTGGCTCTCACTTATCTGCCCTAGCATTTCTGACAAAAGGTTTTGCTAGTTTGTTTGTTTTTTTCGCCAGCTTATGTGGAGCACTTCCTATACCTGAAACAATTGGACGCACATCAGATTTGTGAGTTTTTGGCAGACCTCTCATGGAAGGCATCCTTGGGTGCTCTTCTATTAGGTGTAGAAGTCCTTTTCCTTTCACGGATTTTCTCAGGATGGAGCGAGCTTTCTTCTGAAACCGGACACTCTCTTGATGTGCACTTCCTATAGGTATCGGTTGGTATGTCACCGCATCGTCTAGAAGAAGAAGAGCATTCATTTTTGACACATCGTCGCTTTGGTTTACAACTACCACTCCTCCGCCTTTGTCGGCTCTTGTTATTAGAATCTGATGGTCATTGCCGAGATCTTTCATAGCTTTCAAATATCTTCGTAGGAGGGATGATTGTCTTGTGGCCGACAACGCCGATATCTGTGGCTGACAACGCCGATAACGCATATCTGGAGGATGGGACTTAAGAAACCATCGTCGAATGCTTGAGAGCCGCATCAATGGGGTTCACCTTCCACGCCATTTAGTGGTAAGATTACAGCGTCAGAACTCTGAACAAAAGCGTAACCGCCAGACCAAGCTGGCACGTCTGATGGAAAGCAGCCCATGGAAAGACACTGGTAACCGTGGCTTGATTACAAACCTTTCGGACCGCGATCTAAGTTCGATAGAAGCAGAAGCCTTATCATTCGGCCTCAATTTCGCTGTCCGATCCCACAAAGCTACCTGGAATCCGCAACTCATAACCAGTGGTATCCCGACAGTGCTATCGACGAGGGTTTCATCCAAGGACTCACCACCTGTTGTTCGGGACAAACTGCGACGGACAAAGTTTGCTGTTTCGTGAATTTGTATGCTTAAATGGGCGAATGCATTGAAAAACTATTGACAGATTCATGTTCCATGGTCAATTCCGAACAGTTTGATGTATGTTTCACATTCATACCGAAAAGTCACAGAAACCAATTATGTCGCGCTAGCCCGGGCTCCTGGCCCATTGTGATCTCTGCAAATCGTCCATAGCTTGAGAAAGGCGTGAGCCGGAACGTTGTTAATAAAGCTATGCTCCCATTGCTCTGTGTTCTCTCAAATTGTCATTCCATCCTAACTAGTACAAATATATATATATATATATATATATATATATATATATATATATATATATATATATGTGTGTGTGTGTGTGTGTGTATGTGTGTATATGTGTGCGTGTTTGTGCATCTTTCAAGCAGAAGACAATTATCAGGCCAATGAAACAAAGAAGTTTTGATACGTATTCCATTGGTGCTTGTGGTGATGCCTAAAGAACAAATGACAGTATTATTTGAGGAATGCGTCCTCAACAGTTGAGAACCAGAGAACTTCTCCGAACGGAGCTAGACTCTGAACTCGTGCGAAGGTCGCTCTGAACTAGAGAACTTCTCAGAGCGGAACTTGCCTCTGAACCCGTCGCGCATCGACACAAAGCCAACTTCCCCCAATATGAGACGCGTACATAATCAATGTGCCTACTCGTTAGCTAGAACGGTCGTACGTGACAGAATGACTGGACGTTAAAGTTTATCAGGCAGTTCAGTGGACTGGCCGCGTGATAACTCGGCACCATCGACAGTTTCGGGTAACTCGGCCATGGAAGCACGCGCCGCGCCGGAATTGTCTCGGAGCCGGGCTGGATGTCGCGCCACGTGGCGCGGCGAGCAGCTGACTATGGCGACAGTGCGCCACAAGCCACGTCGGTGACTCTTCTCAGCTGGAGCGACGCCAGCTGGATGGCGAGGTCACCGAGGTCACGCTGTCGTATACGGAAAATCAAAATCGGCAAAATGACAGCTCGCTGTTTTCCTGTCCGTAGGTATGCAAGTGAAGTATTACCAATACAGCAATATAGTAGAACAGGGCCACCTTTAGATTCGTCAACCATGGCTCTGTTAGGATTCGTCAACCATGGCTCTAGTGAGCCTGCCACGTCAAAATAAAAAAAAAACAAGTATATCCGGACTTTTGAGTGGTCGATGACAATGAAACGAATAGTGATATTTCAATTAAAACTGTTCTTTGTGTTTTCCAACTATTCGGTCAGTTCCTTTATCAGGGAAGGTTTTCAAATAACAACGACCTAACAAGTTGTCCAGTCATAACATGTGACACACGCGGCTTATTACTCTAACAAAGCAATTCAAAGTGGCAAACGGATACGAGCAAGAATAACAAGCTCACAAAGACCACGAGACAAGCAAAGGTGTCTATGTGCGTATGTGTATGTGTGTGCGTGCGTGCGTGCGTGTGTGTGTGTTTGTGTGTGTGTATGTGTGTGTGTATGTGCCTGCATCCGACTATGTGATTGTGCGTGCGTGTAGGTGCTTGATTTTCTCCGTAGCTGTGTGTCTGTGTGAAAATGTGTATATTTGTGCTCATGTATTTGCGTGTCTGTGCGCATGTGCCTCTGCACGTGTGCCCGTGCGTGTGTGTCTGTACGCATGTGTCTCTGCGCCTGTGTTGGTGCGTATGTGTCTGCACGTGTGTGTTCTGCGCGTGTGTCCATGCATGTGTGTCTGTACACATGTGTCTCAGCGTGTGTCCGTGCGTGTGTCCGTACTCACTTGAATGTCCTTAATCTGGATTACGGATACCGTGGGGAGAGCCACCCCTAAACGTCCTTCTCCGGTTTGTTTCAATCACAATGTGTGCCGTCCCGAAACAAAAATAATGGCGATATATTTGTGGTGACTTCAGTGACGATTTGTGCTGCCTCAAGCAGTCGATGTTGCTGTTTGGTCAGGATGCCACCAGAGGTGCAAAAAATACCCCTTGCATTTTTCTGCTACCCTCAATGGAGGGTAGCAGATGGACCTGATGACCTGATGTCACGAACATTAGCAGCCCCCTCTGTGTTAAAATACTATGTTTCATGCAAATGAAGATGCTTTCCAGAATTGCATGTATTAACTTGGAAACATTGTAGCAGGGGTGAATCCAGAAATTTTCAGGGGGCACTTGCTTGGAGTAGCGCCATTTCCTCGGAGGGGCACAACTGCGAAAGACCCCGGAGCGACGCCTTCGGCAAAAAAATGGTGGAACGAGGTAGGGTGTGTACTCGAAACGTGGTAATCTCATGGACAATTCGCATTTTTTTAGGGATTTCCAACGACCATTTCGAAATCATGGACGTTTCTTTGTCCATCAATTTCAAACTAGTTTTTGTTGTGCACACCTGGACAATAATGCAATGGGTCAGCAAACGTAAAAGCATGGACGGCGGAAATCGCCCCATGATTCACTCCGCGATTTTACTTTTGATTCACGCCGACCTTGTCGATTAGTTTCAATTTTTGACATCGGTTGGCAGCTCCATCGACTTTAATAATAGATCGAATGTGGTTGGTGCGTGGATTTGCAACCTCACCTCTGATTTGCCAATGCTCTTGTGGCCATGATCTCGGACAAATCTTGCTCAGATTGTCCACGTGCTTACAAATTGTGCCGGTAACCTAGTGACGTCATGGACAGTCAGCTGATGATAACCGGCGACGCTTTCGCGCGGTTATGTAGGAGAACTGGATCGTGGTTCACGGTTCCGCCGAATTTTCAGTTTAAGCCGGCAGAGTGTTCGTGTGGTTTTTACTTGTTCAGGTGCTTTAGGTGCAATACCAGGTGCTCGCATGGGAAGCTACGCTACGCCGTGCGTCGCGCACTTTCGCCCCCCTAGAACCCTGCAATGCATCGACCATAAAGCCAACAAAATATCTGTTGTTCCCCGCGAGCGCCAGCATTCAGCGCCAGCCGATCATCAAACAGCAGAAACCCTTGGATATCCCAACGTCGTTTTCCGCTCAGGATTCAGTGATATGAAGTATTTGGCCACATGCCTGGGTCAGATGGTGTCCACACGGACGCGCCGGACGTGCATCACGGCTACTGAGGTCAGACGACAGTCATCGGTGCCCGCAACCAAATATGCGGCTGGCGCAGAGCGCTGAAGCTGCGTTCGGCTACCACCGACAACAATTCTAGGACTGCAAGCGTCCTAAGAAGTGTTTGCAGCTGTGAGACGAGACGTGACACTTCTGCATACATGCCTTCGAACTTCTGGAGGGCATTATTCAGGATGCGCAGCATATCGCCCTTGCAGAATACGGTCAACTCAGCTGCCAGCAGCTCACAGTCGATATTCGATGGTCAGTTCTTCATTCCTCTTGTTCAATGCCGATCACACTGGGCTTTCCCAGTAGAAGGCTTTCGAACATCAAGTGGTTTTGCATCCCAGGCCGAAAGTATATTCATCAGCTACACCATAGCTATATCCAACAAGACCAGGAATTATCTTCATCCACTCTTCAGCAGATGCTGGATGGTGTACTTCTTGACTGGTGTATTTAGATGGGGCTTCCGCACACGTGCCACCACCAGTTCTTCTAGTTGAAGTGCTTTGGCCTTCTCCATCTGCCGTTGGATTTCCTCCTCAGCATCATCACTCATTGAGGGAAGTCTCAGGTGTGCTCGACTGCGGAATTCATCTGAGACACAGTGCACGACTGGCTCTGCAAGTCACCAGCCCCTTTGCCATCTATGGGCCCATCTGGCCAGATGCCTTCTTTACGGGCTAGGATCCTTCTCCGTTCGCTAGGGGCCTCCTCGTTGGCTTGGGGCAGTTACTGGTGGTACAAGCCCATCCTCATCAGATCAGATCTCCCCGTCAGGCTGTCAGCTCATGCGTTCGCTTCTTCACATCTGGGCAGCTATGTTCAGGGTTCCTCTCCTCCAGCTTAGCGGCCCTCTTTTTGAGCACAGGGGCCCTCTTTGTGAGCTAAGGGACCATCTGTTTCAGCTCATTGGCGATCTCATTCAGCTCAGATGCCCTCTCCGTCAGCTCTGGGACCCTCTCATTTAACCCAGAGGCTCTCCGTCAGCTCAGGGGCCTATTCTTCACATCGAGGATCCTCTGGCAACTCCAGGATCATCCTTGTGAGCTCCGGAGCTCTTCGTTAGCTCACGAGCTCTCTCATTTAGCTCAACTACAATCCTCGTCAGCTCAAGGTCCTTTCCAGCTCTCATTCAGCTCAGAGGCTGTCGGTGAGCTCTGGGACCATATTAGTCATCTCAGAGACTCTCCGTCAGCCAGGGGACCCTCTTCGTCAGCTCAGCGACCTTCTCTGTCAGCTCAGGGATCCTCTGATAGCTCTGGGGTCTTCCCCTTCAGCCTAGTGGCTGTCCTTGTAGACACAGGGACCATCGCTCCAAGCCCATGACCCTCTCATTCAGCTCAGAAAACCTATGATTGAACTCAGGGGCACTCTGAGAGCCCCTCATTTAGTTCTGAGACCTTCTACCTTTGCTCATGGATCGGCCAAGGTGGGTCGGGGTCCGGGTCCTTTAGGAAAAAAAACAAATACACAAGATCAACAACAAATTTTATGAATTTGACGACACCTAGCGGGAAATTTTGGGCACGCTTCGCCGAACAGATACAGAGACTGCTTTGTGTTCGCGAAGCGCGCCTGAAGAGTTGTCTGTAAGATGATATTTTGCTTGGGCCGTGACCCTCTTTAGAATCTCCTCGCTGCGCCACTACTCATGGGCCCCATAATTCAGCTCAGGTGCCCCTTTCCGTCAGCTCATGACCTTTTTCATCAGCTTTGGGAAACCCCATTCAACTCAGAAGCCCGCCGTCAGCTCAGGAACCCAATGAGTCACCCCAGGGACATTCTGTCGGCTCGGTGGCCCTCCATGAGCTCGGGGGTCCGCTCTTTTAGCTCATGGGCACTTCATTCAGCTCAGGTACCCTATTTACAAGTTCAGAGGCCCTCTACTTTAGCTCATAGGCTCCCTCATTCAGCTGAGGTGCTCTCTCTGTTAGCTCGGGGCCATTTCCATCAGGTCGGGGCTCTTTGCATAGCTCAGGGTCGTTTTCATCAGCTCCGGGGCTCTCCGATTCAGCTCGAAGGTCCTCCATCAGAGCTCAGAGGCCCTATTCATCAGCTCCTTGGCACTCCCTGCCTCCTCAAGGACCCTCCCTCTCAGCTCAGGTCGCAACTTAGAGGCCCTCCGTCAGCTTTGTGACCTCAGAGGCCGTCTCTATCAGCTCAGGTGCCCTCTCCTCTCAGCTCATGGGTCCTCTCCGTCAGCGTAGAACATCTTCCGTTAGCTCTAGGGCTCACTCATCCAGCGCATGGGTCATTTGTCAGCTCAGGTGCCCTCTCACTCAGCTCAGTTGTCTTGCCTGGCAACGCCAGGTCATCTATGTCAGCTCAAGTCACTCCCCTGTGTTATTAGCAGGTGTGACTGCCCTCACTGCCCCGCGTTGTTCACATGTGTGGCTGTAGTCAATCTCCTGCGTTATTTACAGGTGTGACTGCCCTCACTCCCCGCGTTGTTCACATGTGTGGCTGTAGTCAATTTCCTGCGTTATTTACAGGTGTGACTGCCCGCACTCCCCCGCGTTGTTGACATATATGACTGCCATCACTCCCCGCGTTGTTCACATGTGTGGCTGTAGTCAATCTCATGCGTTATTTACATGTGTGACTGCCCGCACTCCCCCGCGTTGTTGACATGTGTGACTGCCCTCACTACCCCGTGTTGCTGACATGTGTGACTGCCCTCACTACCCCGTGTTGCTGACATGTGTGACTGCCCTCACTACCCCGTGTTGCTGACATATGTGACTGCCCTCACTACCCCGCGTTGTTGACATGTGTGACTGCCCTCACTACCCCGCGTTGTTGACATGTGTGACTGCCCTCACTACCCCGCGTTGTTGACATGTGTGACTGCCCTCACTACCCCGTGTTGCTGACATGTGTGACTGCCCTCACTACCCCGTGTTGAGGACATATGTGACTGCCCTCACTCCTCGCGTTGTTGATACGTGTAGCTGTAGTCACTCCCCTGCGTTATTTACAGGTGTGACTGCCTTCACTCCCCCGCGTTGTTGACATGTGTGGCTGTAGTTACTCTACCGCGTTGAGGACAGGTGTGCTGTAGTCACTCCTCCGCGTTGAGGACAGATGTGGATGTAGTCACTCCCCTGCGTTATTGAAATGTGTGGTTGTAGTCACTCCCCTGTTTTATTTAAATGTGTGGTTGTAGTCACTCCCCTGTGTTGCTGACATGTGTACCTGTTGTCACTCCTCTGCGTTATTGACATGACACGCGGAAACCCGGAAGGACAGCTTAACGGAATGTGTTGTCGAAGAGCGTAAACGGTAAACGAGCTCATTGTATGTTGACATTTCCGATGCGCCGTCAATATTTTCTTGTACTTGTAATAAATGATGAAGCAGCTGCACACACTGTGGTGGGTAACCATTTGCCATCCGAGCAGAAACAAATACCACCCGTATTTGTATATAGGATGATATGAGATCGCACGGTATAACAATATCTCATATAACTATATGCAACGTACGGGATGCAAGCTTGAAGCAGAAACCATGCATTTTGGAGGAATTTAAATTAATACAATGTGAATTAATTAAGTTGTTGCATCAGCATAGTTTCAACAGCCTTTGAAACGTTCTTGCGGAATATCAGAATGGTCTTGATCAAATCATACAAATGCGAGTCTCTGATGAACGTCATGGCAGGAGCGGCGTTTACTTTATCATCTAACTTGAGATAGATTAGGCAATCTGGACGGAACCTGGGAGGAAGTGTTTACTTTTTCACGACTTGTATCCATCACCTTTAGATATCAGCCAACAGAGGACGGCACAGAATGTGTTGACAAAATCTGCTGATCAGATGTTCATGGACAGGCGACACGGCAGATCAACAGGCGACACACAGATCAACTGGCGACACACAGAACAACAGGCGACACGGCAGATCAACTGGCGATACACAGATCAACAGGCGACACACAGATCAACAGGCGACACGGCAGATCAACTGGCGACACACAGATCAACTGGCGACACACAGATCAACAGGCGACACACAGATCAACTGGCGACACACAGAACAACAGGCGACACGGCAGATCAACTGGCGATACACAGATCAACAGGCGACACACAGATCAACAGGCGACACGGCAGATCAACTGGCGACACACAGATCAACAGGCGACACACAGATCAACAGGCGACACACAGATCAACAGGCGACACACAGATCAACTGGCGACACACAGATCAACTGGCGACACACAGATCAACAGGCGACACACAGATCAACAGGCGACACACAGATCAACAGGCGACACACAGATCAACTGGCGACACACAGATCAACAGTCGACACACAGATCAACAGGCGACACACAGATCAACAGGCGACACACAGATCAACAGGCGACACACAGATCAACATGCGACACACAGATCAACATGCGACACACAGATCAACAGGCGACACACAGATCAACAGGCGACACACAGATCAACTGGCGACACACAGATCAACAGGCGACACACAGATCAACTGGCGACACACAGATCAACAGGCGACACACAGATCAACAGGCGACACACAAATCAACAGGCGACACACAGATCAACTGGCGATGTCCTCTTAATCCCGGCACAGTGAACAGTCGCACTCCAGAATGGTTCCTTGTCATTTCAATACGATTAATTCCTTTCTGATCTCAGAGGGGGCTTGAAAGGAATAGGAGAATACTTCGGTCACCAACCACCGGATAGGAGAATACTTCGGTCACCAACCACCGGATAGGAGAATACTTCGGTCACCAACCACCGGATAGGAGAATACTTCGGTCACCAACCACCGGATAGGAGAATACTTCGGTCATCAACCACCGGATAGGAGAATACTTCGGTCACCAACAACCGGATAGGAGAATACTTCGGTCACCAACCACCGGATAGGAGAATACTTCGGTCACCAACCACCGGGTAGAGAGTGCAGTAGGCAGTATATACCACGCAACTTCGGCAAGTATATACCACGGTCACCAACCACCGGATAGGAGAAAACTTCGGTCACCAACCACCGGATAGGAGAATACTTCGGTCACCAACCACCGGATAGAGAGTGCAATAGGCAGTATATACCACGCAACTTCGGCAATCCAAACAACCAACCAATTCCCCTCCACTACTAAAGATCACAGAAAACAGCTGAACGCGGCACCAAGTGAGCGGGCCTGAATTGAATCGTCGATCAATACCGCCCAATCAACGACTGTCGCCGCCTGGAATTGATCGTCATCGCCTACAGTATGCGCCAATTTTCGCCGCGCACCGGCTGCCGCCGATGAAATGAAATGGCCCATGGTTTGATCCGCACTTGATCTCCACCAGACGATCAGACGCCGATGTTGGACGCCATGCCCTTTCATTACTACCGGCCCGGCAAATTAAACGCCGAGCTGTGTCGCATTGGGCGGGACGACCCCGGGTGACTGGGTCGGACCAGCCCGACAGCCAGTCGTCGACGTGGCGAATTCCAGTCAATAATCCAGTCCAGTCACCCGCTCCGCTGCTGGACCGTCTTGTCCGCCATGGAGAGGCGCGTCCAGACGCGTGTGGCTGGAACGACGTCCGACACCCCATGACGGCAACGACGCCCCACACACACGAATACAACGACGTCCCACACACCCGAGCACAACGACGTCCCACACACCCGAGCACAACGACGTCCCACACACCCGAGCACAACGACACCCCACACACCCGAGCACAACGACGTCCCACACACCCGAGCACAACGACGCCCCACACACCCGAGCACAACGACGCCCCACACACCCGAACACAACGACGCCCCACACACCCGAGCACAACGACGTCCCACACCCGAGCACAACGACGTCCCACACACCCGAGCACAACGACGTCCCACACACCCGAGCACAACGACGTCCCACACACCCGAGCACAACGACGTCCCACACACCCGAACACAACGACGTCCCACACACCCGAGCACAACGACGTCCCACACACCCGAGCACAACGACACCCCACACACCCGAACACAACGACGCCCCACACACCCGAGCATAACGACGCCCCACACACCCGAGCATAACGACGCCCCACACACCCGAGCACAACGACGCTCCACACACCCGAGCACAACGACGCCCCACACACCCGAGCATAACGACGCCCCACACACCCGAGCACAACGACGCCCCACACACCCGAGCACAACGACGCCCCACACACCCGAGCACAACGACGCCCCACACACCCGAGCACAACGACGCCCCACACACCCGAGCACAACGACGCCCCACACACCCGAGCACAACGACGCCCCACACACCCGAACACAACGACGCCCCACACACCCGAGCATAACGACGCCCCACACACCCGAGCATAACGACGCCCCACACACCCGAGCACAACGACGCCCCACACACCCGAGCACAACGACACCCCACACACCCGAGCACAACGACGCCCCACACACCCGAGCACAACGACGCCCCACACACCCGAGCACAACGACGCCCCACACACCCGAGCACAACGACGCCCCACACACCCGAGCACAACGACGCCCCACACACCCGAGCACAACGACGCCCCACACACCCGAACACAACGACGCCCCACACACCCGAGCACACTCGATTGCGCGCCACGTGGCGGCTCCGCTGCGGTTGGGCCCAGCGGCGGCAGATCTCCCCACGTGCATCTCACAGAGCGACAATTTACCGCACGTGCCGCCGCCATGGAAAATCAATGTGCCCTAAAGTCGAAGCTTGGCTACACCGCGGATGGAAAGGCGAGGCTTCACCCACACAATCTCATCAATCGCAACCATCAAATCTGCAGATACAGTCAAGTGCTTGTCGCAGAGATACGTTCCATTGAGGACATTAAACATCGTGTCTACGTATCAGTGGGCATGCATAGTGGTGATGTATTAATAATTACATGCAAACACGCCAGTGCACGTTTCTCGATTTTTCGCTGGGAGCACCTGGACAAAAGTGCATCCGAATTCCCGAAAATGGTATCTTATCTACACAATCGTGCAGAAGTGCACACATAATTTTGGTTTGGGAAAGGGTCATACCGCGCCAACTAAACCGATCGATAACACCCCACACCCTTACATTTTGCTGCAACTTTGCCTGGGGGATGATCGCAGTCCATGAACACGATTTTGAAAGTTGTATGTCTCACTGACCAACAGTTTATCCTGTACGGCGACGTAAATATATAACATCACATTACCCACTAGTCCTTTTACGCTGATATATCTGTGGCACCGGGGAAGTCTTCTGACATTTGAAAACCGCCATGGTGTGCAATATTCCAATATACAATATTTAAGATATATGTATCAATGTATTATTCCAAATCTGAGAACATGTGCCTCAAGAGCATTTCCAGAAAAGTTTGATTTGCGAAAATCACCCTTCTTGATTGTCTTTGAACATCGATTTTCTAATTATATGTATGATTTCATCCTTGTATCACCGAACAAGGAGTGGGGCCTCAACTTGAACAGCATGCAGAAAATCAATATATACTGGCGGGTGCGCGCGGCGAGGTGGCCGTAGGGCGGCGCGGAGGTTAAAATAGCCGGCAACATGCCGACGCACGTCGGTGCCAGCTAAAGTGACTGGGAAGGCTGTAATGAGTCAGCCAAGAACTACCGGTCTTTTCTTCCCAAGTTTCTAAAATATATTTTTGGAGGAATGAATCATAGAAAGGCCTATTTCTAGGCTGGTTTACATTGGCAGAGAGCACATTTCACATAGTAGTGACGTCCCTTTTGAGACAGCTACTAGCTGAAAAAAATCAGCGACACAGGAGGCGTCCAATGTTGAATCCCATAGACGTCGGCGACATGCCGCTGGGACAGCAGTGACATGTGTCATGTGGAACAATTGTGCCGTGCTACGATCCTCATTATATTAGGTGTAAAAGCGAGTTAACGAGGGGCATAAATCACAGAAAACTTGATTTGCTGATAGGAAGCGGAAGAGCGTCCCGGATTGAACAATTGATGGCTCGTCCTCTAATACTTCTTTAAGAGAGAGAGAGAGAGAGAGAGAGAGAGAGAGAGAGAGAGAGAGAGAGAGAGAGAGAGAGAGGGAGAGGGAGAGGGAGAGAGAGATAGAGAGGGAGGGAGAGGGAGAGAGGGAGAGGGAGAGGGAGAGGGGGAGAGGGAGAGGGAGAGGGAGAGGGGGGAGAGAGGGAGAGGGAGAGGGAGAGGGAGAGAGTTACTTACATACATGTTTATATATATATACATAAATATATGGCTGGCTACATGGCTTATTCCATATGTGGTTGGCATTTTTGATATTATTGGTCTACCTGTGAAACATATGTGTCCTTTTGCACCAAGCGAACTAAAGTTTCTTTACCATGGCAGTTGCAACAAGACGACCTATTTACTTAGTACATTCACCGCATGAAATTGACAAGAAATGTACCAGCCGAAAGAAAAATTCCCAGCTTCATAACTGCAATGTTCACCGTTGCTGGGCCTCGATGTGAGATAATATGGCACCATAGTAGCACACTATCTTGGTCTGTAGCCATCCCCACTATTCACAATATCCCAGATTCTTCAGCTTGTGTTGGGATGCCATAATCCATGCTAAGGATCTAGATGCCATTTTTGACACCAAGCTCACATTTTGTGCCTATCATGGCCGATTTTACATCATGGCCGATTTTGATCCCGCCACTCCCGCGTATTTGTGCATGCGCGACAGAGGCAATCCCAGCGTAAAGGTATTTTGCGGTAAAGGTACATTTCATCCGTTAATTACACGGACACCAGTGCCACCGTCGAGCATTCATCGTGGTCCCACTCACTCTGGGTGTTCCCTGGCCATCTTGCCCCAAGCACCTTTTCCCCAAGGAGGGGGCGGTATCGGACAGTGCAGTAAGCCAAAAGGGGACACCAAAGTGTGGGGGAGGGAGAGGGCTCTAGATATGCATTGAAAACAGAGCAGAAAGGGCCACCCTACCACTGCACGGTGTGATAACTCAAGGAGAAAAACTGGCCAGAAATGCAGTTCTCGACTATTTTGTGATTCCATATTTGTGGCACCATTGCATCAGCAAATGCTTGAAGCACACTAGGTCACAATTCTTAGTATTTTTTTACAAGATTTGATATAGTAACAAGTCCATGAACATGGACAACATTACGTGAGGAAAAAAAACGATGCACATGTGCACAAATGTCGGAGTTTGACGACTGATAAATATAAGATGCATTCTAAAAACCTGGGAAAGTGAAATATGAAAGGATACCTGAGAGCATCCTCAATGCGCTAAGCAATTCAAAAAGGCATTGAACGATTCCCAATTTGTTATTTTGTATCAAACAATAAGTCATTCCAATAGTCGTTGAACTTTTTAGTACCTCCAAGTTCGAATATGGTTTTCAAAAAACGCACAACAGCGCACAACCAGAGATCAATCCCAATGAAATCAGCGATCATTGGACTATATGTATCGTAAGTTTCAGCTGCACCTAGCTGCTCTAACACCGGTAGTGATCAATTGTATCCCGGCAGGCCTCGGTGCGGTGCGGTGGCCAGCCCGGGCGGCACGGGGAAGCCCGAGCCGGACGCCGCGACGGGCCGGCTGGCGGGGTGTTCTGACCGGGTAACCTGATCCAGCAGTCGCTATGTCTTAAATAAACTTCCCTAACTGACGAGGCGACTGAGTCGAGATAGGTCACGCACAGCGTTTCCGATGGCAGGGAAGTTGTCCTTGCCTGTAAGGGTCGGGTCAGTGTGGTTGGATTTTGCGTACAGTGAACATGGAACTGCGCGTCAGCAGAGAGGAGTTAACGGACATGTTAATCAGTGCGAAAGCGTTTGGGCGTGGAAACTATTATGCTCATGTGTTTAATCATAGTTTGCAGTTGGTTATGGAGAAAATCCCTCAGGGCTATCTCCCGAATGAGCTGTCGATTGTGGACATGTAAAAGGCGAAAAAGGCGGTGGTGTTGGCGGTGGTGGTAGCGGTGGTGATGGCGGTGGTGGTGTCGGTGGTGGTGGTGGCGGTGGTTGTGGCAGTGGTGTTGGCGGTGGTGTTGGTGGTGGTGGTGGTGTTGGCGGTGGTGATGGCGGTGGTGGTGTCGGTGGTGGTGGCGGTGGTCGTAGCGGTGGTGATGGCGGTGGTGGTGGCGGTGGTGGTGGGTGGTGTTGGCGGTGGTGTGGACGGTGGTGGCGGTGGTGGTGGCGGTGGTGTGGCGGTGGTGTTGGCGGTGGTGTTGGTGGTGGTGGTGGTGTTGGCGGTGGTGGTGGCGGTGGTGGTGGCGGTGGTGGTGGCGGTGGTGGTGGCGGTGGTGGTGGCGGTGGTGGTAGCGGTGGTGGTGGCAGTGGTGTTGGCGGTGGTGGTAGCGTTGTGGTGGCAGTGGTGTTGGCGGTGGTGTTGGCGGTGGTGTTGGCGGTGGTGGTGACGGTGGTAGTGGCGGTGGTGGTGGCGGTGGTGGTGGCGGTGGTGGTGGCGGTGGTGTTGGCGGTGGTGGTAGCGGTGGTGGTGGCGGTGGTGTTGGCGGTGGTGGTAGCGGTGGTGGTGGCGGTGGTGGTGGCGGTGGTGGTGGCGGTGGCGGTGGCAGTGGTGTTGGCGGTGGTGGTGGCGGTGGTGGTGGCGGTGGTGGTGGCGGTGGTGGTAGCGGTGGTGGTAGCGGTGGTGGTGGCAGTGGTGTTGGCGGTGGTGGTGGCGGTGGTGGTGGCGGTGGTGGTGGCGGTGGTGGTGACGGTGGTGGTGGCGGTGGTGGTGGCGGTGGTGTTGGCGGTGGTGGTGGCGGTGGTGGTGGCGGTGGTGGTGGCGGTGGTGGTGGCGGTGGTGTTGGCGGTGGTGGTGACGGTGGTGGTAGCGGTGGTGTTGGCGGTGGTGTTGGCGGTGGTGGTAGGGTGGTAGCGGTGGTGGTGGTGTCGGTGGTGGTGGCGGTGGTCGTAGCGGTGGTGTTGGCGGTGGCGGTGGCAGTGGTGTTGGCGGTGGTGGTAGCGGTGGTGGTGGCGGTGGTGGTGACGGTGGTGGTAGCGGTGGTGGTGGCGGTGGTGGTGGCGGTGGTGGTGACGGTGGTGGTGGCGGTGGTGGTGACGGTGGTGGTGGCGGTGGTGGTGGCGGTGGTGGTGACGGTGGTGGTGACGGTGGTGGTGACGGTGGTGGTGGCGGTGGTGGTGGCGGTGGTGGTGGCGGTGGTGGTGGCGGTGGTGGTGGCGGTGGTGTTGGCGGTGGTGGTAGCGGTGGTGGTGGCGGTGGTGGTAGCGGTGGCGGTGGCAGTGGTGGTGGCGGTGGTGGTGGCGGTGGTGGTGACGGTGGTAGTGGCGGTGGTGGTGACGGTGGTAGTGGCGTGGTGTTGGCGGTGGTGTTGGCGGTGGTGGTGACGGTGGTGGTAGCGGTGTGGTGGGGGTGGTGGTGGCGGTGGTGGTGGCGGTGGTGGTGGCGGTGGTGGTGGCGGTGGTGGTGGCGGTGGTGGTGGCGGTGGTGGTGACGGTGGTGGTAGCGGTGGCGGTGGCAGTGGTGTTGGCGGTGGTGGTAGCGGTGGTGGTGGCGGTGGTGGTGGCGGTGGTGGTGGCGGTGGTGGTAGCGGTGGTGGTAGCGGTGGTGGTGGCGGTGGTGGTGCGGTGGCGGTGACGGTGGTGGTGGTGGTGTTGGCGTGGTGGTGGGTGGTGGTGACGGTGGTGATGGCAACTTGATTCTGGCCTGTGCTGTGGTGTGTAGCCAAGCTCATCTATAACGCAGAGTTCAAGCTAGCAATGGTCTTTTGTCACCGGCACGCCTCACGGATAGTTGGATTTGAGATGCATTTCCCAGTAGCACTTCTTACTGCTTACATTGTGCCTTTGGATGATCCTTGGATAGGATGAGGTAATACAAAATAAACAGTGTCATGAAGACTATGCACGGTTTTACTTGGTATTCACAGGTAACCGCCAAAATATGAGCATTTTGTTCTGTGAGAGGCGATGGCGATGATGTGGGTGTCGCATGGACGCAGCAACCTTGAACCAAAACGTCCTTTAACGTCCGACAATTCTACCCCCTCGTCACTCGGAGGATACCCAGTTGAACATGACGCATTTCACATGTAGTTTTAAAAGTTGCTACTAAATAAGTAACGGTACAATACTTCCCACTCGTCAGTTGTACCAGCCCCAGGTACGGCGCAATACCACCGCCAACAATACTTCCCACTCGTCAGTTGTATCAACCTAAGGTACGGCGCGATACCAGTGCCAACAATACTTCCCACTCGTCAGTTGTACCAACCCAAGGTACGGCGCAATACCACCGCCAACAATACTTCCCACTCGTCAGTTGTACCAACCCAAGGTACGGCGCGATACCAGTGCCAACAATACTTCCCACTCGTCAGTTGTACCAACCCAAGGTACGGCGCGATACCAGTGCCAACAAAGTGGGCTGGCCGTGGCGGCGGCCGGCTGAGGCTGGCCCTTCTGCATGGCTGACCGGTGCTGGCGGCACGATGTAGCTGGCGGCACTATCTCTGCAGCCGCCTCACCACCGAAAATGGTGCTCAAGCAATGGACATTTTGCCGACGTGGCGTCGATATATCATGGGCTTGCTCGGAGCGAGGCGACTCGGCCAAATGCCACCGCCAGTCAGAATCAGGCGCCGGCTCACAATTCACCTCCATCAGAATGTGGTGGATTCACACAATTCGCCTTCACCAGAATGTGGTGGATTCACACAATTCACCTTCATCATAATGTGGTGGATTCACACAATTCAGCTTTATCAGAATATGGTGGATTCACACAATTCACCTTCGTTAGAATGTGGTGGATTCACACAGTTCACCTTCATCATAATGTAGTTTATTCACACAATTCACCTTCATCATAATGTGGTGGATTCACACAATTCACCGTTATCAGAATGTGGTGGATTCACACAATTCACCTTCATCAGAATGTGATAGATTCACACAATGCACCTTCATCAGAATGTGATAGATTCATACAATTCACCTTCACGAGAATGTGGTGGATTCACACAGTTCACCTTCATTAGAATGTGGTTTATTCACACAATTCACCTTCATCAGAATGTGGTGGATTCACACAATTCACCTTTATCAGAATGTGATGGATTCACACAATTCACCTTCATCAGCATGTGATAGATTCACACAATTCACCTTCATCACAATGTGGTTGATTCACACAATTCACCTTCATCAGAATGTAGTGGATTCACACAATTCACCTTCATCAGAATGTGATGGATTCACACAGTTCACCGTTACCAGAACACGTTGGCCAGATTTGAACAGCTGAGTGCCAATGCCCATCATTTTGAAGACCTTTATTATAATAATGTGAATGCCGACATTTGGGCTTACTCAGCCTAGCACACAATTCAGTTATGTTCACGTCTTTGCCAAACCATCGCGGCGCATCAATTTAGCTCACTCACTATCGGCGGTACCGATACAGGACAAATACATGTGGCGTTGAAGTGTTCAAAGAAGAAATATTGGGCATTTGAATATTTCGTGAAATCGAGCCTCAAAGCGAGTTTCGATGCACTCTGCACTGACGTTTCAAGTCGACCAAGAAACTACTGATGCAAAAGCTTGAATATATTTTAGTTCAGACTATATCTTGGGCCCGCCACTGTTTCACATTGATCCACGTAAAAAGTAAACCATAACTGCATGTCACACTACTTAAGTCAATGTTCAGGTTAAAAAGTGTACGTTCCACGTTGCCAATCAGCTATCTTTCAGCTCATGTTTTACATGATAATTTATTACACTAGCTGCCGCACGACGAATAGACTTCGATCCAGACGGCAGTGGAGCGTCTCAGTCTTACTATTGTCACTTGCACACATGTCCTATTGGGTCAGGGATATTGTGTCAGCTGAACAACAACTGCTTGACAACGTTAAACACACACTTTGAGAGTTGTGCATTTACATATAGAGTGTAACATTTAGTTCACGTTTACTATCTATTTGGGTTAATGCTAAACAATGAGCATTCCAGCATTTCAATAATCGAACTAAAATCAATTCAAGCTTTTGCATCAATATATTGCATTATTCTGATTTTTTGGTGAACTTGACACACCATTGAAACGAGTACATCGAAACTTTAGACTTCATTTCATAATATTCAAATGTCCAATAATTCTTCTCAGAAAACTTTATCGCGACATGTATTTGCCCTGTATCGGCATCGCCGATAGTGAGCGAGCTATAATGATGCAAAGCGCTGACTTAGAAACGACGTGTACATAGTAGAATTGTGTGTCGGGCTGAGTAAACCCAGGGATCGGCTTCGGCAGTCACGTTTTCAAACAAAGGTCCTTAAAATGCTGGGCATCGGCAGTCCACAGTGCAAATTGAGTTGATTGCCAGATAACCGACCAGCTGATTGTCAGGTATCCGACGAGCCGATTGTCAGATAACCGACCAGCTGATTGTCAGGTATCCGACGAGCCGATTGTCAGATAACCGACCAGCTGATTGTCAGGTTCAGATTTCCGACCAGCCGATTGTCAGGTATCCGGGGGAGGAAGGATGTTCAGCTAAATGCTTGAAAACTCATTTTCAGGAACGAATGTCGAATCTGACGCGTGTGACGTCACCCAGTGGTGGCCATCGACCCAATATAGCAGGAGGGCATACGTGATCCCGGATCGACATAGCCTGAGGGCATGCGTGGTCCCGGCCCGGTATGGCCTGAGGGCATGCGTGGCCCCGGCCCGTTTCGTTGCTTGCCCATGGTCGAAACAGCTGAAATATGCATACGACGCGAGCGAATAACACTGACCTTTGACTGGACAAGTTGCTGCAACCACCACCCATGCCGGCTTAAAACCATGAGTTGTTAGCTACTTATCAAATATATCGTGTGGTGCGAAGACATATTGCTGCGCCGCTCATTTTACGTGCATATGCAACGCATGGTAACTGCCGGCAATCACTGTATATAAGTATGTAGGTACTTGTGCATGTGTGTGTGTGTGTGTGTGTGTGTGTGTGTGTGTGTGTGTGTGTGTGTGTGTGTGTGTGTTGAATTTAGCCACCCTACCACCATGTTGGTGATATCGGCTGTTGTAGGTATGTACGTGTATATGCATGCATGCATATACGTATACATGCATGCAGGCATGCATTTATGTAGGTTGGATGTATGCACTTACATAGGCATGCATTATGCATGTAGATAGATACATACATACATGTATGTACCTATCCATGCATGCATAGATGAATGCATTGACGGGAGAGTGTATAGTTTGCAACAACTCACCAGGAAAGTTTTTGCAAATTATAAAGCTAGTATCTACGACCAAAAGAAGAGGTTGATGTTTCGGAAAAGAGCAAACAATGCAAAGTTAAAGAAACTCATTGTTCCAGAAGTAAATGTTATTGTTGTAGTTGTAACACCAGCATTACGGCATTCTGTGCTCTTGTATGCATGCATGCAGGAATGCATGTTTGCATATTGCTACATTTTGCTGTCTTCCACAGGGTATATTCTAATGTTGCCGTAATAAAATGGACCTAAAAACAAAATAAAGATCAGGGTATGATCAGGAAATAATGACCACGGGGCAAAGCAACAATGTTGATAGAGCCAACTACCAAGAGGAGCAATGCCATATGCACTTCATCAAAATTCGACTCGACTTTTACATAGCTGGTTTAGCAACGGAGTACTCAGCGTTCGCTGTATCTCTTCCGTTGTCGAAAGTTGGCAAACATTGCTGCTTATGAGTGAAGCTTCACAAGCTTGCGATAGAAGTACCTGCCTTTTACTTTGTCTGGCCTTTCCAGGCTGACGACATAATAGCATCATAGTAGCTGTACATTCCCGATGTATCGGAAATTAGCATTAAAACATCACATATTTTTGACTCCTTAGAAAACCGAAACTGGAGTGATAGTCGCATTGAGACGCGGTTGTTGAATTGGGGAATAATATGACGGCTGGGTTATAGCTATGTGTATGAACTGAAAGAGCATAAACATTAGCTGAATAATTCACCTGAAAAAAATCAGTTGTAAATCAACCCATTCACCGGCTAGGACGGGGCAGCATTCCTTTGTTTCCGCAATAACGTTCCAGACATTAGTGATCCGAATATGAGGTTCAGAAAATTATTATACACAAAAGGTATATTAAGCTGCATGCATAATGCTCATCATCAGAGTGAATAAGAACATGGTTGCGCATCATTCGGTTTTAAATCTGCCACATGCTCATAATACACATACATGATCACTGCCCTCAAATACAACAGGCTGTGAGCAATTGGAACTGCGATTTTCCGGCATATTTTACGCATATATTACATGCATATTATATGCACTCATAATATAATACAGGCACACACAATTGTATCATGATCATACCATCGCCATTACGCTAAGGCTTTCTCTAGACATCATTTGTCCACGCTTAAATATCTAGCATAGCTCGAGACCAACCTAGCTTGTTCAGTGCTGCTAGCATTCTTTTGTGAATAATGATTCCGGAATCAGAGGGCGCTTGCGGTCATTTCACGTCCTGAGTATTGCTGTGTTAGACGAAGATTCCGAAACTTTACGAAACTAGCCAATGCTGAACCATGGGTATATATATATATATATATATATATATATATATATATATATATATATATATATATATATATATATATATATATATATATATATATATACATGTCAGAAAACTATCGTTTGGTTCCATAGTAGTACATATCTCTATTGCGTATTTGACAGGTGTGCAGATGTTCACAGACCAATACGGGAGCATATAATGCCTGTGGAGACTACATAGACCTTCATAACCTCGTTCTCCATCCATATAATTAACAACGCGCACCGTTGACTGACACTGAGGTAACGACGCTATGCAGCGACTTGAGCAAAATTATTAACAGTCGTGTGACAGGCGTAATATGGGGCAGTTTAATCATTCCCGAATGGATTCATGTCAAAACAGAACGCAATATGTCGTGGTATCATGCCCCGATCTATGCATTTCGTGAAGTGCTGCATTCTGACTGGAATCTTATCCAAGCTGCGATCGAAAAATATGGCTGGAGAGCGTGAAGTACGGAACACAGTCAGGCGCTGTTCTGGGCGGAAGTATGAAATACAGTCAGGCGTGTGACTTGCCGTAAGTACCAGCCAATGCTACATATCTCACAGTCAGGCGAGGGCATGGGCGGAAGTACGGAGTACAGTCAGGCGTGTGGCTTGGCGGAAGTACGAAACACAGTCAGGCGAGGGGATGGGCTGACATGTTCGATTGTTGCCAGCCTGGCATTTCAGCAGTCTGTCAGCAGTCTGTCAGCAGTCTGTCAGCAGTCTGTCATCATAATCACTGCCAGCTGCGGGGAAAATTACATGCTAAATCGTGCGGATTACTTACTCGGGTTATCTTGGTAATGAAAAAAAACTGCGTCTATATGTGAACAATTCATAACAGGGTGTGTGTGTGTGTTAAAAAAAAAACTAAAGAGTGCAACCTTGCGATTACGAATACCTTGCCAAATGTCACTATAGACCAGCTGAAAGTAAGCATGTACATAAGCTAGTAGGCAATTGTTTGAGCTCATGCACTGCGTATATAAATAAGACGCATGCCTTTATTTAGAATATGCTGTTAGGATATTAGTTCGAATGAAGCTGGAACACTGTGCCTTATACCGTTTGCAACAGGACATTTCATGTCATTCCAGGCCAGCCTAGAGTGAGGAGAGGGTAACTGTTTTTTAATCAAGCTAAACAGTACCTTAAGGTGAAGTATTTTCCATTGCTGAGTTCTAGCACAGTAGCAGCAGTCTCTTTTTATACCACTGATGTGGAGCCGCAATTGCCAAAAATCCATTGCGGATGGTTATAATATATGTCTGAGTCTGAGTCTGGATCCGAGGCGACCGAGACGACCTGCACATATTGCAGTTGTTACAATGCAGGCTTGGGAGACGGTCTATACATTGACAAGCTATGCGATATGAGGGTCGTCTCCCACCACTGGCTACTACGCAGCAGGTCGTCCTGACATTTCCTAACGACGGAACCCGACGCGCAAAATCCACTAACAGGGTCAGGGCGGCCGGCACACTCGAGCGATTTTCCTAACAAAGCTGATTGAGTGATCCGCAGAGCGTTGTCGGGTATCAAGGGCTATGCAGGCGGAAGTGACATTTTTCCATTCGGAGAATCGTGCCTAAACCGGCTGGTAGCACGGGACGCCGCCTCTGTGCGGAGCTCAGCAAAGCCAGTACGGCTCATGCAGCTGCCAATACAGTAATTGAGCCACGAAGGGAGCACTTGCTCTGCTGAGCACTGAGCTCTAGTACTGACAAAGCTTCTCCACAGACTTGACTTTAGCCTTTGCGCATGCATGTTCAATTTCATTCGTGCGAACGGGACCAGAAACGGGACAATGCGACGGAAAGTATTACAATATACAGATGAACATCAAGAAAATACTGCCGATGATTTTTGTTTACGAGTAAGGTATGTATTTATGTTTATTTGAGTTCTTCGAGTGGTAGGAACTTCTACTTAGCTATTTATTGCATTGTATTTATTTAGAACGCATCGACAAACCACGGTGGCCATTCTCGTGTTTGCCAGAGCACACATCCATAGCAGGGCAGGCTATCTGGCGATCTGAATACCCGTTTAGTTCTTAAAATCGGTAGGGACTGTGATTGAATGCTTCACAAACGGAGGTCTTAGGTGACATCCGGAAATTTAGTTGCATTTGGTATTGGGCTACAAATACAAGCAGGTGTGACTGCAGTTTTTCTTCCATTGCTAGTATATTTATTTCACATTGTAGGTACTATTGTAATAAAATGGTTACCGCCATAATTGTCCAATCGCTCGCTATCAGACCTAGCTTCCGTCCGAAAATTGGATGCCATGTCTATGTTTCTATCAACGTCTCGCAATTTTATCGTCCATTCCGCAACGATCATTATCTCGGCTCTGCCCGAAATAATGATCTCGGCTCTGCCCGAGCGACCGATGCCTCCGCAGCCATGCCAGGCGCTGACTCGCTGTCCGCGCACGTAGTCTGGGGCGCAAATCGTATCAGTAGCGCGATGTGATTCCTGCTACAATGGAGAACGCCGAGACAGCCTCCTTCTGCAGAGTTTTCCCTCAGCAGGACAGAGCCGAGACGCATGACTTCAGCCAACTGAACTGACTGAAGAGCAGCGTCCAAGGCATATTATTCAATACCTTGCGTAGCAATAGTACACAGTAGCATCTTCTCCTTACGTATCTGGTAGCATAAGGGAACACAGCTTTGGCCGACAGCGACAGCCGACGAATGTGAGACATGTACCGGGGGAAGAAGTGAGACTGATGTTTGGAGAAGTGATATGGAAGAGGGGAGCCCGGAAGGAAAGGAAGATGAGTGTGGACGAGTAGATGAGCGATAGACAAAGAGATAAAGATAGAGGCAGATGCAGAAACAGAGACAGAGACAGACAGAGACAAATAAAGACAGACAGAGACAAACAGAGACAGATAGAGACAGAGACAAGAGACAGACAAACATGGGGACAGAAACAGTGACAGAAACCTTGGCAGATGTAGAGATGGAGATGGAGGTTAGGATAAATGACAGATAGAGAGAGATAAAAAAAATGGAGGGAGAGAAAGAGGGAGAGAGTCAGATGGAGAGAGACAGAGAAAGGGAGAGTCAGACAGACACACAGACAGATAGACGGACAGCCATACAGGAACAGAGACATATGGACAGAACACGAGGGAGGGAGAGAGAGAGGAAAAAAAAAAAAAAAAAAAGAGGAGAGAGAGATGACGTCAGCGGTAGGGAAGAACCAGTTGCCTTGATACACGGAACACCAGCTGCGCCCATAAAACATTTGCAATCTGCACGGCGGCGGCACCTCCGGCTGGTCTGGTGTAATCCCTGGCCGAGCTGTGGCGCTTATTACGGAGAGCGCCGCGGCAAAACAGCGCCATTAAAGCGCGCCAAGCGCGTGGAACACATCGTCGTCAGCGGCAGACAGTCAGCAATAGTGCCGCCGACGACAACGTGCCGGCTACCAACTGGCGGTGTTGTGCGGCCCGCGGCACGCGCACGGCCGGCCAACTTCGGCGCATTACGCCGTGTTATGAGTGGAAGCCGCGTGCTTGCCGCCACGTGTGCCCGCAATTTCCGGCAGAGCCCCAGCCGCTGCCGATTGCTCTGGCCGCCAAGGCCTGTTCACCGCAGGCGGGGAAGCCCGGCGCGTCCAAAGGCGATGCCAGCACTTGCGGTGTTGTCAGATCGGATGTGCGGCATCGCGGGTTCGCTGTTGAGAGCGAGTGGCGGTCTCCGCGTCGCCCTGATCGAGCCCGCCAGGACGGCGGCGGCGGCGCGGCGCCGACTCTCGTATGCATTGCCGGAGGCGTAGTAAGACGCGCTGTGGCACCGCATTCGGCGGCTCGGAAACGGCTGAAATGGCAGCAGGCGAGGAGACGCGCGGCTATCAGCTTAGATGGGATGATCGGCGAGCGAGATGTCGGCCAAGTTTTCCGGAGAAGTTTCTGTTGTCGCAGAAGGATGGTCAGCGATATTTTCGACCGAAGTGTTTTCGCAGACGTCACGGACGAGTTTGTGGGAGTTTGAAGGAGATGGCCGCTGTTGTCCACTTTTTGGTGCTCAGGAGACTTTGGAGACAGTGGTGCGCGAAATTCCACCCTCTGAAGCAGCACAATGACGGAAGTGGCTGGACTGCAGTGCGGTATGGAGTGCTTAGCTTTACATATTATTTGTATTCGTGTACTACATCATATTTCTGGTATTCAGCAATAAATAATATAATATTAATAATTGACGTTACTAAAATAATATTGAACAATCTATTATGAACACAACAATGAAGCACAACAATGAAGTCGAAAGAGCAATACTCTTCCAACCTGAGCTGGAAACGCATGACGATCATTAAACGAGGATGGCGGGCAAAACAAGGTGGCATACCAGCAGCTACAAGAATGCGACCATCGGCTGATAACGTCGTGCAACTATATACCGTGCATCCCATTGAGAGATTTCCTATGGGATATGATTGCTTGTGGATACATTGGAATTGTTTAGGTACGATTTGAGTTAATGTTTGTCTTTCAAGCACAATTCTGGCAAGCTACATTCAACTTTGTGTACTTACATTTTCTGTCTCTTTGTCGCATGACGTCGCATGCTGATCAACGTCACAAATCCAGATCAAAGCTTTGTAGAGGGTTATTAATGTTTGAGCGTTAATGGCGGACTAATAACATCCTGGAAAGAATTGTGTGGCACAGGTATATTTATTATGTTGATAGCTTCTGGCTTTATTTTGTAGATAGCTTGTGGTTTTTGATGTGTGTAGGTATTATAAGTTAAATTAGGAAAATAACTTTTCTTATCATAGTTCATTTAGTCTTAAGATATATATTCTTTACATTACACAACCACGAAATTGTGGCGTTCACGGTGTAGTTTTGTTCGTAAGATAAGTCACTGTTTTTGTTTTGTAGATAGCTTGTTGCTTTCTTTCCCGTGTGTAGTTATTATAAGGTAAATTAGAGAATGCTAATTATTTCTTAACATAATTTATTTAGTCTTGTAGTATATAGTGCTTACTTGAGATCAAGGCTACTTGAGATCGAGGACAACCAGAGGAAAAAGAAAATTGGACCACTTGTGATAAGAAAGTTCTTGTTTTTATTTTATAGATAGCTTGTGGATTTTGTTATCTGTGTGTAGGTACTATAAGTAAGTTAGGGAATAGTAATTTGTCCTAACATAGTTAATTTAGTCTTACGGTGCATATTGTTTAAATTAGATAACCTTGAAAGTGTGGCGTTCAAGGTGTAGTCTCGTTCGTAAGATAAGTCTTTTATTTTTTTTTAGATTATAGCTTGCTGCCTTCCTTCCTGGGTGTAGGTATTATAAGTTAAATTAGAGAATACTAATTCTTTCTTATTATAGTTTATTTAATTTTGTGGTATACAGTGCTTACTTTAGATAACCTTGAAATTGTGGCATCAACGGTGTTGTTTTGCGCCAAAAGCGGACAATAGACACTTAGTTACTGATAAGAATAGAAGAAAAGCAAAACAGAAAAATATAAGCATTTAAAATACAAAAACAACAAAACAAAAATGGAAGGTGACTGTGGAAAGTGTAAGTGCAGGGGGGTCATTGGGGACTTGTGTAGTAGGTTAAATATGTTAACAAGGGAGGTGGAGCACCTGAGGGGCATAGTGACAGGGCCCATCATAGGTAAGGAGGGTCGAGTTAGCCAGGTGCAGGATTCGGGGAGCAGTAGGGATGGTGGAAGTGAGGCCCAGGAAGGTGGAGAGTGGACGGTAGTTGGACGTAGGGGTACTAGAATAGCTTTGAGGAAGGTAAGCACAGGCTTTGAAATGGAGAATAGGTTTAAGGTACTGAAGAGGGGAGAGAAGTGCTGCTGGGGATAGAGGTGTGAGTGATTTAGAGAGAAAAAAAAAAAAAAAAAAAAAAAAAAAAAAAAAAAAAAAAAAAAAAAAAAAAAAAAAAAAAAAAAAAAAAAAAAAAAAAAAAAAAAAAAAAAAAAAAAAAAAAAAAATATATATATATATATATATATATATATATATATATATATATATATATATATATATATATATATATATATATATATATATATATATATATATATATATATATATATATATATATATATATATATATATATATATATATATATATATATATATATATATATATATATATATATATATATATATATATATATATATATATATATATTATATATATATATATTATATATATATATATATATATATATATATATATATATATATATATATATATATATATATTATATATATATATATATATATATATATATATATATATATATATATATATATATATATATATATAGAGAGAGAGAGAGAGAGAGAGAGAGAGAGAGAGAGAGAGAGAGAGAGAGAGAGAGAGAGAGAGAGAGAGGGAGGTTTTAGTCATAGGGGACTCCAGAGTTAGATACACAGACCGCACATTTTGCAGTAGGAATGCAGGTAGGAGGACTCGGTTTGCTTCCCAGGTGCACTAGTAACGGATGTTGGGGATATGTTAGAGGGAGTAATGAAGGGAAGTGGAGGTGGTGCAACAGTGATTGTACATGTTGGCGTGAATGATGTAGGAAGATGCAAAACTGAGGAAACAATAAAAGAGTACATGTGCGGTCGCATAGCCCCTGTGTGCCTTGAGAGTTCAGGTGAATTTTTTTTAGAGCTCCTGGTATGCTTATTTTGGGCTGCAACGCATGTTTAAGGCCCTGTCGCTTTTTACGAGACTGTGCGTTTTGGAAGGTCAGTTGCATTTTCGGTCCTCGTTATGCTCTTAGGGCCCCGCTGTGTTTATTTGGGGCTTCTGACGCACATTTGTGGGGCCGAGTACGATTTTGGGGCTTCGGTGCGATATTTCTGGGTCCCAGCGCGATTTATCGCGCCCAGGCGCGTGGTTCCGGAGACCCAACGCCATTTTTCTGCGCTGAACGCGATTTTTGTGGATCTCTTCTGATTTTTGAAACTCCGAATCGCGGCCTGACTTTTCAAGCCCCTGTCCCCATGTTTTTGTATCTCACCTCGATCTTCCGAGCTCCGGTATGTTTTTTGTCGGGGCCGTACGCGATTTGTGAAGGCATCTGATGATATGATCGGTGCTCCAGAGCCATTTTCCCGACCTGGACATTTCTTTTTTTGAATCCCTCCTTATTTTTTCAGGGAACCAGCTTGATTTTTTTTCGGATACTGATGCGATTTTTGGGCTCACACCTGCTTATGTGGGGCCCTAGACGCCAATTTGTTATGCCCAGATCACATTTTTCGGACTACCGATGGGAATTGTGGGTCCCGAGCGCGATATTTGGGGGACCGGTTCGAGTTTGCGGGGCACGTTGTGCTTAGCTGTGGCCTCAACGCGATCTTGGCGGCCCCTGTCGCATATTTTGGGCCCTCGGAGCGAGTTTTCTGGGGCCCGCCGTATTTATTTTGAGCCCCCTGCGTGAATTCTGGTGGACCGACGCGAATTTTGGTGGCCCCAGCGCGACTTTTGGGGGCCCCGGCACGATTCTTGGGAGCTTATTTCTCTTAGGAGGGAGGGGGAATTTGTCCCTTTGATATGCTACTGCGGTCACCGAAGGAGTTTTTTTTCCATCGATGGCACCTTTCGGAGCATATAAACCCTCCGGGTAATTTTGTCCGGACCTGTTCTTAATTTTGCGGTGTTGGGGTCGATTCGATTGAGTCTCCGTGTGAACTTTTGGATATTGAGTTATATTTCTTTAAAGGTCATTATGTGATATTTTTGGGTCCCGGTACGATTCTTCGGTCTCCCCCGGTGCGATTTTTGTTGGTGCCCTGACAAATTTTTTTCCGGTGCCCAACTGATTTTTGGTGGACCTTGACCCGATTTTTTAGGCCGCAGATTGACATTCCCGTTGAGAATTGATTTTTGGGGACAGCTGCAACTTTTGGGGCTACCGAGCCACTTTTTGGGCCCCAGTGTGATTTTCAAGGGCTGCGATGCGACTTTTTTTAGTCCAATATAATCTTTTGTGTCCCGACGTCACTTGCTTGGATCCCTAGCGTAGTTTTAGCGATCTCGACACTTTTTGGGTGTCCAATACATTTTGGAGGCTTTTGTCGTCATTGTTGGGGCCCCAGAGTGTTTATCCAAGTCCGGATTGTTTTGTGTTTCCTCGGCTTCATTTGTGTCCCAATGAGACTGTTGGGGAGCGGTACGACCTGTCGTGCCACTAGCGTGATTTTCATGGTCCGGGCGTGACTTTTTGATAGCCGAGGCTCAGTGTGATTTTCAGGAGCCCCGGCCGGATCTTTTGGTGCCCATATCGTGATTTTCAAGTACCCTGGCACGACTCCTACCATTTATTATGGGCTTCTTCTTGCAAATTATAGGCCTCCTCTCGCGTCTTAGGGGTCTCGTCTCATTTCCTGGAGCCTCTTTACCGGTTTTTGATGTCTCCTCGTGTGTCCTACCCTCCTCCATATTCAATGGTCCTCGTCTCCCGTCTTGGAGGGCCTCCTCCTACATCCTGAGGCCCCTTTAACATGGCATGGGGCTTCCTCTCATGTTCCATGGGCATTCTCTGCTAAACTAGGGGCCTTCTGCCACGCCCCATGGGCCTCCTCCTTTGTTCTGGCAAAGTCTTACACGTCTTGAGGGGATCTTCAATTTGGGAAACCTCACCTCCTTCCATACCTGCTACCACTCCCATCTTAAGGGCCTCCTCTCATTTCCTGGTAACTCCTTCCGGTCTTCGGGGCCTCATTCGGCCCTGGAGACCTCCTACTTCGTCTTGAGGGACTGCTCTCGAGTCCGGCATGGGCCTCTTTTCCTCTTTTAGAAGCCTTCTTTGTCAAATTATGGGCCTCCTCTCACGTCTGGGGTATCCTGCTCTGCGTTTTGATTAAATATTTTCCCATTTTAAGGGTGGCCTCTTATCTCCTGGTGGACTCCTCTTCTCTCCCAAGTGCCTCCTCTTCCAAATTACAAGCAACATTTCCTATCTCAGCTGCCTTGTCATTTCCTGGGGACCTTCTTACCCGTCTTGGAGCCTTCTTTCTCGCCTGGGAGCCATCTCTCTTATCCAATGGCCTTTCTCTCCTATTTTAGGGGCCTCCTAATTCATAATGAGGTCTCATTTCCAATCTTGAGTCGTCCTCTTCCGAATTAGGTGCCTCCTGCCACGTTTCTGGATCATCCTTTTCCATCTTGATGGAACCTTGCCAGTTTTGGGGCCTGCTTTTGCGTCTACGAAACCTCGTCTCATATCCACTGGCTTTCTCTGCCGTCTTAAGGCCTCCTCTCATTTTCGGGGGCCTCCCTTGCCGTATTGGGTTCTCCTTTGCGATCCTGGGACCTCCTTTGCAATCCTGGGGGCCTCCTATCATCTCCTAGGTAACTCATTTTTCATTTTAGGGGCCTCCTCTCACGTCTTGGGGGCCTCCTCACCTGTTGCGTCATATTCCCAAATCTTCTCTCCTAGGGTCCTCCTCTTCCAAAATATGAGCCTCATCTGGCTGGTCTCAGTGGCCTTCTCTCATTCCTGCGGTGACTTTCTTACCCATCTTGGGGCTCCCTTTTGCGTTCGGAGAAATATCTCCTATCATTCCTTATTTTCTATTGTAGGGGCCTCCTCTTCCATCTTTGGAGGCCTCGTTTTCCAAATTAAGAATATCCTGCCACCGATCGGAAGCCTTCTTGTCTAACCTGGGTGGCTTCTTGCCCGTCTCGGTGACATCCTTTTCATCCTGGGGTCCTCCTCCCAATCTCTGTCCTATGTCTCTCATAGGGACCTGATTATATTTCCCGGGGCCTCGTTGCCAGTCTTGGGGCTTCCATGACAGCTTGATCTTCTGTCTCGTCGGCCTCCTTGCTCACCTTCTTTTCCTGTGCATTTCCGGATAGGGGCCTCCTCAAATTTCAGGGCCCCCCTCCCCAGTTCCCACGGCAGGGGGGACTTCCCCCGCTGTCTCCTCCCCCCCCCAACTAGTTAGGCACAACCTTCTAAGGGATAGCCAACATGGATTTCTATCTCAAAGATCTTGTTTAACTAACCTATTGGAGTTTATGGAGTATATAACTAAAGAAGTAGACAACCAAAGCAGGATGGATGTAGTGTACCTGGACTTTAGCAAAACTTTCGATAAAGTTCCACACGGGCGTTTAATTCAGTAACTATAATGGGATTGATGGAAAGGTTCTAGGTTGGATTGAAGCATGGTTAAGGGGAAGAAAACGAAGGGTAGTGTTAAATGGATGTAAATCTGAATGGAATGATGTTCTGAGTGGAGTGCCACAGGGCTCTGTTCTAAGGCCCCTTCTCTTTATCATATTTGTGAATAACATTGAGGTAGGGCTGAGGAATAGGGTGTTCAAATTTGCTGATGACATCAAATTGGTAGGGGTGGCCAACAGTAGTGAGCAATCTAGTAATATTCAACTAGACTTGGAGGACCTCAAAAAGTGGGCTGATCAATGGCATATGTCTTTCAACTATGAACAATGTAAGGTTATGCATCTTGGGTCTGGAGGTGAGACTTTCAGATATACAATGAGCGGTAGGAGATTGGAAGTCATTGAAGAGGAAAGAGAATCAGGTGTGTTAGTTTCAAATGATCTTTAAAAAAAACAATGTGTCCCAGCTAGGAACAGGGCAACCAAAATGCTGGGAATCATTAATAGGAGTGTGAGATATAAGAGCAAATAAGTGGTGAAAAGGCTGTACTTCGTCTATGTGCGACCCCACTTAGAATATTCGGTACAGACATGGAGCCCCTACTTAGAAAAAGATATAGATATGCTAGAAAGAGTACAGCCCAAAGCCGCTAGACTCATTAGTGGACAAGGTAACTTAGAATACGGGGAAAGACTTATGACATTATAGATGTACTCACTCAAGTATAGGAGATTAAGGGGTGATATAATTGAAATGTATAAAATTAATAAAAGGTTAGATCAGGTCAATCTGAATGATGTCCTTCTATTTAGACTATCACATAGGGGTCATCAATTCAGGTTAGACAAATCAAGGTGTAGGACAGTTAAGCGACAACAGGTCTTCAGTCAAAGGATTGTTGATCAGTGGAATAGCCTGCCTGCTGATGTTGTGGGGAGTCCCTCATTGAATGTATTTAAAAATAGGGGGACAACTATTTTAGGCTGCAAAATCTTGTTTTTGAGTTATAAGGGGTGGTGGATGGGGTAATATCTATGCTAAGTGGGTGTGCACTGTGCGGGCAATTTACCTGCACGGCAATTCCACGCCCTTCAGGCGGGCGTGGATGGAGTTTGAAAATTATTGGTACGGCACTCAGTTCACATTTGTTGCATGAGATCAAGTCAATAGGGCTGGATAGGTAAGGTAGAAAGACATTGATGAGTGTGGGGGATGCTGGTCCCTGTGTTATTGTTGAAAATTGGACCCTGATGTTTTTGATCATGCTAATAAATTGAGTATTATACATAGGGTATATTATACTACTATATAGGGTATAATATACTACTAGTATTATAATATGGTATATAGGATGTACCTAACAGTGGATTCAGCACCTTCCTTCGGGACGTGATACTGATGAGATTGGCTATGGTAGCACAATGGGGCATGATTGGAAGAGTTTGGAATTGTTGAGTAGGGTTTTATGCAATATCAGGTGAATGGTGCTAGATAGGCTGGGACATATAATTCCCATGGAACTTGAGATAATGGAATGATTGGGGTGTGAGCATTTACTTTTTTGGTATCTTTTCTAGATAGGCTTAACCCAGGTGGGCCACTGTGGCCCTTATTGAGCCTTACACATTATTAACTTTATGAACAGCTTCAGAATGTCTAAGCGTCCGAATGTCCAGCAAGCAATACGTGGTCCGTGAAACGATGGTCGACCTGAACATGAATCGTTTTCATTCATTGAAGTCCATGTTCTTAAAACATTTTCAGAGTGGTATGTTTTATGTGCCTATTAAACGCCTGAATTACATTAGACAAATACGATTGCATCACATCATATTGCATTCTTCGCCCATTATTTTAAACGAAATGGACTAAAAAGAAGACGCATTCGAAGATTACAATTCCTTTTCAGGAAGTCTTTAAGCAACCCTTGAGTGCCGTTGGCAGAAGTGAATGGGAGGTAAGTATGTTGGTGGGCCTTTAGTTCTCATTGATTTATCCGATGTATGATGCTGTGTAAATGTTGGTTTGCTGCGAATGCGTTCGCTGATGATTCGGTACTTTATTGTTTACTTTCGGTATTTTAAAGTTCGCATACAATTATCTTAATATCAAAGACGAAAGCGGAAGACGGAACTATGAAGACGAAAACGGCGCAACATCCGGTTGTACGGCTTGCAGGCTGAACATGAAGTTCGGATTGTATTGTAGAGGATGTAATGTGAAGCTTGAAGAATGAATAATGTTGGGTTTTGAATTGTGGATCTTATAGTAGAATGATACAGATCTTATAGTAGAATGATACAGATCTTATAGTATAATGATACAGATCTTATAGTAGAATGATACAGATCTTATAGTAGAATGGTACAGATCTTATAGTAGAATGATACAGATCTTATAGTAGAATGATACAGATCTTATTGTTAGTTATTTGGGCTTTAGGGCGCTTCGACCAGAATTGATCATTCGCGTCAGATCTTATTGTAGAATGATACAAATCTTATAGTAGAATGATACATATCTTATAGTAGAATGATACAGATCTTATAGTAGTATGATACAGATCTTATAGTAGAATGATACAGATATTGGGTGTGGTGTGCAGCATGTTACAGATTAGTCGAAAATGAATGGATCAAACCTCGTCCATGGCGGCAATTTCGCTGTCTTTGGATTAGGAAAATAAGTATTATACTGTGTACTTTAAGAGATGCATGGTTTTTGAAGTTTGCTGTGACTATGGAAGGCTACCAATTGGAAAATTCCTTCTGTAGGGAATGCTCCCTTGCATTGTCATTCAGCAAAATTTAGAGAACGTGACATACATTGCTTGTACAACCATGCACAAGAAGCAAGAATATTGGTACATAATGCATTGTCATTCTGGAAAATTGAAAGAACGTGATGTACATTGCTTATACAAACATGCACAAGAAGCAATAATATTGGTACATAATCTCATTACAATGTGCTACAGTGCCAGTCTGATGCCATGCATGAATGGATATTTGCATTTTAGCCTAGTCTCAGGCCATATTCTACTATTCAACGCCTGGTAAAGCCAGCTGTCATTTTTAGCTTTATTGCAGTTGCAAGTGTTACTTTTGGAGCTGCATATCCTGCGCATGTTTGCGCTATCAACCACTAGTATTGATTAGCTGTTGTGTTCAGCAATTCGCATAACTAAAGTCTTTGAAATACTTTTGAAAGGATTGCTCATCAAATTGTTCAATGTGTTTGCCAAACTTGCTGGAATGTAGAAATGTGCCTCACAGGAGACATGTTGGTCGTCATCATTAGGCTTTTTCTTTTATAAAGTTGGCACTGATTAAAAAGAAGAAGAAATAAAACCAACTGAAAGTCAAGTTGAAAGACCGGCATATATTCCAAAACCGGTCAAAAAGAGCGCCGGCCCTGACCGGGCTTTCTGACCGGGCTTTCTGACCGGGCTTTCTGACCGGGCTTTCTGACCGGGCTTTCTGACCGGGCTTTCGGTCCTTACATTTGCCATCTCTAATCGACACTGTGAACAAAGCGCCAACTAGCCGACGACGGCTCCCCACATGGAATCAATGTGGGCGATTTATTGGACAGCCTCTTAACTCCCCCGGGCAAGCTGCGCGTAGCATGTCGAGGCCATTACTATGATCGTTCCACATAATTTGGCCGGACGTTGGCTGGGAGTGGCCCCGTTTCGGTAACGTATGTATTGCTATCTTGCTCGACAGCTCTTCTCTTTAGTGGCACGAACTGAAAATGAGGCCACCGTTGGTAGCTTCCTCCAGTCCACTTAGTCTGCGGTCCTCTGTGATACTGGACTTCGCATACAAGCTGTATTTGCATCAATTCCATAAAGAGATTTGTGTTTGCAGCATTTGGTGTTGAACAAACATGACATGGTTTAGTCTACATTACGCTGGAAAGTATATGAAAAACCTTCTTCAGACCGCGGCTGACGAAAACGGCTTGATTCAGAATTTCATATTATTTTCCTCTTATAAGCCATTTTCAGCGCGATATGCTATGAGAACGAAAAATCGCGGCCTTCGCAAAATCATTCGGTTCACAGGCATTCATGTGCACATTTGATGCATGGCCATCTCTAGGCTGATGTCGCTCCAATGCTGGTTATATTCCCATATTGTTTGATCGACATAGCAATTGCTGTGGTCTGTAGATAACAGCCCACTCCTTAGAGCCAAAAAAAGGCAAGACTCCAAAAGCATTCATTCACGCACGATATGCCGCCCAAGCCCGCGCCGTTTCTGTCGACGCCGCGCAACAAACACGGTCGCGCCGCATTCGTCTCCGTATTTTGGTAGCGGCGACGGCACACGGGTGGGCTGACGGTCATTACTCATTGGAGCCGGCGCGTCGTATTTGTCTAATCGCTTGTGTAAATCATTACCAAGCCCTCTGGAGCGTGCCCCCCCTGCCGCCGCCGCCTCGAGTCAGACGACAGTAACACAAAGTAAACACCGGTCCCTGGCCAGTCCGGCAGACTGCTCTCGCCGTGGCCACGGTCCGAGTCTATGTCTGCCAGCCGTCTGGTCACAGTCTGGTCAGTGGTCACAGTCTGGTCATGGTCACAGTCTGGTCAGTGGTCACAGTCTGGTCATGGTCACAGTCTGGTCATGGTCACAGTCTGGTCAGTGGTCACAGTCTGGTCAGTGGTCACAGTCTGGTCATGGTCACAGTCTGGTCATCGTCACAGTCTGGTCATGGTCACAGTCTGGTCAGTGGTCACAGTCTGGTCATGGTCACAGTCTGGTCAGTGGTCACAGTCTGGTCAGTGGTCACAGTCTGGTCATGGTCACAGTCTGGTCAGTGGTCACAGTCTGGTCATGGTCACAGTCTGGTCAGTGGTCACAGTCTGGTCAGTGGTCACAGTCTGGTCAGTGGTCACAGTCTGGTTATGGTCACAGTCTGGTCAGTGGTCACAGTCTGGTCAGTGGTCACAGTCTGGTCAGTGGTCACAGTCTGGTCATGGTCACAGTCTGGTCATGGTCACAGTCTGGTCAGTGGTCACAGTCTGGTCAGTGGTTACAGTCTGGTCATGGTCACAGTCTGGTCAGTGGTCACAGTCTGGTCAGTGGTTACAGTCTGGTCAGTGGTTACAGTCTGGTCATGGTCACAGTCTGGTCAGTGGTTACAGTCTGGTCATGGTCACAGTCTTGTCAGTGGTTACAGTCTGGTCAGTGGTCACAGTCTGGTCATGGTCACAGTCTGGTCAGTGGTCACAGTCTGGTCATGGTCACAGTCTGGTCAGTGGTCACAGTCTGGTCAGTGGTCACAGTCTGGTCAGTGGTCACAGTCTGGTCATGGTCACAGTCTGGTCAGTGGTCACAGTCTGGTCAGTGGTTACAGTCTGGTCATGGTCACAGTCTGGTCAGTGGTCACAGTCTGGTCAGTGGTCACAGTCTGGTCATGGTCACAGTCTGGTCAGTGGTCACAGTTTGGTCAGTGATCACAGTCTGGTCATGGTCACAGTCTGGTCAGTGGGCACAGTCTGGTCAGTGGTTACAGTCTGGTCATGGTCACAGTCTGGTCAGTGGTCACAGTCTGGTCAGTGGTCACAGTCTGGTCATGATCCTTTTCCTGGTCCATCTGGTCTCGACACGGTTGCATATATCAAGTGAGAAGCTTCGAATAAAGTATTGGGAGGCCGGGGGGGGGTGTCGATACCAAAGCTGATGAGTTCAAAATGCATTAGAGGAGCCCGCCTACAGGATAGTATGGGATAGAATAACATGCTAAAATATGGAACTATTGGAATGGCTCCATGAATATTCAACATTCAACACTCAATATACCTGTTCGATCTCATTGCAATGATATGGGAAGCTCAACCTATGATGCATGTACATACCTAGCCTCGCAGCGATATTCTAAGACGTTTATCCCACATTATTCACTATAAGCCAACATGTGCAGCTTCAATTGATAATTAACTCTGTTGTAAGCCAACACGTGTAGCTTCAGTAGATCACTCACTCCGTTGCTAGCCAACATATGTCGCTTCAGTTGATCATTCACTCCGTTGTAAACCAACATGTGTAGCTTCAGTAGACCTTCACCCTGTTCTAAGCCATCATATGTAACTTCAGTAGACAGCGTGATCTCCAAGTAGTTTGTTTGCGGCTCAGGTTTCCAGCTGTCCTGGCACCCTTCCGAGTCCAGTCCGCTTCTAACGGTGTTCCTGAAGTCAGGCGATGGTCTGGACGCGGTCCAGACGGTAGCCAACGCATATTTATTTTGGGCTGTGAGGTGTCTTGAGTGCAGGAATTTGAATTGCCCTGTACCTCCGTGCCCCGAAACACCAAATACATATGGAAGGTCAGCGGCAAAGCTGTAGCGAATTGCTGGGAACCATTCACAAACAGGCAGGAGTGTCCGATGGTGGGGGAACGATGTGGTGGGTCAGAGCGACCTGGTTGGAATATGCGATTAAGTGTGTTATTTCAATTTCCAATGTAATGTCGAAATGCCGTGCGTATAAAAGGAGAGGCACTACGGCTTAAGCCAGAGATGGCTTCATGCCAATCATATGCATGGCATGCTCGATCTGTACATTGTATGGAAAATAATATATGTATGTATGCATTTAGTCATATGCTAACATGTGTACTATTCTTGACAGGTTCGTGCACGATTAGTGTATATCCTTCACTGACGCAGGACATGGAAACATGACAACTGGAATAAAACTTGAACATGCATAGAGTAAAATGGCAGTGAGATATTGTTAGGTAGCGAGATACGAACGTCGCTGCGCTCTCAAACGTACAGTCTCATTCAGAATATTCAGACTACTAATTCTGCACCTTGTCCGAACATTCAAGGCCATTTTGGACCGGCCACTACATTCATATTTGACGCGTGTTGCGATTGGGACCGATACCAGTTTTGTTCGGTGCTCGCGCCAATTTAACCCATGAGAGTGCGGCATTTTGTGATAGCGTTAGTTTTGGACAATTCCCGGACTTCTCCGGACTCTAAACATAGCTGTTTGAAAACGTTTGTGCCTTGGCTTGTCCTACCAAGCCTTCAATAAACCATGCTAAATACATTGAACAATGACATTTACAACATAAACGCTTCAGACAAAAAGCTTACATTATTGAAGGACGTTTACATTATTGCACGCGCTAATTCAGTCTGGTCACTTTTGGTTCCAAGGTATGGTATTAGTGTTAGGTAGGTAAAAAGTGAATAATACTGAAGAAGTGAATTTTACTGAGAGGGTAAAAGAGTGAAGTATATTGTCCGAGGAAACGTCAGAAAAGATTCACCTTCACATATTGACTTAAAACTAGAATAGCTCTCGTCGAAGCAATTTCGAAATACGTCCATCGATTGCCGGGTTAGCTTCAGCCAACTTAACCGGTTGAAAATTATATATTGTGGATATATTAAAAGATCTTCAAGATCCAGGAACGACTCAATGTTAGAAAAAATTGTAGACATATATTGTGACGTTTCGGCCATAGACCATTGTCAAACAATGCACTCGTTGCGATCGGCGAACAGGTCGAAAATTCAAATAACTGCAGGCACAAAAACTTGACAAAATCCATTCACCACCTCCACTGCGAGAAAAAAAACTAAGAAAAAAAGAACACACGCACTTAGAAACGCCAAAAGAAACGCCAAAAGAAGAAGGAAAAACAAACTAACGTACACATGCATATACATGGACGGCAGGTGAAAACCGTCGCGACACGAACGCGTCTACCTGGCGGCAAAGAGTACATAGTTGTGACATCAAGGTCCGTTTACACACATCAATATGCAATTCATTGACCTTTCTCAAGATCCTGCGCACGCGATAATAATTTGTTTCCTTCTTCTTCAGACACACGCAAAACATCGGTAAAACTGGTAGCCTACGATACATGCCATGACGATTGGTGGGAATTCATACTTGGTTTCAGCTCACGAATAAACAGGGATTCTAAGATTTTAAGTCCGCGCCGTCTTTCGCTATGCCTAGGATATCTATATTGAAATTTTCATTGGTTTCCGGATGGTTCATGTACAAGTGATGCTCGGTCATGTGTTCGCCTAGGGGAGTGAAGGGACGCCGGAGACGTGCATCTCCCAAATGCTCATTAAATCTTTCCCTTACAGGGCGAATTGTTTCCCAACATCGAGAGCGGACGGACAAGTGATGCACGTCACCTTGTAAACTGCATTTTTATTCGACATCTTCCTTTTAGGCCATTGCCACATGTGTGGCATTTTTTGTTACCTGAAGGGCAAGTGAGGATGCTGAGGGCTGACCTTATCAGATTAGATTTTAGTGACGGTCCGCTGTGCCACGCGATTCTAATTTTGTCTAGTTTCCTAGGCGAACACATGACCGAGCATCACTTGTACATGAACCATCCGGAAACCAATGAAAATTTCAATATAGATATCCTAGGCATAGCGAAAGACGGCGCGGACTTAAAAATCTTAGAATCCCTGTTTATTCGTGAGCTGAAACCAAGTATGAATTCCCACCAATCGTCATGGCATGTATCGTAGGCTACCAGTTTTACCGATGTTTTGCGTGTGTCTGAAGAAGAAGGAAACAAATTATTATCGCGTGCGCAGGGTCTTGGAGAAAGGCCAATGAATTGCATATTGATGTGTGTAAACGGACCTTGATGTCACAACTATGTACTCTTTGCCGCCAGGTAGACGCGTTCGTGTCGCGACGGTTTTCACCTGCCGTCCATGTATATGCATGTGTACGTTAGTTTTTTTCCTTCTTCTTTTGGCGTTTCTTTTGGCGTTTCTAAGTGCGTGTGTTCTTTTTCCTTAGTTTTTTTCTCGCAGTGGAGGTGGTGAATGGATTTTGTCAAGTTTTTGTGCCTGCAGTTATTTGAATTTTCGACCTGTTCGCCGATCGCAACGAGTGCATTGTGTGACAATGGTCTATGGCCGAAACGTCACAATATATATCTACAATTTTTTCTAACATTGAGTCGTTCCTGGATCTTGAAGATCAAGCTAGTTTTAATATATCCACAATGATTGACCAGGAAATACGGGCATTTCTGAACTATGTACGAAAATTATATAGGCGCACGTACTGCCACGCCAACCAAACTACAGTGTGAGGGATTTGGTATGCGAAGTTGAATACAGCTGTGTTGCATGCAGGTGCGTTTGACGAAGCTATTCTTGCTTTTGTCACATACATGATCTGTGCACAATCGCCCCACGCATCATATCTGTACCTAAGCGACACTCGGACAGCTGATTGCTATTGCACAGGCTTGATCAACATCCATGAAAAACTGCTCAGAACCTACTGCACTTTGGATGAAGTGGCGGTCTCACCAGTAAGGGCGCAGTTGTTGTGTCGGCACATCCACAAACGTGGTGGCTATTAGTGTGTGTGTCGTGGTGTATGATTATAATCTGGGCTGGCAATATACGAGAAAGCTTAAATGGAAACACCGGATGGGGCGGATGCAAGGGTAAAAGGCATGAGAACCTGGTTCCGGGACTGGATGTTCACGATGACGAGTTGGAGCGTGTCAGCCGACAGGCGCCGCTCACAACAATTCGCACACGACAAGTAATAGCAGAATGCATCAAATGAGAAAAAAGCAAACGAACACAGCTTGATGATGATTCCAGTCTTATCATTATTCGAGGGCCATTGTTTCCGGATTCGGCTTATCAATTTTTAGAAGCATTATGCTTGATGGACGACCATGAGGGTGACTATATGCTTCGTTCCCTTTGGTCATTTGGCTTCGGATTTGTTGTTTGCATAATCGTTTTCTTCAATGAGCAGTAATCACTATGGCATCCATTATTGTATGTTTCGCTTTATAACGTTAGTTAATGCAGCACGAATATTCGAATATCCGATAGGCCGACATTCATTCGAAGGGACACACCTAACTTCGTCACGCCCTTCAGGTTAACATTCGAAGGGACACACCTAACTTCGTCACGCCCTTCAGGTAAACAATTACACAGTATTATTCTGATTTTTTTAAAACATAACCAAGCAGAACAATGAGAACATTCATCAAGCTTACCAGTTATCGGCCAAGTTAGTCCACCCAAGCGTTCTTAATCCCAGCAATCGTGGAAATACTTCGGCGCCAAGAGCCTCTGTGGGATGTAGCAGGACAATCAAGACGGGTACAAACATCATTAGCTTCCCAGATGGTATCAGTTTTTTCAGTGGCGAAGTACCATCTGCTAGAGGTAATTTGCGTTCATGAAAATTTACTTTAAACCGGCTTATGCTACACCAGATGTCGGGCAAGCAGGATGGAAAAAGCGAGAGACGCCGAACGGAAAACAAAGACCGTGGCGTCGTGGCCAGTACAGGACATACATACATGCATACATACATCCATACATTCATCGGACATACAGGACATACATACATGCATGGTACGCGATGGTAAATTTGGATGTTGGCCAGCATCGCAGCCTCCGGACAGGCTCCGCTGACCGCCCGCGACCTGAAAACGAAGCAGAGGCCCGGCGTCCAGGGCGAGCCATCGGCGTCCGGGCCCAATCTTGGATGTGCAGGTGTATGCTGAAGTTAAAGCTTGGAAAAACCCCAAGGAAAAAACATTCCAAGCTGCTTAGGAAACCCAAGGTAAAAACCAAGCGTGATCTAAAGGGCAATAGTCCGTTTTATTGCCAAATTGGATCGGTCCCTGCTCACCTATTGGTAAATGACATATATGTGTTGGCCATGCGAGAGCGGAGAGTATGTTAGCGCTTTACTTCGAATGAAGTATTCTAATTTCGCGCTATGGAGGAACTCCAAAATGAGGTCGAGGAGCGCCGGGTTCTCATCCCCGAGTAGTGTGCACAATTATGTTGGCCATTTGGAGATGACGGGTTTAACATTATGCAAGCGCCTTCCCTATGCAGATGAAACACTTGCAAAGCGGGTTAATATAAACTTAAGAGGCTCAAAGGCACAGCTGGAAGTGTTCTGGGCGAGTGACTCCATCGTCAGGCTAACTCTGCCACAACACTGATCTGGTACACACATTTGCCACACGTGTCATTGCAGAATGGAATGTGTGTGTGTACAAGGAAATGTCATGCATGAACAACCTTCATATTCGAAAAGTATAACAATAAAGCGTCCATATAAGGGAAATCAAGCGACCGTTTCGCTACCGGTTTAATCAACACCTTAGAGATACCCACCAACAGAAGCTTGACACACCTAGGGAAAGTTAGGGAACATATGGCATTAACTTGTAAATTTCCTTTGTTGATTCAGATGTTGATGACATTCGGAACATACATTTTTAGTAGTAATCACAACAGTGCTGATGCAACAACTGATGATTCTGTACACATTCGTGGCATTAAATTCAGTCCCAACACCATGCTCAGCGTTTGGCCGCTAGTATTCTCAAGATGTTGGGATTGTTTTGTGACATCCACACGACTGAGTTAGCACTTGAGAAGGCGTTGACGTGCATGCTATTACATGTGATGGCTGTGTAGTGTGAGGGACTGCAATGGGGTGAGGGTGAGAGGTCGTGGGTGTTCAAGTGAATGATGCGTGCTTGCTCAACAGAGCCGATCAGTGGTATGTGACGAAATGGTTTCGTCTCATCAGTCTCGATCTTTCGGTGAGAAACGTGATGTGCTGTCGCGGTGCATGTTGCGTGTGTTACGATACTAACAAAGGAAAAGAGAAAGTAAAGATTGTTCGCGTCCAGATATATCATATCTGCATGAGTTGAGATCGTGAATTGGAATGCAATCGATTGTTAATCGATGAACTTTTGCTGCAAACTTTTGACACGGTCTTGGTGGACTTTGTATGAATGCGGAAAAGAAAGTGCGCTGATTTGGTCGACGAGTGATTGTGGTTTTCAAGTGAACACTATATTTATCCTGCCACATAAATGCATAGGTCATCCTTGAACTGAAGATGACTTCCAGCCAAAGCCTTTCCAACTTACTCTGAGCCCATTCGATCCCAAAGTCGTACAATATATCGGCATGTTACCAACCAGGTGGGCGATTCTTATAATGACTCTTTGTATGCCAGGAGGTATTATGTTTGTGCTCCTGGACCATTTATTTCATATGATTAGGCAGGTTTATCTCCATTTCTCGTAATATTGTCATAATTGTCATTAGTGACATTTGACATGGGAAGGGGTGGGCAATGTCCCTTTGTAATATTGTCATAATTGTCATTAGTGACATTTGACATGGGAAGGGGTGGAGCAATGCTCACGTTTGAAGGAACCTGCAAAGTCGGGGGAGAAAATCCCAGCAAATAGATACAATACAATAGAAGTAGACTTTGCGCCCGTGTTGCTAAGGTAGGTAAGCAAGTGCCCACATACTTTCCGGGGTAACAAAATATGCCGTTTTGTATTAAAGAAAGTAGCAGATAGTTGGTTACGTTATTGTACTCCTCTTCGTCTCCGGTATAACATTATGCGAGGCCCATGGTATAGCTATGAATCTGATGTTATGTTAGCATAGCTAAATATTAGCAAAATATGGGATATTTGATTAGCGTGCGTTCGAAGCCATCCGGAGGGAAGAATCTACTAGAATCTATGCCCCGATAAAATTATATCCCGTTTGCCGTTCGAGATCGTTGGGGTGATTAAGAATCTACCGGACACCCCATAGATTATATCTCTGACGCGCACAATATTCTGCGGATACTTGGTCGGTGGTTATGATCCTTGCGCCGTTCATTTTTATGAGGTGTATGTATCACGAAGGCATCGCATAGTATTCGATCGGCCTAAACGCTGCATAGGATATTGTAGCGAAAAGCCTAGGGTGAAAAAGGGCTATTCAAGCATTGTCATTGTCACAGGATTGAGATGTTTTTTTTTGCGGTGAAGATGACGTACAAATACTTCAGCTGACAAACAGGTACATATTTATGGCTGACGCTTGGCACTCGATAATCAAGGTTGTATCGGACGTCCCGTAGATTCTATTTTCGGTCGGGCGGCCTTGAAAGCACGCATATTCACGTCGGTTAATACTACACTATATGGCTATCATATTAATGCCAAATGCGACGTTTTCCTACCCGTGTACATATTTGTAATATGTCATGAAGCAACTGATAGCACACTAGATTGACTTGCAGTTCAAGATGTGGGTTAAAAATGTAGTTGTGCTGGCATGAAAGAGCTACGTCTACGAAGGTTCGCTTGCACCCTGCATTTTTTAATCGGCTAACACAGAAATTGGGGGGGAGGATAGTCTTGACAGCCATACTTTTGACCGGGGGATCAACTGACCCCACGACTTGGCCGTCCCTCTGCTGCCCTCAGCATAGTCAATTGGCTTCGCCATGTGGATGCTACTACCACGTCTGCCGTATTTTATAGTAAGTAGTCTGTCCTATTTTAATGTATTAAGCTTACCCGCTATTATTTTGCCCATGTTTAATTTGTTAATGCATAATTAGCTGCCCAATGTGCAATCTACTAGACAAAATTGAAATAAACAGCATAGATGAATCTCTAGGACTTAAATCACCGTTCTTAGTTCCAAGCGATTAATTCCTACGCGGACGGAGCTAATGGGCATCCACCCTGACATCTATCGGCGAGCACGGGAACTGGAGCAGACTCGACGGCAGCCGGGTGAATATTTAGCGACGAGCGCGGGAACTGGCGCGTACTCGGCGGTAGCCGGGAGAATATGTGAGAGCCTTTCATCAGCCGCCGGTCGAAGGTGCTGTTTACGACCAACAAACCTCAACCGGCGGCAGCTCTCCACCGAGTCCAGCGGCCGTTCCCCGTGGTCGTAACATCGCATTGGCGCACGAGACGGCCGCGCAAGTATTCGTCGCAGATATTGGTCGCCAGTGTCGTAGCCACCGGAAGCCGGATCGTAGCCACTAGCCACTAGCAGCCAGATCGTAGCCACCGGAAATTCGGCACTAAGTCGGCTCAATGCAGCACGCATTGTGGCGCGTGTGCCGGAAGCGTTTCGACGTATAGCATCGTTTATGCGGGGTCATACGATGCGCAACGCCATCATTTGGCTGGTTTTACGAGTCAGCCGCGCCGTGTCGTGAGCGCGACATCCGTGTTTGTACCGCCGCAAACGACCCTTTCTGAAAGCTGCTCTTTACCGTTTGCTATGCAACATCGGCGACGTTTGGCGGCACCCTGGCGGCTGTTTTGCGACTCCGGAAACTGAGCTTTACTTAAACGCCCGGAACGAACGCCACGACTCGGTCCCATTTTCATCTCGTATTCTTCCACACTGACAGCGGTCGCCGCCGGGCGCTGCCAACTGGCGAGCCAGTGCTGCCAAATGGTGTGTTGGAAATGGCGACGGCCCGCAGCCGATAGCGGTCGCTGCAGAAGACCCGCCGTGGACGTCTAAATTGAGTAGTTGCGTCGAGTTGGCATTGTGTGTGTGCCGACCACCTGCCAGATCGACTATTGCCGATAATAAAGCGACGGAACTCACCAGCGACTTTTTTTCTTCTTCTTTAGCAGTGGCAAAGTGCCATCCGCTAGAGATCTGCTACGTTAAAGAAAGGGTTACGTTAATCCGGCTTATGTGGCATCCGGTTATATCTAATAAACAAGAGAGGAAAGATGAGACGCCGGCAAACAAAGAACGTTGCGTAAAGGACCGATACATACATAGCATACAGGTTCATGTACAGATATACATACATACATGCATAACAATCAGAAGGACATTTGGAGCGGGGGCAGCTTCGTAGCCTACGAACAGGCTCCACTGCCCACCTGCGACCTGAAACGAAGTGGAGGCTCGGCGCCCAGGGAAAGTCGTGGGCGTCAGGCCCGACCTTGTATGTGTAGGTGTATGTTTAAGTTACAGCTTGCAAAAACCTGAGAAGGGGAAACTAAGCTGCTTGGAAAATCCGTAGGTGAAAAACCAAGCGCAATCTATAAGGAAAACCGTCCGTTTTGGCCAAATTGGATCGGTCCCTGCCTATCTAGTGTGTAATAACCTATATGTATGTGTTTTACGACGACGGAGAGGATGATAGCGTCTGACGACAAATTACTTGCTCTAGTTTGGTACTGTGCAGAAAGTAGCTCAGGGAGCTCCGGGTGCTTGTCACCGAGAAGGCTTCGCAGCGAAAGTGGAAGTCGATGTTGGGCAATGTAAGAAAGAAGGTGGCGACGTTGTAATTGGTATGCAGGGCAGATAAGCAAACATGTTCAACAGAGGTATGCATGTCACACATTTGGCAAGGCGGAGCGCGGCGAACGTGGATGGATGTCAATGGATGAACGTGAGTCAGTGCAGATGATGTGATGATGAACGTGGGTGTGGTGATGTTGCGTTGAATAATGTGTTGTAGACAGGCTAGGATTGCCACTAACTCTGCCGTGTAAACCGAATGGTGTGGTGTTAATTTTGTTTGGCCAGTGTTGGGTCCGCACCAGGTGGCGCCCGTACCGTCTGTGGTAGGGGCGCCGACAGTGTAGAAGTATGTGTGCTGGGGGTGGACCGCTTGACGTTCGAAAAATGTTAGTTGAGTTTCGATGGGGCAAGTTTTTTTGCCGGAAGAGATACTCAAGCTTGGGGTGTTTCATGTACCAAAACTGGAGTAGGGAGGCAATTTGTCGAGTGTTACTTCGGGGAATTTGAGTGCGAAAGTGAGGACATGATTCAAATGTATGGCAATATTGTGTTTGTTTCTATTATAGGTACGCCGAACGGGAGGGTTAGAGAGTGCGAAACTGGCAGGGTGGTTGTCCTGTGTTGTGGTCCGAAAGTGGTATCCTAACTAGTTGGAGTGTTCTGCAGTGTTGTAAGCTAGGGAGGTGGGCTTCAGCCCGGAGACTAGTGATGGGCGTGGTGCAGTGTGCTCCGGTGATGAGGTGTAGTGCGTGATTCTGTATGCGTTCAAGTGTTGCGATGTGTGTAGGAGATATATGATCGAATATAAACGCATTGTATTCCAGGATTGAGCGGGAGGAGGGAGAGTGATTTTTAGGCGTGCCGGACCATAAAGGTCATTTGCGCCGCCTTTAAAGCGAGTACGTTGCGTGTATGTCTATCAAAGCAAGTGTTTGCGATCAAGGTGCCCTCGCACGCTCACGCGGGCGTTGAGATCAGACACGCTCTTCTCAGAGCACGATCGACGCCCGCAGTCAGCAAGCCAGAAGAGCAGCAGGAAGGACCAATGTTTGAGCAGAAGACAAACATGTAGCAGCAGAAGAAGTGAAGGCACGAAGAGCTCCAGGGACCCTAGAGAAGCATTCCTGCGACTCTAGAAGGAAAACCTCCCTCACCAAATCCCCAACTTCTCTCTGTCTCCCAACTAACCTTTACCCCCGGAGGAAACCTAACGGTGTAGAGCCCACTGTCTTGGGCCATTGCGGCCGGGGCAGGGACCAGAGAGCGAAAGCTCGGTCCAGGGTGCAACGAATCCGGGTAGTTTTTCAGTCAGCAGGGACACTTGCGGGGGGGACCGAACCCTTACTCACCATGGCGTCCGCCGCCAACACCACGCAAGGCACCTACCTAGTAGGTACGTACAAAGAGACAGGGCACAACAACACACAGGAGTCTCCTTTCACTCTCGAGAGGACACTCCGACTCATTCTTCATTCAACACACTTCAAGGTGCACATGCACACCGCACACATCGTCCAAACACAGAGCAGCGCGGACACACAAACTCTACTAAACACAACCACCTTTAACAACCAGCGCTGCTCCTTCACGTTATACCGCACTCTGAACACCAGCCGGGGCTACATTTGCGCCCCAGAACTGGATAGCTCACCACCTGACAGCATCGCCGCACTATTCGACTCCTCAGCCCTCCTGGATGCCGCAGTTACAATCAGCCAGATTAAACGGGAGGCACGTTCAACTCACAAATTTCTAGTACTGACTTTCGACTCACAACACCTGCCATCACACGTCCACATACACAACAAGGCCTACGAGGTACGCCACTACGGTGCCGGTTCTGTTTACCACACGGCATCCGACTGCAACTCCTCCGAAAGAAGGTGTGCAGGCTGTGATGGGCCGCACCCTGCCACCGACCCAGATTTCCCCAAGTGGGCATACGAGATGGAGGTGTGCCGGTACGCGGCAACTCACAGGGTGCCACGTGCAACAGCACGGCAGCACCTACGCCGCACCACCACCACTGACACAGCCACAACTGCACCTCCCCACACCGCACCTACCGCCGGGCGAAGCTACACAGCGACGCTCTCCACACCTGAACCCACACCCCCTCCAACACCAGCTCCCACCCGCCCTACCATCCCACCAGCAGCCAGCTCCCGGAGCCCAGCACGCCTCCCTCCTCAACGCTCCACCGACCCTCGCCTCAACCGCCCCACCGATCCCCGACTTCCCCGGCCCACCGCCCCTCAACCTCACCGATCACCACTCCTTCCCACGCCACCCCACCCAGGACCTGGCCTCCTTCCACATCCACTCCACTTCATACCTGGCCCTTATCCACATCCCCTTCACAATCGACCCTGCCTCCTCCCACACCCTTTCCACCGCGGGCCTGACTTCCCACGTCCACCCCTACCTAGGACTGGGCCTCCTTCCCTTCCCACCCTATCCCAGACCCGGCCCATGCCCACCACCATCCCACCTCAGGCACGCGTGATTTTTTTCCCAATACGCGGAAGCTACAGGGCGCATTTGATTGGTTGATGGGCCTGCGGCGTGACGTCATTATCTCTGATTGGTCGATGGCTCAATACCGTGACGTCCCAGTACCCAGAGTGCATCATGTGTTAGCTCCATTCGTCGCGTCGGCGGAAATTTTAATTCGTCTCGTTTAGCAACGGATGCGTATGGTCTGAATTCCCTTGAAGCTGTAAGAGACTGAATTGTGAGAGAAGGAGACTTGGAAGAAGCCAGTGTAATTGTTCAAGCAACCCTAACCTGAACCGGCGATCTTTTACTTTTGCACGTGGGTACACCGCGTGAGGTAGACACAGATGATGTAGTACCTATCAAGGCTATAGAACACCAGGTAGAACGCTCCGCTTCCCAAAAAGGGAGACGCTTGAGAGCACCATCAATTATATCAACTTGAGCCGACCAATCAGCGTTTGACGACCTCCGCCGATCGTGGCAATAGTAAAGGCCGTAGGACAAAACTTGTGGAAGCTATTATTCATATATTATTCCATTTTTTCGTGCTAATTTTCTACAAAGGCATTCTTGCTACTTTAATCTTGGTCTTTAATACTACTTTATCACAATGTCACCGCTGACAGGGGAAAAAATTGGTATTTGTGTGGATGTCACCGGTTTCGCCGCACTAAAGACAAAATGTGTTTGTTTACCATTGTCACGACCGACGGAGGTCGTCAAACGCTGATTGGTCGGCTCCAGCGTCTCCCTTTTTTTATTGGACTACAATGCTGGAGCGCACCCCCCTGGTACCTATAATGTTTTTTTCCAAAGGATAAAAAATCCGAGGTGCTAAAATCAAACTTCGCTGCAGTCCTGGATTGAAATATTCCATTTTATGCGAGAAAGGTATACTGTTTTGTTCATATCTGTTTCACCAGCACTTGTAAGCCGTCGGTTAGCAAGCCTCGGGTATTTTATCCTTTGAAAAAAACACTAATCCCTACAGAATATTTCACTTATGTATCATAACCAAAACAAACCTAACCATGCCTACACAACCTGAGCTCTAAATTCTCGTTGTGAATTTTGACTTGATCCAACCAAATTTGTGTCATTTCAAGAAAGCAGGCTGCGGCCTTTGGCTGGCAGTAGGCCTTTCTTGAAGGCCTTTCTCTCGGTTCCCGAGGCGTTGCGCAGGGTCGTAGTATTATTAGGAAAAGAAGAGTTGGGGAGCGGTATTCCAGAAATGCAGGTGTTTACCTTGAATTTAGCCACAATGTTCGCTAGAGGAAGAGGGGCGCTGCTATTACGCCCCTGTGTTGCGCCAATAGCACGAAGACTGACTTGCGCGGCGTGTTTTCCGAAAAAGGAGTGGTTGGAATGGCAACATGAAATGCATCAACGATCGTCAAAAGTGCCCATGTCACTTAGAAATAGCGCCGTGAGTGGAAGGGGATGGGACACGTTTGATGCCTACTGTAGGCTGCCTTCAGTTGCGACTTATGCGAACTTTGTGTACCTATATGCCCATTCTACATTTAACCCTCGCCCCACGAAGGGTGGGGGGCGGTGCAACCCACTAAGGTGTTTCGAATGACGGAGAAACGGGGGCGCGCAGCGCCCCAGTTCTCCGTCATTCGAAACACGCCGCCCTTTTAACGGTTAACCGATGGGGCATCCTTTGCGCGTCCTTGGGGAAGAATTTCGGTCGGGTCATGTCAGATAACTGACCTATGGCGTCATAACTGGAGGCATGTCAGGCCCGATTTTGAGTAAATCCAATATAGCCTCTACCCAACTACCTCGAAAGGGGTCACCTGACATTGCTTGATCTTTGGTGACCTCTGGCTATGGCGGATCCAGGGGGTGGGAGGCAAAATGGGCATTTGCCCCCCCCCAAAGTGCGATATTTTTCGTAAAATCCATGTTTTTGACAATTTTGCCGGTTTTGCTCCCCCCCCAAACCGATCTAAAATGGCAGCCCTAGATCCGCCCCTGACCTCTGGGGTGGCTGGCCATTGTAGGGTGTGAACTTTGACCTGTTTTTTACCTGATATGGGGTAAGATGACCTTTATATATCGTGACCTAAGATAGCTACGGTCATGCAACTGGCACCAATCCATGCAGAAGTCTGGAGCACAAACTGCATGCCATCTGGCGGCAAAGCTGACATTTTTGACTGGCCGGAGGTCATTGACCTGACCTGGGAGGTCGCCTATTGACCTGCTGCCATCACAACGGGAATCTTTGGCTTCCTCTCGTCACGCTCGACGCGCCTGATTTTGTTTCGCGACTCTAGCGCAATTAGGGGTCAGGGGGTTACACCGATCCCCCCCCTCGTAGGTCGTGTTACTCGAAAATGTCGTAGGGCGAGGGTTATGCGGAGAGAGGACTATACAAGGACGTTAGTGTCTGGATAACGCCCGTTATTGTGGGTCACCTGTATATTTGCATCTCTACATGTGTACCGTGATAATTGCTAAAAATTGGCACCCCTATATCGCTGCGTTCCGATTGATGACGTCACGCCGCAGGCCCATCAACCAATCAAATGCGCCCTGTAGCTTCCGCGTATTGGGAAAAAAAATCACGCCTCAGGCACGGCCTCCCATATCCACCCAGCATAATCCCTCCTCCAACACCAATCAAACCCAGACCCGGTCCCCATCCCATTCCCCACCGGTACCCACCCATCCCCCACGGGACCTGGCCGTACCCCTTCGCGTCACCTCCTCCAACCGGCCAGGGCCCACCTCGCCACCCTGAAGCCTTCCCTCCGCTGCCTCCTCCAGGGCCTCGGCCCCCACCACACCCATCCGGCCGGCCCAAACCAAGGCCTAGCACAAAGGCCACCACAATATCACCCAGACCACACGCAAGCGTTGTAGGAGTGCTTTGCAATCGTCTACCGAATATTCCACGCTAGGGTAAGTGTTCAAAGCTACGGCTTACATTGCGAGCCGGTCTGCTTCTTCGCTACCTGGGATGTCGGCGTGGCCGGAATCCAAAGGAAGGAAAAGTTCATGTTTACATTATGGGCCACGATTTGTTGGATTCTATCAATGACGTGATGTGGACAGTCGTGGGTGTTGCTAATTGACTGGAAGGCGGATTTGGAGTCTGAACAAATTACTACGTTTCTAGATTTACGCCTCGCGAGAATTCAGATAGCGGGCAGCATGGCCATTGCTTCAGCAGAGTAGATGGAGAAGTTATCCGGTAGACGCTTGGGAAGTCTGAGACCTGGTCCAGTGATGCCGATGCCTACCTTAGCCTCGTGGTTCCACCCACCCGTGAATACGAGTGACTTGTGATTGTTGTCATCGGCGAACTTGTGGAAGATACCAAGAATGCTCGCCGATGTGATAGTGGATTTCTTCTCCGAGAGCAAGTATTGGACCTTTGGTTGACCGAAAATCCAGAATCGCCTAGTGGTCGGTGGAGCTGCAGTGGATGGCATTGTGAGGTTAAGATCTGAGAGAGCCGTAGAAATTTGACTGTTATATGGTGAAATTTTGCGTCCAAATCGGCTCTTGTCGTGTCTGACATGCGTAAAGCAGCGCTGTGCCGGAATATTTTTAATGGATTTGATTTTGATGTGGTAGCGGCACAGCTGTTGTGTCTTCCTGGAGTGGAGTGGGGGCGTGTTTGGGTCCACTAGAAGACTGGCTATCGGTGTGGTGCTGAGGGCACCTGTGGCTGCTCTGACGCAGCTGTCTTGTATGATTTATAACTTTTGGCTCTGGCTTACTGAAATGGTAGCAAAAATGATTCTGTTGTATTCTAGGATGGGTCGTTTGATTGATGTGTAGAGTCACAGTAGTGTTTTCCTGCCTCCGCCCCAGTCTGTGCCTGCAAGTGCTTAGAGTATGTTGACGTGCTTCGCGCATCGCTTCGAGATCGAGGTGGTGTGGGTGTTGAAACTGGATTTTACGTCTATGAACTTGAAGCTTTTCACCTGTTCGATGACTTTGCCATCGACTTTAAGTAGAGTTTGGATATGGGTCGGAAAGGACTATATGTGACGTCGGCCGATTTTTCTGCGGACAGGTTGAAGCCCCAAGTTTTGCATCACTTTGCAATGTGGTCTAGTTCTGCTTGAATTGCTCTTTCAGCTTCAGGAAGCATTGCGATGTTGTCCAAATGGCTATGTCGTCCGCGAAAAGTGAGTATTGAAGCGAAGTGTCCGTGTAGTCAGCAAGTATGTCGTTGATCATGATGATGAAGAGGCTTGGTGAGAGCACGCTCCCCTGCGCCAGGCCCTGCTGCTGAGGTGTGATGTTTGATGTGACACTGCCGCATCGTACCTTAATGGTCCTGTCTCTGAGGAAGTTAAGAAGGAAGTGTGCCATGTGTCCGCGTAGGCCTATCTTGTGGAGTTTATGTGTCAGTGCGGACGTGTGCACTCGGTCGAACGCGGCAGTGATGTCTAAGTAGGCAGCTATTGTTCTGTGTTTGATGCGTAGACCACTTTTCTTGTCATGGACTAATCTAATGAGATTGTCTGTAATTGATTTTTGACGCTGGAAGCCGCATCGAAGTTCTTCGAGCAGGTCGTTGTGTTCAAGAAGTTTCCTCAATCGTGTGTTGACCATGCGCCCGACCAACTTGCTAGTACAGCTAGTAAGTGAGATGGGTCCATAACCTTTTGGGGTGGAGTTATCTTGGTGCCGCTTTGGCAATGGAATAACTACGCTTTCCCGCCAGGATGCGGGAATGGTGTCGCTTTGGTACAGTTCATTTATGGCCGCTAGTAGGTACGTTAGGGAATTTTTGCAAAGACGTTTAACAAACTAGTAATGGATGTCGTCCGGCCCAACGGACGTGTTTCCACACTTGCTGAGGGCAAGGTGTAATTCGTGCATAGTAAACGACTGATTGTAGATTTCTCAATTGCTAGAGCTAAAATTTGCTTTGGAGACAAGGGCGTCTGGAGCGCTTACTACAGTGGTGTCGTAGTTGATGTTGCCAGATACGCTGGTGTAGTGTAGTTTAAAGTGGTCTACGACTTGTTGTGGGTCAGTGATGTGCTGTCCTTTCACCGTCAGCTGGGAGAAGGGGGGGGGGGAGTGTCCTGATGGTGGGCGTTTTAGGTTGAAACGCTTCATCAGGTTCCAGATTCTGCCGATAGGGGTGAACTTATATTGAATTGAGAGGCTGTCAACAGCTTTGGCGTGCTGTTCGAATTGTGTACCGGCAGTGTTTTTGAAATTATCTGTATGCTGATAGGTGTGCTTCGCACACGCATCTTTGAGTTGTTTGTGGGCACGGCGCCTTACGGCGACTGCCCTTTGACAGTCCGGGGTCTACCATGGCGGAGATGCTTTTTTCCTAGGTTTGTGACTTTTGGGACTGAGCCTCGTGCCGCTGAGCTGATGGCCCATAGGATTTCCTCGATTTTGCTGGCCTCTGAAGTTGCTAGGTTGAGGTCCACCTGATCCTCGAATTTAGCCCAGTCTGCTCTTTTCAAGTTCCAAGATGGTCTAAATAGCTTAGTGTGGTGGATAGCGTTTGTGGTGAGGCTAATTGTGATTGGGTAGTGGTCTCTCAGACCGGGAACGTCTGCAACTGACCAGTCAAACAGTGAGCTTAGTTGTTGCGAGCAGCACGTTAAGTCAATGCAACTGTCCGATCCTCCTAAGGTCGGGTTGTAGTGGGTGGCGGACCCCGGTGTTAAGAAGTACTAAGTTGTGGTCCGAAATAAACTGGTGAATTTCGCGCCCTCTAGTGTGAGTCCGGTCGCTTCCATAGGAGGGGTATTTAGCATTAAAGTCTCCCATAATGAGAACTGATGGAGGGGCCTGAAGCAGCAAGTCGCTCAGCTCCTGTGGTGTTCGGGTTTCAGCTGATGGCGAGATGTATAGTGAGATGACTGTGGTTTAGCAATGGGCAATTTTGAGGCTGACTGTCACTCAATTCAGGGGAGTATTTAACGATACTAGACGATGAGGTATGCTGTTTGCAATGAGTATGGCTGCGCCCCATTTCATATGTGGGCCGTTTACGTTGTCGACTCGCTAAGTGTAATCTGGGATTTTGTTCCAAGTGGAGTCGGAATCTCGAAAGTGAGTTTCTTGGAGCGCAGCTAGTAGTGTTTTTTTGTTGCAAGAATTCCGATTCGAATTCTATGAATTTTTATGGAAGGCCACCGGTGTTCCACTACAGAACAAGTCCCATTGCCGAACGCGTTTAGTGACTGTTGCTGTTCCTATACTGGGGTGGTGTCGGTGTCGAGTTGGGGAGAAAGGTTGAACCGGTGAACGGAGAGAGGATTGGGAGGTGACCCATGCAGGGGTGGTAGCCTGGACCTGGTCGCACGGGTCCTGGGAGGTGATTGGTGGAGTGGCGGCGGTATTTGCGTTTGGGAGGCGCGGTGGGTTCGGGCGGGATTCGTCGGTCTGGAGCTGTGGGTTCGACGGGCTTGGCAAGAGTGTAGATTCAGTCTGAGTGCTGGCATCAGACGAGGTTTTGAAGTGGATTTGGGTGGGTGTGCAGGAGGTGGTGAGGGGTTCGGTTTGGTAGGAGATGGTGGCCGTGGACTAGCCGGGTGGTCTGGGTGGATGTTGTCGTGACCTTGAGGAGGAGGAAGTGGAGGGATGGCCTCATGGTGGCGAAGAGGGCCCTGGCCGGTTGGAGGTGCTGACGCGAAGGGGTACGGCCAGGTCCCGTGGAAGATGGGAGGGTACCGGTGGGGGATGGGATGGAGACCGGGTCTGGGTCTGATGGGTGTTGGAGGAGGGATGATGCG